>CM053603.1:173422512-173444300 GCA_028646535.1 Procyon lotor | reverse complement strand
ACCCTGAGGTGGTGACCTGAGCTGAATAAAGGCAGATCCCCAATGACTGAGCCACTCAGGTGCCACTCAGGTGCTTATTCTTCTAATGAATTCTTGACAATCAACTTTAAAGAAAATTTTAAAAACTATATTACTATTTTTTTCTTTTTTCCTACTTAAGTTTACTGGTCAATGCTTTGTCAAGATTTATTTTAAAAAAATACACTTTTGCCTTTAATTTTAGGGAAGTCAATTATTGATAAATATTATTATATACATAGAACTTAAATTTATTAAATAATGTGTAGGGTTTTTTTTGTAACTTTTTAGAACCCAGAAGACCTTGAATGTCAATTATTTTTAATGTTGGGCCACTTATTTGAACCCAAAAATCACTTTATAATCTGGCTCCTGTATTCAAATTCGATATGCTCCAGAGAACACTGTGTTTTTATGTTTTTTAAAGTGTTCTTTTGTTGCTATACATTCATTATAATGAAAAAGTAAATGGTAAAACTACCGTGAATCCATGGGCTACATATTTAAGTCACTGCATAAACAACAAGCATTTTATTTATAAAACCTGCTTAAAACCAGCAGAGGGGTGCCTGGATGGCTCAATCGGTTAAACAACCAATGATCTCAGGGTTGTGAGACTGGGTCTCCTGCAAAGCTCTGTGCTGAGCGTGAAGCCTGTTTAACAGTGTCTCTCTCCCTCTGCCCCTTCCTCTTCCTCTCTCTTCCTCTTTCTTGCTTCCTCTCTCTGAAAAAAACAAAAAAACAAAACAACAACTAAAAACAAACAAACAAAACAAATACATAGCAGAGTGCCTGGTACAAAGTATAACATTGGTCAACGAAGCCTTTAATACACACTCAACTAACAAGTGTGTAGCAACCCTATATAGCTTATCTTATAAACTTTCTCATCATTTGGACAAGAGTTATGATTAATATAAAAAATATCCACAGTGTTTACACATTTCCTCTCCAAATCATTCATTAGCGAGTTTATGGTCAGCTAAGAGCTGCATTTTTGGTTTTTTATTAATTTATGACTGGTAGTTTTGGGGTGTTCTTTAGAAAATGTTATACTCTAGAGGTCACCGCTTGATCAAATTTTGAAGGTTTCTTACTCAGGTGAATGAAGTTTTGACATTTTATTCCCTTAGACGTAAATCACATACATTAAGCACAACTATTTTTACTTATCAAGAGAGTCCCATCTAAAATATTAAATAAGGTGAAACCTTTTGTGAGGATGAATTCATGATCATGATCATCATAATTTAGGCTTTATGTGGGTTTTTTTCTACATAATTTTGTACATTTCTCTAATAATTCTATGAAAAAGTACAGTTGATTTATGTGGCTGTTTGCTGTTTGCAAGGTGCAATACAGACTTGCTGGGAGAGCAATGTCCACCTGTTGCTTTAAAAGGATAAATCTTGAAATGCCTTAGGAACAGATTCTACTTTCTCTGACAGGTGACAAAACTCATCGCGCACCATAAATATAAATTCGTATGACTGGTAAATTCATCCATAAGATTTTGGGACCATTATTTAATACATTTTACATATTATGCCAGAGTAATGAATCAAATAACACATTAGACTTCTAATGCGTGGAATCACTAAACCACTCATCACACTGTATATTGGTGTTAGTTTCAAAATGAAATTAATTCAGTATACTGTTATTGAGCACGAAGTGTTTTAAATTTAACTTAAGTGTTGAAAGAGACAAAGTTGAATGGAAGAGTAAGATGTCATCCTAGAGATGTTTAGACCCAGACATAAGGAGAAAGGTGACACAACAGGCATATGACTGGTAGAGACAGACTCTCATAAGACTACAGAGTTTACGGGAGAGAGAAAATAACTCCCGTCTGGAGGTAAGTATGGGAAAAACACAGGAAATGTTCATTTAGTTAGAAATTAAGATGAAACTTGTCCAAACTTATCCCCAAATAGTTGGAGATCGGTTGGGTGTGAAGGACTTGGAAATTTTCAGGAAAGGTGGATGAAAGAAGAACTTTGACAAAGGCATGAATCTGGAACAGTGAAGGGTGTATTTCATTGGGTCGAGGTTAAATAAAGGAAATAATAACTAACTTGATGAGAACAGTGGTTTGGATACATAATACGGTTCCAGGACCGTGAATGCCAAGTGAAAATTCATCCCTAAGCCACCCTAATAGTACTAGAAGCTATGGAGCAAGAGAATTACACAATCAGGGCTGCCCAATGTAATATTATTCAGCAGCAGATGAAACACAGCCCTTCAATCTCTGTTCTTTTCTTGACTTGCATGTTCTTTTCTTGACTTGCATGCTGTGCCCCAGTAAAACTGAATAACACTTGGTTCCTTGAAAATACTGGATTCACATCTCTATGTCCTTGGTAGCACTGCCTTTTCTGCAATTCATTGACTCAAAACACCCCGTCACACAGCCATTGATTACCAGGTCCTCTATTGCCAGATACAAACCCCCAGAGAGGAAGATTCCCATTATTATGACAAGTAGCAAGAAGCACAAGGTGATTCGAATCTGATGATGACCAGTATGCTCTTCGAGCCCACATGAGGAGGACCTAATTGAAACTCCAGGCTTAGGGAGGCAGAGAAGGCATGTGGGGAGAGATAATCCATGGGTTTGTTTGCCTGGCAAACACACAAGTTTCCAGATTTGGCTCCTGTTTCATTTCTCTATTAAAAATATTCCTGTCCCTTTCTTCTCTACTTGGCAGAATTCTCCATGCCATCCTCTGAGCCGAACATGACATAGTAATAATAATTATCTCTTTTTTTTTTTAAGATTTTATTTATTTATTTGACAGAGAGAGAGATCACAAGTAGGCAGAGAAGCAGGCAGAGGGAGAGAGAGAAGCAGGCTCTCTGCTGAGCAGGGAGCCCAATGCCGGGCTTGATCCCAGGACCCTGAGATCATGGCCTGAGCCAACGGCAGAGACTTTAACCCACTGAGCCACCCAGGCGCCCCCTTTTTCTGACTTTCACCCTCTGATTCCTTCTTATGAGGATCCTGTGATTACCCTGGGCCCACCAGATGATCCATCACAATGGCCCCATCTCAAGAACCTTAACTTGATCACACTCGCAAAGTTTTTTTTGCTATGTAAGGTTACATTTTTACAGATTCAGGGGAGCAGGATGTGGATATCTTTGAGGGGAGGGTCATTGTTCTGTCTACCCTACCTTGTACGGCTAAGGCTATGTTTTATTTACTTCTGAAAACCCAAGTGACATTGCTTGATAAATAAATAATAGTCACTGGATTTGCATCTGCTGTATGTATTGGGGGTTTAGAGAGGTGGAATTAGCAAGACAGGTTAGGAAGATATTTCTCTGCTCTAGAAGAGAAGCTCTCTGAATCTGCCTGTGTGCCTCACCCAATTCAAAATGGCCCCATCTCCCTTAGAGTCTAAACCTACCCTAATTTTTAAAGATATTATTGCACAGTTTTCCTGCTTCATTGTTACTGTTGAAAACATACCTATTGGGTCAGCAATACAACAAAATAGATATTTTCTATCAATATCCCTGCCATAAAACACCGATTTTGATAGTCACTGATGGACAAGAGTAGCTTTGTGAGAGTGCAGGAGTTCAGTGGATGGGTTTCAACACATAGTTGTCCAAAAAAAATCTGAGAATAAGTGCATTGAAGAGTGTGAGAAGAAGTTTCACTTTACCCACATCACTCCCTTCCCAAAGCAGCAATGCTCAGTGCCAAAAAAGTACACCTGGGCCTTTGATTTCTCTTAGGAAAAGTGAAAGCATAGGGAGTTAGTGCCCAGCTTCCCCAGACCAGCTAGGTGGGATGCTGTTTGGAAGGCTCACTTGTGTCTTGCCCTAATCAGAAGAGGTGACTCATGTGGCTGAAGGGTTGGGAGCGACTGGCAGCATGACAACCAGAGGTAAGAACTCATCAAAGGGCCATGGATACAACTACTTAACATACTTCTTTAGGGAGCCCACCCATGTGCCACTTGAGATGCTTCTCTCTCTCTTTTTTTTAAAAGTTTTATCCATTTGACAGAGAGAGACATAGTGAGAGAGGGAACACAAGCAGGAGGAGTAGCAGAGGGAGAAAGCAGGCTTCCCGCTGAGCAAGGAGCCTGATGCGGGGCTATATTGTCCACTATAAGTATGGCTACTTCTGCTCTCTTGGTTTTCCATAATAAAGAAAATGTGATACACACACAAATTAAATATTACTGCCTTTTTTTTTAAGATTTTATTTATTTATTTGACAGAGAGAGAGATCACAGGTAGTCAGAGAGACAGGCAGAGAGAGAAGGCGGGGGGAAGCAGACTCCCTGCTGAGCAGAGAGCCGGATGCGGGGCTCGATCCCAGGATTCTGAGATCATGACCTGAGCCGAAGGTAGAGGCTTTAAACCCACTGAGCCACCCAGGCGCCCCTAAATATTACTGTCTTAAAAAGAAAGAAATCCTGTCATTTATAACAACGTGGATTATTAACTTGGAGGACATAATGCCAAGTGCAATAAGTTAAACACAGAAAGATAAATAGTGAAAAATCTCACTTATATTTGGAATCTGAAAAAAAATGGACTCATAGTAAGAAAGTAAAATGGTGGTTACCAAGGACTGGGAGTTGGGGAAGTGGGAAGATGTTGGTGAAAGGGTGCAGATTTCAGTTATAAGGTGAGTAAGTAAGATCTAATGTATAGCATGATGACTACAATAAAGAATAATGACTTGTGTACTTGAAATTTGCTATAAGAGTAGATCTTTTGTGATCTCATTAAACACACACATGGGCACACACATACATACACAAAGGTAATTAGGTGAGTTAACAGATAAGTTAATTAACATGATTGTGGCAATCACTTCATAATGTATATACATTTGAAAGCATCACATTGTACACCTTAAATATTTGAACTTGCCAGTCATACTTTAATAAAGTTGCAAAAATTAAAAAAAAAAGAAAGTTAAAAAAACCCTGCTAATTGTTGTTTCTTTGTAATAAAGGTCTTTGTCATTGGTGTTCTGTAATTTACCATAATACATGTAGGAAGGGTATCTTTTTATTTATCTGCTGAGAATTAAATGTGCTTCCTAACTCTGCTTGGTTGTCATTTTGTTGATTGTTTGCTGTGCAGAAAGCTTTTTATTTTGATGTAGTCCCAATAGTTTATTTTTTTCTTTTGTTTCCTTTGCCTTAGGAGACATATCTAGAAAAATGATGCTATGGCTGATGTCAGAGAAATTACTGCCTGTGCTTTCTTCCAGGATTTTTATGGGTTTAGGACTTATATTTAGGTCTTTAATCCATTTCGAGATGATTTTTGTGTATAATGTAAGAAAATAGTCCAGTTTCATTCTTTTTGCATGTAGCTTTCCAGTTTTCCAAACACCATATGTTGAAAAGACCTAACTCTCACTGCTTGAAAATTCTGATTTCAGATTCTGACTTTTTGGAAAATTCTTATTATTTCTGATTAGGGCCTTCTTCATTCCATATTTTATCTTCGATTAAATGTAACTCCTGTTAAAATTACTTTGACTTTCTCTGCCCAAACAACACTTGAACTTTTTAAATATTTTTCTGACTTTTTTTCCCTATGATGTGTAAATAATTCTTTAAATGTATATTCCAATAATCTGAATTTTTTAATCTCCTGTAAAACCAATTCTAATTTTTCAAAATTTTAATTTTGCTAGAATTTCCCTTTGCTTTGTTTTGTCTGAAACACCCATGCTCATTGATGATAACCCTTACCTTCTTAATTTGAGTCTACATTTTATTTTATTATACATATTTTCAGTTTATATTCAGAATATATTCTATATTCATTTTATATTGTATTCTATAGAATACTCATGTATTCCATATTCCAATGTCTCAACATCAAGTTTTTGGAAATCTGATTCTTTTTTTTTTTCTTCTGCAAGTTCTCACATATTATGATGTTTCCTTGTGTATTTTGGGTTTTATGACTATAAGCTCTGTTTATGGAAAATCTGTCCCTGGGACTTCATAGAGGACTTCTCCAGAAAAGAGTTACATTTGTTTTTATTAGACACTTTTAGGCGTTACCAACCCAGATGTGCTTTACATTAAAATTCCTAGCCTATAATTTTGCAGACCATGCAAACAGTCTTAATCTAGATCCAAATGTCTACATCACCACAATGTCTACTTTTGAAATTCTAGTCTGAGACAAAGCAAATTTACTTTCTGTTGGACTTACTGGTAGGAATACTTTCTAATTTAACCTTTCTCTTTAAGTTGTTGCTCTTTAAGAATCTCATCCTTATTCTAGAGTGTCTAAAATGAATCTAGGCTTCTGCCCAAGTCCCATGGACCAGCCATTCCCAACCAGCCATCCTAGACTACCAAGGAATGGTAGATTCCCTAAGGTCACTCATGGCTTTCTTTTTTGCTAGTCTTCTAAAAAGAAAGTTTCTGTTTCATTCTTATTCTCAAAATATTTCTCCTATTTTCTTGAAAACTTCCTATGCATTGAATAAAGTAATCTTTTCTTTCAAGAATTTTAGGTGTTTTTTTTTTAACTGAGAAAATGATGCGATATTGGTTTCCAAGATCAACAAGGAAAGTGATAAATATTAACTGAAGTGCTGAATTGATAGCCTATGCTTAATAGCATAATTAATAGCACAAGAAGATTCTCTAATGGAAACTAAATAATCTTTGACTTAAATTAAACAAAAGAAAAAATATCTTTCTTAAATTTTGTGATTTGTTTTAATACCTTTCTTGTCAACTAAATAACTTGCTTAAGAAATTTGTAATTGCAGAGGTGTCTGAGTGGCTCAGTTAGTTAAGCCTCTGACTCTTGATTTCAGCTCAAGTTATTATCTCGGGATCAGGATGTCAAACCCCACATCAGGCTCCATGCTCAGCACAGAGCCTGCTTTGGATTCTCTCTCTCACACTTCTCTCTCTCTCTCTCTCCTGCCGCTCCCTCTCCCTTTCTCTAAAATAAATAAATAAAATCTTTAAAGAAAGAGAGAGAGTTTTATAATTGGCCTCAATATTCTATCTCAAAAAATCTAAACTCTTACATTTAAGGCTCTCTAGTATTTACCCCAACCTCATTCTTTTACTGCATAAATCTTACTAAAATGTGTAAAAAATAAAGTTTTCAATAGTGTAAAAATATGGTTTTTATGTCAAAATAGAATATAAACATATTTTAAAAGGTACTTATCCCATTTATGAGAGTTACTAGGTCAGGAAGGCCGGTTGCAAGAGTATTTGAGGAAAGTCACACTGAGATAAGTTAAAGACAAACCTTTTAGTGTCCCAAGAGCAAAATATGGAAGTTATCTTCTGTCCAGAAATTATTTGCATTTTTTTAGGCAAAAACCCTGTAAGGTAGCATGTAATTTCAAAAAGTTTGAGCCCCAACTAATAGTAAATACCAAGTACGACAAAGGTATAATCCCCTAAAAAATTATCCTTGGTTGAGTCTGTTAAACAATGTTCCTGTGTGGCATTGAAAGGACATGTATTTGTTATTTTGCCTTATTTCTAATTTGTCTTACTCAGACAAATACATCCCTCCCCCATTATGGGAATGGAGTCTATAACAGCAGAGGCTTTACCATTCTTACACACTCTTCCATGACTCGTGCACAGTGGAGTGAGCTAACATATAGTAGGTGCTCACATAATACACTGAACTAAAAAAATGAATCAATGAAACTGTCCTACTCTCTACGCCTTTTTCTCATATATTAAACTAAACAAGGACATCATTGCTTTACTGTACCTGACACCTCCTTATATATAAAATATTTGAGGGGCGCCTGGGTGGCTCAGTGGGTTAAAGACTCTGCCTTCAGCTCAGGTCATGATCTCAGGGTCCTGGGATCGAGCCCCGCATCGGGCTCTCTGCTCAGTGGGGAGCCTGCTTCTTCCTCTTTCTCTGCCTGCCTCTCTGCTTACTTGTGATCTCTCTCCCTCTGTCAAATAAATAAATAAAATCTTAAAAAAAAATTTGGTCATCTCCTATGAAATATTCTGAAATGTGAGTCACAAATGTTATAAAATAGCCATTTGGAAATGTCCTTCTTATGTTCCATCTATAACATAAGGAAAATTTTAAAGGAAATAATTTATTGAAGATAATACATATTTCATTATGTGATTGGAACTTCCACACTGAAAGATATAAAATTAGATGCTTGCTTTTATATGTGGACTCACTGTCAATATGAAAGCTAAGAAAATAGATTAATAGGAAAGTTAGGTTTGTGTCTCAAATTCCCTGACTCCCATTGCCATGGAAAACACTTTTTAAATGATGAACAGCTCTTAGAATAAATTCCAAACAAACAAAATTCAACCTACCCTTGAATTACTGGTTACAGTGTTCCTGAGTTTTTCATTGTTCATTAAAAAAAGGTTTTTACTTAAAAGTGGAGTAGAGTTCTATGTTCATAGTCATAAACAGGCTTTTCACACTATCAACAAAATCACTAGAAAATTGCATAAGATATAGGACAGCACATCTTTGTGCAGGACTGGCTTTTATGTCTTATTTGTACAAGATAACCAGTAGGATTCCATTGGTTAAATGCCAACCAAGTTCTCAATTGCTGTGGTGAACAAATTTCACTCCCTTCAAACGCACACACACACACCTTTACAAGAAGGCTCCTAAGATAGTATTGCTCCAATTCAGGACCACTGGTGGAGGAATATCTTACCCATTTTTAAAGGACCTATTTGAACACTGCACCTTCATGAGTATTCACCAGTGATCCCTGTGGACATTATTTTCGCATTGCTTCAACACTTGACAACTTTTAAAGTCTGTATTGGGGTGTAGTGATCAAAAGTGTTTACTTGGCAATCTCCCTGTCTGTGTTTCTATCTCAGATACCTTCTGTGTCCTCGAGCATCTCACCTAACCTCTCCATGTTTCCATTTCCACATCTGTAAAAAGTGAATGAAGTAGCTATCTGACTGGGTTGTTGTAGGGAGAAAATCCATTTCAGTTGCAAGATTAAAGATTGTTTAATTCTTTAATTTCTTAGTACATATTAGGTATTTTTTCTAATTAGTACCAATGTACTCCTACTCCTATTTCTTAAAGTAGATGGTAAGCTCTTTAAGGTGGAGATTTTTTTTTTTTTTTTAGTAAGAAAGGCAGACTGCCATATGCAGCACCTCATTTGGATGTGTCCAGTATCTTAGAAGCTTGATTACCCTATGTTCTTCGACATATGGAACTTAAGAGATTTTTTAGAGGTTCTAGCAGAGGACCAACTACTTGTATATTCTTGACCCAGGAATGGTCCTCTCTTAGGGAGCAGAGCATTCAGCTTCAGAAGAGATGCACAGGAAGAGGTGAAGGAGGAGGGGATACCCTCCTAGCCAACCAGATCAGCCCAATCAACCCTGGTGATCAATGAAATGACAAATGTCACAGTCAGATTGACCCTGACGGTGAAGCATTTGAACAATGGTGAATAAATTGCTGATAATGGATACATGTGTATTTGTTAATTATGTATTTTTAGTTTGAGCCATTGCTGGGCCATAATATCTAGACAACAAAACTCTTGAAAATGTGCTGTAATTGCAAAGCATACTACAGATATTCCCACAAAAGAATTATTATTTCAAAGAAAAGTGCTTAAAAGCAGAGGACACTAAAAACATTTTTCTTGTTACTGATTTGTGTAGAATGCTATCGGCCAAGTCACTGAGCGGCTCTATATTCTCATTTTCCCACAACCAACTACAGGTGTAACATGTGCTCCTGCCCTTTCTCTTGGGAATGTTGTAAAGTTAGATAATGTGTATAAAGCTTTTGTTCCTCAGGCCACAATACAATTATCTGTCCTCTTATTAAAATTTTTCTGTCCCGTGACATCAGTCATTATAAAGGGTCTTAGTGAATCATATGCTCCTATGGGTTTTCTGTGCCAGAAGAAGGTGTGTCTATCTCTTTTTTCTTAACCACTAAACACTACAAAATATTCACTACCTTATTATATAGTTGAGCAGTGTTACATAAAACTTCAAGAGTTCTCACCCTCAGCTTTTATGATCCTCATTAAAAAGTTCAGGGGAAAGCACTGAATTCAGATGGTGGAGAGCCTTGGTTTTATATTTTCATCTTTCACAGTGAAACATTAACTTTCAAATTAACCATGAAGAACCTGACAATTTTCCATCCCTGTGCAATTAAATTTATAATTAAGTGCCAATTGTTACTGATTTTTAATTTGTTTTTTAAGATAAATCCAGGTTTTTAAGGCTAACGGAGCACTTAGCTCCAATTTAATTAAATGCCACAAACTTACGGTAGCAGATGGAATTGTAAAATGTGGCTCTGAGGCCACCCTGTTTGAACCTGATTCTTGGTTTTACGTGGGCTGGATGACATCCCACCTTGGTTTGCCACATACTTTCCCAAAAGATGGAGATGAACATAACGCCAACCGTCTGGGCTTATTTTGAGTCTTACTGATGATAAGTGATAATGCAGATCACATGGGTGATGATATATATCTACGTGCCATGTCTCCTTGCTTAACAAAGTGTAAGCCATGATTCTTTGTGGGGGGCTTGTCCTGTGCAATGTGGGATGTTCAGGAGCGTCCCTCCCCGAGATGTCAGCAGGATCTCCACAGTGGGAACAAAATGTCTCCAGATACTCTCAAACGTCCCCTGGAGAAAAATCTCGAGAACCACTAAAATAAAAACATTTGAAGATAAAACGTATTACATTATAAAACAGTGGTTCTTGAGATTTTTATAATGTAATACGTTTTACAGGGAGAAGGTGGAGTCTTTATGAAATGACATTGTCCCTGCAGGCCAGAAGCGTACAATCCAAAGCAGGGAGAAATAGCTCATTTGAACTGAGATACATCAGAGCTTGAAATCAGTCTGCCTCTGAACATTGTCCACTGTCTCTTGTTGCCTCATTTCCTCATTGGCAAAGTGTAGGTAACGGTAAGAACTAAGCAGATAGTTAAGAGAGCGGCAAGCTAAATGCATAAAAATTAACAATTTTCTCACATACGGTTTCAGATTATAATAAAAGACCCAATCATAACAAATGTATAAAACACCTACAAATAAAATCAACAAAATAAAATACCCCAAATCAAGTGAGACACCATAATTATTAAGAGATATAAATTAGAAAACTAGTACAACCCTTTAACTTTTAAGACTGTTGATCACTCTTAATAGTAACATTCATATATTTCCTATCAGAATCCTTTTGATGTTCATGTGAGAAAAACCAAAAGTTTTTAAAAAGCAGACAACAGTTTTTTAAATAAAATTACAATAACTAAGAGATTATGTATTGATGTAAAATTAGACTAAAAAGAAATCTAGCACATTTAAAAAGCAGAAAAAATTATGAATAGACATCTAGCAAGTTATAAATCCATGAGGCAGAATAGAAAATCCAGAAACGATGAGTATACTTTTAATAAAACAGTCCAAAAATATTTCTTGAACCCATACTATCTTCCTGGCATTGGCCTAAATACAGGGGGTATATGAGTACATAAAATGGAATACATCCTTGTTCTCTTAATTTGCTTAGACAGAAAGACAATAAGAAATCAATTCATAGATTTATATTAGAGTGTTTACTAATGATAAGTGATTTTAAAGAAATAATGAAGGAGAAAAATAACCGAGTGATGGAGAAGTTCCAGTTTAGATAGGTCACTGGTCAGGGAAGTCTCTTAATAGGTAACAATTGAGCAGTGATCTTAAAAAAGCAGGTGGGAACATCTGTGCATATAAGAAGGGAGACAGCATGGAGAGCTCTCAGGACGAGCAATGGAACTTAAGTCAAAGGAACTAGGGACTGTATAATATAAGTATGCTAGATTTTATTCTAAGTGTGATGGAAAGCCACAGGAAGAAGCAGTAGACATAAATAGTAACAGACAAAATGGCAGGAGTAAGACTAGAAAATAATTTCAGTAGTGTAGTAGGTGGAGCATGATATTTGTGGTGAAGAAGGTGAGAAGTAGTTGAACTTGGGATTTAAAGGTGGACCATGAGGAATCCTGATGGCCTACATGTTGGCTGTGAAGCAGAGATTCCAGTTTAGGATGCCTTCAAGTTTTTGGCGTAAGAAACTCGGCATGTAGAAATTATATTTACTGAGATAGGGAAGAAATAATTTGGGAAGTTTTGGTTAACAAGAGTTTGGTCATGGACAAATTATGCTTGAGATGTCTATTGGACATGATGTAGAGAAACGTCCAACAGGCTGTTAGATAAGTCTGGAGTTCAAGGAAGCAGTCACAACTGGAGATAAATGTTGGAGACAGTTTTCAAACCCCAAGCTGGATTAAGTCACAGAGAGTGTGCCTATGGAGGAAGAGGTGTGGAGACCCAAGGCACTGGGTGAGCCAAGCATAGGGCAACTTGATGAAGTATGTCAACTTTTTCTATTGTTGCTGTAACAAATTACCACAAACTTCTGATTTTAAACTTCACACATTTTTTATTTTATAGTTCCAGAGGTAAGAAGTCCCAAACGGGTCCTACTGGACAAACTCAAAGTATTAAGGGGGCCAGATTCTTTTGAGAGTTGTTTTTTGTTTTGTTTTTACAGAAACTCTATAAAGAGAATCTATTTCTGGGCACCTGGGTGGTTCAGGGGGTTACAGCCACTGCCTTCAGCTCAGGTCATGATCTCAGGGTCCTGGGATCAAGCCCCGCATCGGGCTCTCTGCTCAGCAGGGAGCCTGCTTCCCCTTCTCTCTCTGCCTGCCTCTCTGTCTACTTGTGATCTCCCTCTCTCTGCGAAATAAATAAATAAAATCTAAAAAAAAAAAAAAAGAATCTATTTCTTTGCTTTTTTCCAGCTTCTAGATGTTGGCTCAACTTCTACTCTGCATCTTGAAAGTTAGCAACATCTGGCTGTTCTTCACGTGCTACCATCCCTCTCCTTCTTCTTCATCTGCCTCCCACTCTTCAAGATCCTTTTGATTATCACGAGCCCATCCATGTGATCCAGGCTAATCTCCCAATCTTAAATTCATATGCAATCATCTAAGTTCATCTGCAAACTTAAATCCTCTTTTCCATATAACTGAATATATTTACAGGTTCCAAGTATTAGGATGTAAACATCTTTGGGGGGCTGTTATTCTCCTTCCTACAATATGTAATAGAGACAGGCTGTTTTAAAAAAAAATTTAAAATAATAGTTTATTCAATAAAGGATGTAGATATAACTTGCTAAATATATGAAAAAAATTAGAATGAATTCCTTATCTTATATCATCTATCGATTTAATGTTCAATGTATTTAATATCCTTATAAAAATCAGGATCTTCTTGAGAACTGGAACAATTTATGGAGAGCATATTGAGGAATTTAAAAAAGCATAAATTATTAAGTGAGTTGTGGCACATTGGCACTGTAGGAATTACGATGTACAGCAAAGCAAAGGTAAAATTTAAAGACAGGCAACACACAAACCTATTACTAAGTGCAGATTCCATAGTGTTATTTCTAATATATAAAAATTACTATATTTTTTAAGTTAATTAGGATTTTTATTTCCTTATAAGCAAAGCAAAAGATTCAAGTCCTTCAAAAGTCTAGCCACCCTTTTTTTTTAAGGTTTTATTTAGATTCTGGTTAGTCGGGACACCCGGGTGGCTCAGTCAGTTAAGTGTACAACTCTTGGTCTCAGCTCAGGTCATGATCTCGAAGTCATGAGAGTGAATCCGGAGTGGAGATCCACACTCAGCATGGAATCTGCTTGAAATTCTCTCCCTCCCCTTTTTCCTTTCCCCACAAGGATGCACATGGGCACATGTATGTGTACTCTCTCTCTCTCTCTCAAATAAATAAATAAGATCTTTAGAGTTAGTTAACATACAGTGTAGTATTAGTTTCAGGTGCACAATATATTCAGTGCTTCCATACAATACCTGGTGTTCATCACAGCAAGTACACTCCTTAATCCCCATCATCCCCTCACCTACCTCCCCTCTGGTAACCATCAGTTTGCTCTCTCTAGTTAAGAGTGTTTCTTGGTTAGTCTCTCTCTCTTTTTCCCCCTTTGGTCATTTGTATTGTTTCTTAAATTCTGCCTATGAGTGAAATTCTATGGCATTTGTCTTTGTCTGACTTATTTCCTTAGTGTAAGATGCTCTAGCTACATCCGAATCATTGAAGATGGCAAGGTTTCATTCTTTTGGGGCACCTGGGTGGCTCAGTTGGTTAAGCCCAAGTCATGATCCCAGCATCCTGAGATAGAGCCCAGCATCAGGCTCCCTGCTCAGCGGGGAGCCTGCTTCTCCCTCTCCATCTGTCCCTCTCCTCTCCTCCTGTGCTTTCTCTTTCTCAAATAAATACATAAAATCTTCTAAAAAAAAAGATTTCATTCTCAGGCACCTGGGTGGCTCATTTGGTTGAGTGACTGCCTTCAGCTCAGGTCATGATCCTGGAGTCCTGGGATCGAGTCCCGCATCGGACTCCCTGCTCAGCGGGGAGTCTGCTTCTCCCTCTGACCCTCCTCCCTCTCATGCTCTCTCTCTCATTCTCTTTCTCTCTCAAATAAATAAATAAAATAAATTTTAAAAAAAATCATTCTTTTTATGACTGAGTAATATTCTATTTTGTGTGTTTTATTTCCTTATAAGTAAAGCAAATTATTTTATTTCCTTATCAGTAGAGGAATTCTTTATCTTCTTCTTATTCTCCCACCACTTTATCCTTTCATTAGTTGATGATCTCTTGAGCCATTTCCATATCTTGGCTACTCTACAATATTCTACAGTAATGCTACTATAAACATCAGGGTGTATGTATCCTTTTGAATTAGTATTTTGGTATTTTTAGTAAATACCTAGTCATTCAGTTGGTGGGTTGTAGGGTAGTTCTATTTTTAACTTTTTAAGGAACGTCTGTGCTTTCCATAGTAGCTGCACCAGTTTGATTTCTCACCCACAGAGCAAGAGGGTTCTCCTTTTTCCATATCCTCATCAAAACCTATTGTTTATTGTGTTGTTGATTTTAGCCATTTCCTGGTGTGGAAATAATTCTTACAACTTACATACCAAAAGCAAAAATGATCAAAGAAAATAGATAATTGCTAAAAATGTCCATGTGAAATATAATAAAATGGACTGTTTATCTGAAAAGAACATTATAAAAATAAGTATTAAATGAATATATTTTGATCAAGTTTTGATTATAAAATCAAAGGTATACAGAAAACATTTGCTATATGCAATACATTAACCAATTTGTGTTAATTATTTTATGTAATCCCTTTGTACAGAGGAGAAAACTGAGGGTTACAAAGGTCTTTTGGTATTCTTTAAACTGATATCCATAGAAACCTGAGAGTCTCCAAATTATTTAGATAGACACATCTGCTCAATGAAAGGTTTTAGTTATGTTGGATTATCTGGATGACAATTATACTTGCCTCCTGTCCTATCACTGACACATGTAATCATCTAAAGTGAAAATGTTTAACATGTGATGTGTTTGATCTCACTTCTCTCTGGTTGGTTTGTTCAGATTTTAGAGTAAGAATATTTGGGGGTGCCTGGATGGCTCAGTCAGTTACACATTGACTCTTGATTTCCACTCAGGTTATGATCTCCAGGTCATGGGATTAAGCCCCACATCCAGCTCTCTGCTCAGCAGGGAGTCTGCTTGTCCTTCTCCCTCTGCACCTCCCCCCCCAGTCATGCACGTGTTCTCTCTTTATCCCCTCTCTCTCAAATAAATAAAATATTTTATAAAATGAAAGTAAGAACATTTGGTCTGCATAACATAGTTACTGGTTGAATTCTATTACTATCTATACAGGTATCATTATCTTTTACAGTGATAGTTTTCAATTTAAATAAATTCAAAATTAGTCTATAGTTTCTTAAATCATATAATAAATTGAGACATTGGTTTGCCTTTGTGAAAATGACCTTGCACACTGACGTATTTTTTAAAAATATAGGGCAGATGTAGTCATGGCACATTGTACTTATATAAAGTTCATAGTCACAAATCTAGCTAGTGGGATATTGAATCCTTACAATATATAGTGACACTCAGGTGACATCGAGTAAAAGAAAGAATTTGCTAAACTTTTCTCATATATGGGTCACATGTAATAAGCAGATCTGATTTTTATACAACTCATTAGCAAGTATAGAAGTAAATATGTAATAGAGGATAGTACCTTTTAATTTGCCAGTATTTTACTTATGAGCAAGCTCTCCAATGTTTTGGCTCATCACAATATTGGATCAGCTTAAAAACAATTTCATTGTTAAAATGAAAAAAAATGATAGTGATAAATGGATGCTTCAGATAATGGTGCATCACACTGGAAATCCAACAAATAAAAAACGACTAGCAGAGGACAAATTATAAAAGTGTATATCTTTCTGCTAGTAAATCTAACAACCAAAATTTAGTTTCAAAAATTCAATACTATGTACCAAATCAAAGTAACATTGATAATTTAAATTTTACCAGTTGTGCAGTTTTGTTTGTATTTAATTTGTTGATTATTTTGGCTTTATGGTTTTTGTGAGAGCCATAAACATAAAAGTTTATACCATGTTTTATGTCTGAACATAACTGAAGTAATATTATGACATAAATGGTTTTTTAAAAATTTGTTCTTCAAAGGTATTTGAAAACAATTCACAGTTGAGAAGCACTACAAATACTCCAGTGGAGGTATTTTCAATGATAATGGATAAATACCTTGTCCTCACTCGCTTTTTAAAAAATAACATTGCCTAATTGCAGAAAGAGAAGAGCAATAAATTCATCATTTTTATTTCAAAGCTTTTCACCACCTACTCACATAAGATGGAGTTTAACTAGAAATATAAAATATTTACACTCAAGATTCTCATCAAGGAGAATAACCTCAGATTCACTCTGGAGTCTCAAAGGCTCTATGGAGAGAAATAGTATGAATGTAAAATTACTTTAAGGATATACAATCCATCCATTCATATAGATCAGTGTCTCTCAGTCTCAGCCGCATACTAAAATCACATAAAACACTTAAAACATACAAATGCCTGGGTCCCATCTTGAGCTATTCTTATTTAATTAGTTTGATGTGAGACCTGATATGTTTAATAACTTCCCTTGTATGATTCTAATTAAAAACCAAAACTGAGAACCACTGAAAGGGCTTCTCGGACCGTCTGACTGTTTGTTTCACAGGGGGTGCATTTACAATACCAACGCTGCCAAAACAAAACCTAACATAAATGAGAATTCTGAAGCTTCAGCCCCACCCCCAGGCTCCTGGTTTAATGGGTATGGGGTGGGGCCCCAAGCATTGGTATTGTTTCAGAGCTCCCACAGGTGATTCTAATGTGTAGTCAGGCTGAGAAGCACTGATCTAAGTAAGACCCAAACACCTGGACCGCATCATGTAGGCTCCTGTAAAATAAGAACACCTGAGCAAATTGCTCTCCTCTATTGACTGTAAGGATGTTGTTCATTGTATTCCGCAGTGAAAGAAGTTCTTTCTGGTGTCAAAAGCAAGCAGAGTTATGCAACTCCTAAAGACATGTCTTTGTTTTTATTGCTGGGACACTGCATTGTTGCTAAAAAGCTTAGAGCCAAGGGGCATCTGGGTGGCTCAGTCAGTTCAAAAGCTGACTCTCGATTTCTGCTCAAGTCCTGATCTCTGGGTCTTGAAATTGAGCCCGGTGTCAGGCTCTGCACTCAGTGCAGAGTCTGCTTGAGATCCTTTCCCTCTGCCGCTCCCCCTCAATAAATAAATAAAATCTTTAAAAAAAAATACCAAAAAAAGCTTAGAGGCAAGTTCTTGGCCAAGGCTTAGCAAACGTGGAACTATTCTGTGGAGAAACTTCACGCATTTGTTTCTTAAAGACTTTATTTATTTATTTGACAGAGAGAGCATGCACAAGCAGGGAGGAGATGGAAAGCAGAGGGAGTGTGAGAAGCAGACTCCCCGCTGAGCAGGGAGTCATGGGACGCTGGGCTAGATCCCAGCACCCTGTGGTCATGACCTGAACTGAAGGCAGATGCTTAACTGGGTGAGCCACGCAGGCGTCCCACTTCATGCATTTTATCTTCCATTTTCTATTTTTATTTTACCCTGTCCCCCAAATCCTCACTTGCTTTTCATTAATCACAAGGCTCCTTTTTTTTTTTTTTACCTATTTTGAAAAGTCATCTCCAATTATTTCTGCAGCCATATGAGGTAGAGAAAATGAAGGAGAGAAGGAGAAAGGAGAGAGGAAGATAAATTCAAAGATCTCTAGAGCATATTCTCAACTTTCTTCAGAATCAAGAACACGTACATTGAATATAGGTTTCATAAGCTGGAGTGAACTCAGATTTCTCTGATGGGTTTCTTACAAAAGTCTATTTTAAATACTGACGTGTAAGCCTGAAGACAGTTGAAATTTGAGGTTGTAATGCAAAATAATAGGATAAATTTGATTGACTACATGGTGGTATTAAACCCAATTCAGTTGTTTTTTAGATTACCCCCAGATGCATTCCTGGAATAGGAATTTATTTTTTTAAAGAACGAGGTGTTTAAATTGTTATGTAGTGTATTCCATTACATAAATCTACTCTTTAATTCTGGAGAGAAGTATTCAAACAGTGAATTTATAATTTAAGAAGATATAATTAAATATTGATCCTAAAGTTAGAAGATAGCCTATCTAAATGAAACATTGTATTTATTAATTCATTCATTATTCATTCAAACAATATTTTTTGAGCAGACTACTACTGCCTTACTCTGAGTCAGGCTCTCTGCTATGTATTGGGAATCTAATGGTAAACAAAGAGGACACAGTCTCTCGTCTCATAGAATCTACACTCTAGATGGGAACAGACTTAAGTGAACATAAGTTGAAATGCATATTTATTTAGAATTGGTGAAAAAACGTTCTGGAGAAAAATGCATAGTCCTATGAAAGACTAAACCAATGGCAATGTTGGGGAAGGAATTAGAGTCTGATATGATCTAATTCAGAACAAGTTTCTCTTGTGACTAAGTTTGGATCCAAACCTGAAGGAGAATGAATGATTATTAGATGGACAGGGCAAACAGATCAGGGGAATTAGGAAGGGGCTTTTGGTAAGAGAATAGCATTAGATCCAAGTCATTAGTAGGAAACTCTCTCTCTACATGTGTGTATTCATGCATTTACTTCCATATAGCTTCAAATCAATCTAATAGACACCCAGCTAAAACTTTTTCAACTCATTTGTACTTGTTAAAACTTGCACTGGCCAGTGAAGGGGACAAGACATCATCTTTCAAAATAGACAAACAATAAGTTGGGAAAATGTCTGTTACATTTTCAGGTGTGTAACTCCCGAAAAGGGAGAAAAGTTAAGGCAAGATGAGGATGCTTTGAGTGTCCTAATTTTTCCACGCTGATGTTATACTTCCACTCTTGTTTACTGGAAGCTGAGGCTACGGGTAAAACTCAGATACTTTCTTACAGGGAGAAGTCTAAAGTCTCTCAATCTAATTTAGATTTCTTGATACCTCAGAACAAGTCCCAGGAGGACATGACAATAAAGTCAGTAGTCTGTATTGTCAGATTCCTCTCCCTGATTGTGATCTGATCATAATTTGTGGACAGGATGAAGTTATAGAGTCTTACATAGGTGCACAGTTCAGACTGTTCCTGTGAGCTACAAAACATCAATTCTCTACATTCTTTGCTGGGATGACTCAGGCAGCTCAGAATTCCACATCTGAAATATAATTCTTGATCTATTTCTAAAAGGTCACTCATCTTTCAGTACAAGCTGCTCCTGTCAATGAAGACAGTCATCCCTGACTTGGTCCATCCCCACCTCCAGTCCACCACCCTCTTCAGAGGGTGGATGGATTTGCCCAGTGTGAATCCACCCACTCTCCTGCATGACCTGTATTCTGCCAAACTCCTTCATCTCCCATTTGGACAATAGCAATAATCTTCTAACTAGTTTCTTCATGTTCTATTTAGTGCCTTTCCAATCCTTTCCCCCTAAATAGTGGTATCTTAATGTTTTGGGGGAGTTTTCTAGTTTTTTTGCTTATTTGGTTTTGTTTGTTGTTTGCTTTTTGTTTTTGTTTTTGAGAGAGAGAGAGTGAGAGAGAGAGACAGAGAGAGACAGAGCGAGAGAGAGCGAGAGAGAGAGACAGAGAGAGAATATGGTACAAGTGAGGAGGGGTAGAGGGAGAAGGAGAGAAAATTCTAAGCAGGCCTCACACTTAGCCTGATGAGGGGCTTGATGTCACAACCCTGAGATCATGACCTGAGCCGAAATTAAGAGTAGGAGGCTTAACCAACTGAGAAACCCAGGTGCCCCTTATTTTGGTTTTGAACACTGACTTGATCATGTCAGTAGTGTGCTTAAAATGTTTAATGGTCTTTGAGCTGCTCTTAAGAGATTATTAAATGGTTCACAAGGGCCCGCACATCTGGACTTTGCACTTCCAGTTTCATCTGCTCTCACCACAGCTCCCACATCCTTCATACTCAAGGCCTTCCATCTGTGTTATTCCCAAGTTCTCTGCCCTCAGTGCATTCACCTACTGTCTCCCATGCTCAGGAGGCTCTTTATCTCACTCTTGACCTGAAGCTTCAGGTATATTAAATATTATTTTGTCAGAGAGACTTTCCTTTACCTCATAATTAAAATTAAGGTCTCATCTCTTTAACTTCTCAATATATATACCTTATTTTTTCTATACTCTGTGTTTTTTTTATCCATAGCTATATCTCAATTTATAATTATATATATATATGTATATATATATATATATTTAGTCACTTGTTTATTATTTGCTATCACTAAAACATAAGGTCATGAAGGCAATGGATGGAGTCATGGTCAGAGGGTAAGTTTTACACTTGAGTGGGAGCCAGTCCTAGGATGGTTCTTTTGCACCATGCTAAGGTATTTGGATTTTATATTGGAAGAAGTGGAGAACTATTGAAAGAATTTAAACAAAGTGGTGGCATGTTCAGAATTTGATTTGGAAAGCTCTGTGTGGTCCCCAGTGGAGTGCTGATGAGATAGGAGTAAGACCAGAGGCAAGGAGATTAAATAAGACATCCCTGAATTGATTCAGATGGGAGAGGTTGAAGGTGGAACTAAACATAGCAATGTTATAACAAGACATATTTTTCAAAGATTTTATTATTTATTTATTTATTTATTTTAGAGAGAGAGAGGGAGGGAGAGGAGAAAGAGCAGGGGCAGGGGCAGATGGAGGGAGAATCTGAAGCAGACTCCAAGCTGAGTGGGGAGCCCGACCTGATACTCAATCTCACCACCATGAGATCATTACCTGAGCCAAAACCAAGAATTGGATGCTTAACTTACTGAACCACACAGGTGCCTCCAACAGGAAATACTTTTAATAAATTAGAATATGGTGTCAATCAATGGTTGGGTTTCCTGCACAACAATCTCTGAGGTGGAGGTTAGGGAGCACTTTTCTTACTCTGTGAGTAAGAAACAGAGTTTCTTAACTCTTAAAGAAGAGTTCACTTTTCTTACTCTGAGTGCTCTGGGGATCAACACCTGAGGGAAAGAAGGGAAGGAAGAGCACTGGTATAAGGAGAGGTGAAGCTGTGTTGCAGAACCAGTTGATGGCTAAGGCACCAAACCAAGACTGAAACAAGTCCCTCTCCAAAGCCTATGCTTTTTCCTGCCTCAATTAGAAGATGGCAGTTACTTTCAGCCTCTACAGAAAAGCCAATGGGGCAAGGGTATACAAGTGTTATTTGAAGACAGCTGGTAAG
>CM053603.1:173354656-173415171 GCA_028646535.1 Procyon lotor | reverse complement strand
TAAGTGGGTCTAAAGGAATTTTGTGGTTTTGGTACTCTTAGCAGGATAGTTTCTTTCTTTCTTTCTTTCTTTCTTTCTTTCTTTCTTTCTTTCTTTCTTTCTTTCTTTCTTTCTTTCTTTCTTTCTTTCTTTCTTTCTTTCTTTCTTTCTATTAACATATAACATATTATGTGTTTCAGGGGTACAGGTCTGTAAGATTCATCAGTCTTACACAATTCACAGCTGTCACTATAGCACATACCCTCCCCAATGTCCATCACCCAACCACCCTATCCCTCCTCCCCCATCCCCCAGCAACCCTCAGTTTGTTTCCTGAGATTAAGAGTCTCTTATGGTTTGTCTCCCTCTCTGGTTTCATCTTGTTTCATTTTTCCCTCCCTTCCCCTATGATCCTCTGTCTTGTTTCTCAAATTCCTCATATCAGTGAGATCATATGATAATTGTCTTTCTCTGATTGACTTATTTCACTTAGCATAACACCCTCTAGCTCCATCCACATCATTGCAAATGGCAAGATTTCATTTTTGATGGCTGCATAATATTCCTGTGTGTGTGTGTGTGTGTGTGTGTGTGTGTGTGTGTGTGTGTGTGTGTGCCAGCCACATCTTCTTTATCCATTCATATGTTGATGGGATTCCAGGCTCTTTCCATAGCTTGGCTATTGTGAGCATTGCTGCTATAAACAATGGGATGCATGTGCCTCTTAGGATCACCACATTTGTATCTTTGGGGTAAATACATAGTAGTGTAATTGCAGGTTATAAGGTAATTGGGGATCATAAGGTAGCTCTATTATCAACTTTTTGAAGAACCTCCATACTGTTTGCAGTATGTGGCAACATACTGCCAAAGTGACTGCACCAGTTTGCATTCCTACCAACAGCGTAGGAGGGTTCCCCTTTCTCCACATCATAGCAAGATTATTTCTAAGAAAATATTTATTTAATGGTTTATTGAGGAATTGTTGCAGACAAAGTAGGACATAAAGAAAAATATCTTAGGGGCACCTGGATGGTTCAGTTGGTTGGGCATCTGCCTTCGGCTCAGGTCATGATCCCAGAGTTCTGGGTTTGAGGCCCACATCAGGTTCCCTGCTCAGCGGGGAGCCTGCTTCTCCCTTTCCTTCTGCCAGAAGCTCCCCCTGCTTGTGTGCTTACCTTTCTCTCTGTCAAATAAATAAATAAAAATATTAAAAAAAGAAAGAAAAATATCTTTAAGATGGGCAAAGTTGTAGTCTGAACTCAGTGTGATTTGGTAAAGCTCAGGAATCATTAGTAGAAATGCCTAATAAAATATTCAGTAGGAAGCAAATTATAAAATGGATGTAAGAAAATGACAAAAACTTTTACTACAGTGAAGATGCATCCGAAATTTTATGAAGACTGGGCTTCCTGTGTGTGAAAGGACACTTTCATCAGCTGACAAATACCCCCCCATGCTCTGAATAACAAGACTGTTTCTAAAACCTGCATTTGGCAGAAATAAATGTGTCAAGTGGATTCTGAGAAAAAAAAAATAGGGCACAATAAAGGAGAACTAAGAGTATAAAAGCTAATAACAGAAGGAGGGCACAACTAGAAAACAGTACAAACAACAACAAGTGAAGGAAAAAGAAGCTATGGTGATAGGAAGAGAAGGAAGAGTTTCAGTGGGTACAGGGAGGGTGGAAAAAAGAGACTCAGTTTCACCGTGAGGAAAATACTTCTAAGAGCTCTGATATTCAGTCAGTGATGAATATTCTCAGGAGCACTGGAGACACAGCTATTTTTTTTTAAAGATTTTATTTATTTGGCAGAGAGAAACACAGCGAGAGAGGGAACAGAAGCAGAGGGAATGGTAGCGGGAGAAGCAGGCTTCCTGCCAAGTGGGGAGCCCGATGTGGGGCTCGATCCCAGGACGCTGGGATCATGACCTGAGCCGAAGGCAGATGCTTAATGACTGAGCCACCCAGGTGCCCCGACACAGCTATTTTTATATCTTTTTCCATCCTGTCCCAGAGCCGATGACTCGGTTGGAATCACAGAATTATAAGGTTGAAAAGGATCATGGAAGGAGTTGAGGCCAAGAGAGGTCCACCTTTCTGGCCAAGTCCTCCTTACCTCAGACTGGTCTGACTCAGGGCCCCATTAGTAATCCCCTAGTAATTCTCCAGACCTGAATCTCTCTACCTCAGGAAAGACCAGCCTCTCAATCTTCCACTCATCTTCTCTGACATTACCTTTTGCTCCTCCTCTTCTGTTCCATGACCCTCAACTTGACCTCAGACTGTCTGAGCAATGAGCTTCTGTTGGTATTACACTTTGCACAACCTTGAAATGTCTTCTATTTTGATTCTTCTTAAAAAGTTGGGTAATAAAAAACAAAAAAATTAAAAAAAATTAAAAAAAAAAGTCAGGTAACCAACTATTTCGATAATCTTGTCACTTTTCCTCAAATAGCTCTTTTTTTTTTTCCCCTCAAATAGCTCTTGATTTAATTTTTTTCTTCAGTTATGACCAAGAATGCTTTTCTTTAGCATTTTTAAAAACAAACTGCTTTTGTGTTTTACCCTTAGGTCATTTATTTCCTTTGAGAATTCATTCATTTCCTGTTATTCCAACTGCCAGTAAATGGCACATGGCTTTATTTTTTTTCTTATTTATTTATTTACTTGTTATTTTTTTATTATGTTATGTTAATCACCATACGGTACATCATTAGTTTTTGATGTAGTGTTCCAAGATTCATTGTTTACACATAACACCCAGTGCTCCATGCAATATATGCCCTCCTTAATACCCACCACCAGGCTCACCCATCCCTCTACCCCTCTCCCCTCTAAAATGCTGTTTGTTTATCCGAGTCCACCGTCTCTCATGGTTCATCTCCCCCTCCGATTTTCCCCTCTTCACTTTTCCCTTCCTTCTCCTAATGTCCTCCATGCTATTCCTTATGTTTCACAAGTAAGTGAAACCATATGATAATTGACTTTCTCTGCTTGACTTATTTCACTGAGCATAATCTCCTCCAGTCCCATCCATGTTGATGTAAAAGTTGGGTATTCATCCTTTAGTAGAAGGAACAAGGGACTAGGGGATCCACATTTATAACCTGGCCTAGGCCTTCTAGCAAAACTGAGCATAGCTTTTCTCAACTACAAAATGTGGAGAGGAAATAAACATTTTTGACATGTACTATATGTTTATAATTAGGCTAAAGATTTATATATATATATATATATAGATATAAATACATAGAGATGCATTCTTAATATTTCTTATAGTAAAAGAACTAGTGTTCCAAGAAGTTACATAACCTTTCCAAAGACACAGTGAGGTCACTACCCACCCTCACTGCCTGCCATGTCAGTGCATCTTGGAAGAGTGAGCTTTCTTCTGTGGGGTGCCCTTCCTCCCCGATTCCCCCATGGAGGGAGGATAATAACCACCCTTTCTACCTGGAAGGGCTACAGTGAGGAGAAAATGAGGCAGTACCTGTGAAAGCATTTTAATCACAAAGCATTATGTAAATGTAATACATAATTACTGTTATTATCTCCAGCAATCCAAGTCTTCAGCTCTTTATAGTTCACTTGCTTTCTCTGCCCATAGAGTAATTCACTTGTGTGTCCTGTTGGCCTTCAACTTAGGTAAAAATAATTCTCATTATGTTTTCCTAAGTTTCACATTTCACTCATTTTCCTTTACCTTCCTAAGCGTCGCAATTCACTATGTATAGAAGACCGGTTTAAGACACCAGTGACTTACATTCTGGTTAACTCCTGTTGTCCTGGAATAATAGGGAATAGTACCCCCTTTTTCTCAAAAACCCCAGTTTGGATGATAAATTATATGGTCACTTAAGATGTCTTTTGATGCCTTTTGCTATGGTCCATATCTTCTCATTCTTGCTCATTGTTTTTCCAGAACACTGTGCCCTAAAACCTGTCCCTTTCTGATTTACATTCACTAACATGAACCCGATTGCTACTTGCTCAGCTTACTGAAATAGACCTAATGCCTCTCTGCTTATCTTGGGAATTCATTGTTTCCACTGATTCCTCCCCACAGAAGAATGATTACTACTTCCAATCATGGCTATTATCATATTCCTACCTTCAGTAGAGCTCATAGGCATTTTAATTTCCTGATCCTAAACTTTATTATCTACTTTCAATTATCTCTTACCTTTTTTTGTACTTCTCTTTCCTTAGCTTTCTCTCTTTATAACGTCATTGATCAGACATACATTTGCTAGAAATCTAGAATACAATCTGTTACATCTACAAACCATGCCTTCCCCAAACCCCTCTCCTGTTTTGGTAGATTGCAAATAGCCATCAATTCTTTGAAGTTCCTTCCTTCAAGAGATGGAGTCTACTTCCCCAGCCCTGAAATCAGGCCTGGCCTCATGACTTGCTTTCATCAATGAAGTGCAATGGAAGTGACAATACAATTTCTGAGTTGAGACCTTGAGATTTGTAGCTTTCAGTTTTGCTCTCTTGGAATGCCCCCACATTTTATTAGTCCAGACTACCCTGACTGAGGGTAGAAGGCCAGAAAGAGAGAGAGAAAGATCCAAACTTCTGGGCCATCTAGCAATCTCAACTGCTACATTAGGTCCCTAATGTATGGATGAATTCTAGTAAACCATGTGGAACAGAAAAGACCCATCCTGCCTGAGTCATTTGGCCCACCTCAAATTGCTGCCTCCTAGAACTGTGGGCAAGTTGGTGATTTTTGAAAGTCTTACTTCATTCACTGCCTTAATATGACTATCCATACATCAATATGATATGTTTTGTTTTTCCACCTTCCCTATTCTCTGCATCTATAGGAATGTCTTTAAAATTTTTTAAAGGGGGTAGGGATAGGGTGGCTGGGTTGTGGACATTGGGGAGGGTATGTGCTCTTAAGTGCTATGAAATGTGTAAGGCTGATGATTCACAGACATGTACCCTGGGGCAAATAATACATTATATATTAATAAAAATTAATTAAAAAAAAACAAAAAAAATTTTTTTTAAAGAATATGCAAATGTTGGAGTGCCTTTCTGGCTCAGTCTGCAGAGCATGTGACTACTGATCTTGGGGTCATGAGTTCAAGCCCCACATTGGGCATAGAGCTTACTCTAAAAAAAAGAATACACAAGTGCTTTGCATAAGCAATCTTTCTTAATTTTTGCACCAAACATGCAAGCTAGGTATTGTTATCTTCATTTTCTGGATAAGCATACCAGTCACCAAGGATGTTAAGTAACTTGAACAAAATTCCCCAATCCATAAATAATTTAAATCAAAATTGAAACTATTCATTTTGTTATTTCAATAATGTATGCAATAAATATGTTTTCACTGGGTACAATAAAGACTGTTAGGTCTCCTGTGTCATAGAGGAGAAATCACTTCCACAAAACATAGAAACAAAATAAACCAAAGGGAAAAAGAAATACAGTACAATCTGCGATAGCTGCTATCTGAACAACAAAATATTTTAGAAGTGCAGAGGAGGGGGGTAAGATGGATTAAGAGTGTGTATAAGTAGAAGATGTTTCTAGAGGACACAGAGATTGAGACAGACCTTGGGGAAGAATGGGGTTCCCATGGGTGAAAATAAGTGAAAGAATGTTTGAAAAAGATGTCAAAGTGGAGCTGAAAATATGTAAACACTCTAAGTATGCTCAGAGAAATATGAATCAGAACACAGACACACACAGTAGAGAGCAACTTGAGATATGTCTGGAAAAGTTAAGTATGCATCAAGCAGATGGAAGACCTTGAACACCAAAATGCAGAGTTCTTTGTTTTATGATCCATCAAAGGGATTTATACAACAGAGTCTTACTGTCATAATTGTTCTTAGAAAGCTTTTTCTGTCTCATTTGAATTGACTTTATGCCTGTCTGCCCCATTGATTAGTAAGCTCCCCAAAGCCGTCAATATATTAACAAGTACTTAGTGAGCACACAGTATACAAGGAACAGGTTGAATTTCATGAGCTAAAATGAAACCACTGTGACCAACAATAAACATCCACTCTTGGAAAATGCACAGATAGATTGTTAAAACCTATCCTATAGTAAAAGCATAGCTATCAATGGTAGAAGTGACTTTCACTTTTAGAACAATTTTCTGGATATAATAAATGTTTGCATGTATTTTGATGGACTGATCAAAATGTGAGGCACTAAGGAACACTTATTAAGAACTGCACTTGACTGACATAATGAAAACATACTATAATTGTCTTATAGATTCTACTAAAGTGAGTATTCTCACATCTTAACATTCTTGTATTCTGGACATTATGGTTGGAGAGATTTTAGCACCAGTTGTTTTTTTTTTTTTTAAAGATTTTTTATTTATTTATTTGACACAGAGAGAGAGATCCCAAGTAGGCAGAGAGGCAGGCAGAGAGAGAGGGGGAAGCAGGCTCCCCGCTGAGCAGAGAACCCGATGCGGGGCTCGATCCCAGGACCCTGAGATCATGATCTAGGCCGATGACAGAGGCTTTAACCCACTGAGCCACCCAGACATCCCTTAGCGCCAGTTTTTAACAGAGGTGGTGTCATCGTTAATATAATGTGGCAACTTGACTAAGTCACAGGTTGCCCAGATATTTGGCTAAACATTATTTCTGAATGTGTCTGTGAGGGTGTTTCTGGACAAGATTAACATTTGAGTTGATGGATTCAGTAAAGTAGCTCACCCTCCCCAGTGTGGGTTGGCATCATCCAATGTTGAGGGCTTGGCCACAACAAGATGTGGAGTAAGGAAGAATTTCTCTGTCTCTCTTTCTCACTCTCACTCCCTCTTAATTTTCTGCCTGACTAATTGAGCTGAGACATAGATCTGCTTTCAGACTATGATTTGCACCATCTGCTCTCCTGGTTCTCAGGGCTTGGACTTGGACTGAATTACACCCTTGGCTTTTCTGGGTCTCCAGCTTATAGACAGCGGATTGTGAGACTTCTCAACCTTGATAATTGTGTGAGCTGACTCTTTGTAATAAATCTCTTCAATATTTATCTTTCATATATATGTGTGTATATATGTATACACATATACATATATATATATACGGTCCTGTTTCTCTGGTAAACTCTAATGCAGGCAGTATTTTTTACTTTCAGAGAACATTCTCCACCACCCCTAAAAATTGGTTTAGAACAGGATACTATAAGACATTTAAATAGCATTAGATCTGGAAATTGCTAGGCAAATCTTCATCTCTAGTTATGGATAGATAAGATCATCCTGTCCTTAAAGGAACTACAAGCATCTATGGATCAACGAGGAAGTGTTTTGGGAAAAGGTGGAATCAATCTACCCTTGAAGTTTCTGAAATATTCTCGTCAATGTTTCCCTATAATGACATGAGATGTTTGTGAAAAAGACATTCTTGCACTCCCTCCCAGATATACTCAATCAGATTATCTGTGATGGGACCAAGGATCTTGTTTCCTATATATTTCCCCAGAATAATCTTGTGTGCAAATGTAAGAATTTGCCAAAGGCAATGGGAAGTGAAGCCTGTGTCCTCCCTCACTTTGTAATTACTTGTAAGCAAACAGAGTAGGTCTTGTAGATGTTGTCAAAGATATTAGTCTAATTAAAAATCTTCTCTGAATTTCAGGGAGTTCCTTTGAACCAATCTCATCAGTGCTTTTCCTTGCTATTGGTGGATTTGCTATTGTATTTTAAATGCCACATCACCTGCAAAATTACACTTCCAAATATCTTCAGAAACAGCTAATGACTAATGGCAGCTAGTAAAGTGACTTTAAATGGATGTTTTCAGATGTCTCCCCATTAAGACAGTGATTGAAGTACTTCTGGAATTATTATAGCGTAAACAAGAGTCTAATTTAGAGGAGTGATTTAAACGTGCAGGACTTTGGGAAGGGATCTGAAGCAATTACCCTTGGATTGTGCCCAAATAGGACTGGATGCCTGCATGATGGCTGCTTCAGTGGTGTCTTGCCTTCCCCAGGATTGTGATTGTGCCTGTATTTTGGCGACCAGATAAGTCTATGTTTTTATTGAGTAAGAACCAGTGAAACCTACTGGATAAAGAAATCACCTTCCTTTACCACATCAACCCCTTAAGCTCAACACTGATACCTATCATTCCCATGTATACAAGCACACGTAGTAGTACATGTTACAACAAGATATAGTATTCAGTTATCTTCAGCAACAATTAAAATATGTGACTTAAATATTAGCTGAAATCAAATTGTTCAGTGACAACTAAATGTAATTAGAAAGAAATTCCTAGCATATTATTTTAAAGAAGGAAAAGTTCATCACCCTCCACAAGATGTTTGCGAATTGGAAGATTTTCTTCTTAGACACCTCTAACTCTGGATCTTACATCTCATTCTTGCAGTTGATTCTCTTCTCTCTGTTTCCTGCTAACTCAGAGGTGAATTACATCTGATTTTCTTTAATCTCTCCCCTCCATGCACATCTCTCACAAAGAAATTTGTATGCAGTATACTCAACCAGAAGTTTGATAGGAATGGTTTAGGTAACAAAAAAACAAAAACAAAAACAAAAAACAACCTTAAAAGGTATAGCCCTTAACCATCCCTGATTTTTGAAGCCCTTGTGTTACTCCAAGAGTAGAAATTTTCTACCAGCTACATTTCTTTCCTGCCTTCAGTTTTCTACATTCCTCTCTACCCCAATTCTCAGCTGATCTGTAGGGGCTTCAATTCATAGATTAGATAGATAGATGATAGATAGATAGATAGATAGATAGATAGATAGATAGATAGATAGATAGATAGATGATAGATAGATAGATACCTCTTCAACACTCTATTCCAAGTTCTGGAACAGAACTTGGCACATAGTTGGTGATTAATACATATTTATTTAATGAACAAAAATGTGGTCTATCCAATTGGCCATTAATTCATCCACCTATGTATTTATTCAATGTATATTTTATTAAACTTATTTTAGGTGCCAGGTGTTTTTTTAGAACCTGGAGATAGAGCAGTGAATAAAACAGCCAGTCTCTGTTTTTGTGGAGCTTGCATTCTAATGGAGTCCAAGTTCCTGTCAATGTTCCTTCCTGAGTAACTCTGGAACCCACCTCCTGCTGTCTTTTGCATCCAAATCTTCATCCTCTTTTTAACTAGCTAAATGAAATGGTCTGATGATATTTCTTTTTCTTCTTTTTTTTCCCCTACAGTCTTAATCTTTTGCATTTCCTCCTCTTCATTTTAACCACAACTTTTTTCTAAGACTGAAATCTGATGAGGCCCCTACTTTGTGCTATTCATTGCTTCTCTGTCTTTTACAGAATGAAGCTGGAGTTCCACAGCTGGGGCATTTAGGGCTTTTTATGATTCACCCTTACTGACTTTAAAAATGTCATCTTCTGGTGTTCTGGAACATAGCCTGAACTTAAAGCCATGCTGACTTAACTTGAAATTCTTGAAGTTTGCCTCCACACCTCAAGTACTCTTTCCTCAATCATCCCTGCCTTCTCCCAGCAAGGTGGAGTTCACCACTCAGTGTTCCATTCAGGCATTTCCTCTTTTGGATTCTTCCCAGGCTTTCCCAGAGGAGTTAAGAATTTCCTCACCATGTGCCCAAATGCTATAAATGACTTTATTATAGCTCTGACCTCAGGGATTTCACTCTGACCCCTCCTATGCACAATATAGGCAGATGAGATTTTTTTTTTTTGCATTTTTTAATGAAAATTTCATTTGTGTCAGCCTTCTGGTCTATGCATTCCCACTGTCTGCTCCCTACCTACTTCCCCAGTCTCATCTCTTTGACTTCATAGGAGCTCCACTTTTCCTTCTGTTTTTTTTTGAACACAAAAAACCTTACACCTCTTTATCCTGGTAGGTTTTCTCTGCCTGGAATACCCTTGCCCTGGGCCATTTAAAGGCAGCTTCCTTTAGGTCTAACCTCAGCTGTCACCTGATCAGAAATATTTTCAAGATTGCTGCTCCTACAGTGGCTTCCTCTGATTACCCTCTATCCTAAAACTCTGTCTATACGCCTCTTGGCACTATTCATAATATGAGTGGATCTCGGTTATTTGTTTGAATCTCTTTGCTGATTTTCTGGAAGGGAAGCTCATTGGAGGTTAAGAGTTCTGTCTACCTTTTCCTCTTATCTGGCTCTAAAGCCCAGAATGGTGCTTGGCAAACTTATTGGCGGCGTTAATAAATAGTATTGACTGCTGCTCTTTCTTTTCTTGAACTGTGGAGATCTAGGGAATCTAAGTCATATAACATTCACTTTAGCACTATCCAGAATCATCATATTGTAGATAACTCAATAATACGTTACTGAATATAAAAGCAACCTGTTAATAAACACATCTAATGCCATAAAGATACATTATTTTAAATGGAACTAAGGAAAAGAAGAAAAATAAGATTTATTTTTTGATAGGTAAGTCTTACCCATGCACACATTAGAAGAATCTACGTGCCAGATAACATTCTGGTATTACTTTATTGATGACATTACACAAACATATGAGGATATCTGCTTTTTGTTTCTGGGCTCTACTTCATCAGTTCTGGAGCTAAAAGAGTTTCTGAGGAACCTGATAGAACTCAAGGAAGATCTGCAATCAGTTAGGGACTCAAGAAACTGGTTGGGCTGGAGCCCAGGCTGCAGGATTCTCTCCATGATACTCTCGTTTTAGACAACTCTGCTGGTCTCTATCTTTCCAATTTCAGACAATTCTTTCAATATGGTCCTGACTTCACATCTGGCGAGCCCTGTAGTTCCAATGAGGAGAAACACATCACCCGAATCTCATCTTTGTCTGTCTGGGTTTCATTGCCTCATCCCTAAACCACTAACTATGCCCAAGGAAATGGGAAAAAAAAATATAATGGCTCATATAACCTTGGTTCATGTGACTTTTTGTGTAGTGGAAGCATAAAAGACAGAATATCAGAAGTTATAAAACTCATACGACAGTCAAAAACAATGCCCATTTCAGACCACAATAATCTATCCTTTCATGATTTTTTTACTGATTTTTTTTCATGTTTTTTTTTACTGGTTATTAGCTAATTTTATGTAGTTACAAAAGTTATAGACAAGTTATCCTCTCCATACATCCTTGAAGGGGCTTTGTGATATAATTCAGAGTTTCACTTGCTTTAGGAGGATAAAATTCTTTTTGCCATAGGTGCCCAAAGTCTTCCTCTTTTTGTTATCTGACCAGTTTCTAACAAGCATGACATAGTCAACCTGACTTAAAGATTTGGTGATTAAGGAGCACTGCCTCAAATCTTAAAAGTGTCGCCATTGGTAGAGAATGCCAGTCACAACCTTTGTTGCAGACATCCATGGAGATGCTCCAGCAAATACTTCCATGGGACCTGACCAGGTGCCTCCTCAGTGGGCCCACCCTACGTAAAGGACCTCTTAACTCAGTCAGATGACGTATTGCATTAGCAGTATTCTGTATTGGCATAGTGTATTCTGAGGGCTTTTTTTTTTTTTTTTTAAACTTTACTGTGATTTTGCTATTTTCCACATAGTTTTTCAGAACTGAGATTTTCTCAGTAAGAGGTGTTAATTGAGCTACTGAAATGACAATGCGAACACACCTTTATTCATTCCCTAGATTTGTTGGGAATTAGATGTAGCTAAATTTGGAACAACTGTAGTAAACACACAGGTACAATTATTTCCTCTGGTGCTCAAATTTCATAAAGACAATAGTAACCAAGCACAGAGGATAACTTTTTTTTAATCTTTTTCTCTGTCTTTTAAACTTGCGACGCTAAGAATTTGAGCTAAAACATATCTTTCATGAAAACTCTTATAAATTAAAACATGAACTATTACAGTATTAACTGTATGAGGTAAAACACGAAGTATTTGCTGTATTCCTCCCACCAGATACTTGTGCCAGAGGAATTTGCCTGAACCAAGAATAATAGCTCTCCTGGAACATCTTAATTGTATGTCTGGCTACAGTCCAGACTTCCTGGTGTCTATGAGGCAAGCCCTCCCTCAGGCAATCCTGGTTTCCTGGCTAACCTGAGAAGTGAATGCAGATGACTTAATGGATAATTGGCTTTTTATAGAAGGCACGATGCCAGAGAACCAAGGCTTTCCCAGCCAGTTTTTACTACTTGGAACATCTCTGCGTGACACCAACTGCCGTGTGTCAAAATTTTCCACTATGTACACAATTGTGCATATTTTGAAGCAAATATCTCATTTATTTTAATTTATTAAGATTGAGTTGGAGATCTTTGAAATATTGAAAGGTTTTATATATGTATATATATATACACACATATATTCATAAATTTGTGTGTTCATAAAACAGATCAAAAACTTAACATCTGCTTAAAACACTAGAAGTGATAGTTGTTGAATATAATGAAAGCCTTCCACTTGATTTAACTATTTTTTTTTATATTTTTATTTATTTATTTGACAGAGAGAGAGAGAGAGAGATCACAAGTAGGCAGAGAGGCAGGCAGAGAGAGAGGGGGAAGCAGGCTCCCTGCTGAGCAGAGAGCCTGATACGGGGCTTGGTCCCAGGACCCTGAGATCATGACCTGAGCCGAAGGCAGAGGCTTTAACCCACTGAGCCATCCAGGCGCCCCTTGACTTAACTATTTTACACAGGTTTTTTTTATTACCTTCCTAATATTTTACCTAATTTTAAATTAGTAGGTACATTAAAATCATTTATTGTTTAATATTTTTAAAATTTTCACAGTTGCATCATTAATAAGTAACCATAGAGGAATGTTATTTCTTACATTCATTCATCAATTTTTTGATATATGAAAGTAATGAAAATTATAAAATATGAACTCAACTTATATTTGTTTCTTAAAAAAATGTAAAGCTCATTCCATAAACCTCATATATCTGACTAACTGGTGAAACCTTGACCAAAAATAAATACTATTTAACAAGTAGTTGGCGAAAGCATAAAGCTACACGGAAAGACATTTTAAAATCCAGTGACAAACCCTCTAAAAATAAAATGAGGGACTTCATTTGGAAAATTTAACATTCTTTTATGACACTCCTGATGATTCCATTCTGGCTTTTTAATCTCAGTCTCCCACTGATTGTTTTATTTATTTATTTTTAAAGATTTTATTTATTTGACATAGAGAAACACAGCAAGAGAGGGAACAGTAGCTGGAGAAGCAGGCCCCCTGCTGAGCAGAGAGCCCGATGCGGGGCTCCATCCCAGGACACTGGGATCATGAACTGAGCCGAAGGCAGACGCTTAATGACTGAGCCACCCAGGCACCCCTGTTTTACTTATTTATCCATTTTTATTGAGGGCTTGCTCACTCCTGTCACTCCTTGATCAGATCTGGGGTTATCTGTAAATGAGATACACCTAACATCCACTCAGATTGAGAGGATATCAAGGATACTGGGGACAAAGAGGTCAAAGTCTTATGAAGATAGATGCCAATAGTCAATGACAATTATATGGAAGTCACCACAAAGAAGACCAGAAATAAGGGACAAGGAAAGTTGTAATATACATGTGAAAAGCATACTGTTACAACTGTTCCTTGCTGGTCCTACTTCCTTTGGATTCTGCCCTCGCTCAGTTTCTGAATTTTTTTCCTTGACTTCCAGACTATCTGCTTGGCTTTACTTCCTTTTCCTCTCCCTCAATTCTTCCTTTGTCAGCACTACTGACTTTCTCACTCTACCCAGTGTCTTTTCCGGAGATGCACTTACTCTTCACTTCTTATCTCAGATAAATAGATTCACTTCCTTTGTTCCTGGCTAGTCTCTCTCCAGATATCACAGACTTTGTGCACTCCCAGGCTGGCCCTGGCCTCGTCCACCAATTACTCCTCTAGCACTAGAATAGTTCATTCCTCCCTCTCTTTTCTTTGGAAGAGTAGAATTTATGCAATTCTATTTCACCATTAAAAAAAAAAATCCCTTGACTTTTCTCATCATATTCTTCTTCCCTTCATAGCTAAAAACTAAATTTATGGTTATTCTTTGTTCTTCTTTTCCTCCCATCCCCCCTCCACCTATTGCAGACTGACTTCCACTCTCCACCCGCTGCACCCGTGGGACTACTGATGGTAAGATTGCCAAACCCAAAGAAGACACCTCAGTCTTTTTGCCAGGAAGCATTTAACACTTACAAATGATAATTCTCCTTTAAAATGCCTCTTGGGGGGCGCCTGGGTGGCTCAGTCGTTAAGCGTCTGCCTTCGGCCCAGGTCATGATCCCAGAGTCCTGGGATCAAGCCCCGCATTGGGCTCTCTGCTCGGCAGGAAGCCTGCTTCTCCCTCTACCATTCCCTCTGCTTGTGTTCCCTCTCTCTCTGTGTTTCTCTCTGTCAAATAAATAAAATCTTTAAAAAAAATAAAAATAAAAAATAAAATGCCTCTTGGTTCTTTTTTTTTTTCTTTTTTCTTTTTTTCTTTCTTACCATTCTTTCCTGGTCTCTGTCAACAGGCTTCATTCCTCTTACCACAAACGCTTCTTAATATTATTTTATTATATTTTATTTTATTGTAGCCTCTTCTCTTTTCATCTATATCAATTATTTCAAATGCACCAATGTATTAGAAATGCCCAGTCCTTTCACCATCCAGACTATTCTCCTGAGCTTCAACTCCCTGTTTGTATGTGCCTGCAAGATGTGCCCATCACATATGCTTCATGCGTTATCAACTCAACCTACATATAACTGAAGTTAACTGTTATTTCTTCCATTTTGCTTGTCCTACTGTGTCTCCTAACTTGTCGGATAGCACCACCATCCACCAAATCACATAGGACAGATATCTGATGACTTCCTGGATTTCTTTTCTTTTCTATCATCTCTAATTTAATCAATTTATCATCCCTGCCATGCCTTCATTCTCAATATGTCTTGCAGCTGTTTCCTCCTCTAACTCCATGGCTATTCTCAGGTGGGTCTTTCAAATCTATCACATGCACTATTGCATAATTGATTCAATTAGTGTCATTGGTTCTAGCCTTCTCTTTTAAATCCCTTATTCATAAAAGTCAGATTAATCTTTTATTTAAAAAGTAAAAACCAAGCATGTCATCTTCCAGCTTAAAATCTTCCAAATTTCATTCTAGAAAGCAGGATAAAGTGCAACCTACTTGTCAAATGGGAGGAAATAGTTGCCTGACCTCTGCTTACATTTCCAACTTAATTTCTTTAAGACTTCCCCGTAGGAACCCTCTATTCCAGCCGAAAATAACATGTTCTCACCTAATATAATGCAACTAGGTATGTGTCCTAGCATCACAATGGGAAATCCAGAGACTTACTATTTCCATATTTTGATGGCATTTATTTCTAATTAGTTAGATCACAATCCCATCTTGGTCTCACATAACCTGTAAACTAAACTATGTAGCTAATTACCAGCAATATAACTCATATTATATTTGATAGTAAAAGAAAGGGGGAAAATAAAAAAAAATTGGTTGACGTGAATAAATACAAACAAGCAAGAAAAGGTACTCTCCAGCTAAGACCACTCTAATCATTGACTTGACACTTCCATCTGCAGGATCAAGATGAGAATCCAGAACTCCGTCTTACTAAGAATCCTGACTTTCTTACCGTATTCTTCCAAGTCTCACAAACCCAACTGGTCTGGTAGCCAACTGGGACAAGTCAGAGGGTATTCTTTACCACTGTGTACAACAGATGCCTCCAGAAGCCTGTGATTTTCAGTTTTTCCTTCCTCACCAAGACCCGTTTCCTTTGACTATACTCTGCTTTACACGTATTCCTACCCCTCCCCAAGTTCTTATGTTCCTTACCTTTCCTTTCTTCTCTGAAATTTCCCTCGAACTTCATGCTCTAACCAGAAACTGGCTCTCCCTGGAGGACATTGACTTCTCTGTGGTTTTGTCAAATAAAAGCTGTTTTCTTTCCAACATTACTAGTACCACCACCTTGCAAATTCTGGAAGGGAGGGGTCCTAAATACCAATCACCCATCTCTACTCTGGAAGTCACTTCTCCCCTACTCTGCTTTATTTACTACCAACACATTTATTGAAAGCTACCATATTAGACACAGATATCCCTCATTGTCCAAATATATTTAATAAATCCAAATATATTTAAACTGTGAATGTATATGTGAATACTATAAGCTATGGTGTCTTGGTTAGTGAGTTCAGTTAGTGAAAGAATCATCTAAAGATTAAAAAAAATAATATAAAATAAAGTAAGGACAGCTCCTAAATTCAGACAAGGAGAGTTTGGAAAGAGAGAGTGTAGTGAGTTTGGGTAGGGAAGAATATTTGTATTTCCTAAGTCAATTACAAGTTCCAAGATACAGTAGCTATGATTTTTCTGTTGTATCCCAGGGTTTAGAATGAGACCTAAGAAAGCATCAACCCTCATTAATATTTACTTATTTAAATTAATGAATATATAAAATACTTGTAAACAAATCTCAATTATTATTTTTTCTTTCTTTTGGATCAATTGGTCATAAGGAATTCTCATTGAGGTCATAGATACAGGCTGAGGGAATAATGCCAGTGCTACAGAAGTATACCCACTAGAAACATGGGTCTTCTAGTGTCTTAAATAATTTGAGTTCAGAGAAATTCCTTGAACCTCTTTTTGTTTCATTATTTCCATTTGATCAAATCACTTGGTATTGGGCATCTCAGGTTGCACTGAACCCATGTGTGCAATCTCTGCCATGGCCCATTGGCAATCCAAGAGTTATGTGTAAAAGAAAAATAATTAGTCTCTGACAAGGGAACGGCTTTACATCTAATTCTAAGGTTTTCCACTCTATTCCTTCAAGGCTTTCCATAAACCTACATAATACTTGGGGCACCTGGGTGGCTTAATGCGTTAAAGCTTCTGCCTTTGGCTCAGGTCATGATCTCAGGGTCCTGGAATGGAGCCCCGCATCAGGTTCTCTGCTCAGCGGGGAACCTGCTTCCCCCTCTCTCTCTGCCTGCCTCTCTGCCTACTTGTGATCTCTGTCAAATAAATAAATAAAACCTTTAAAAAAATACTTGATCTACTTGGTCATTAAAGCCATGTGCAATAACAAGTCTTCCTCACTCATCAGAAACAAGTTGATGTTATCATTTTAGTGGGCTAGTGTGGAATCCTCCAGAAAAATGAGACAAATTCCCTATGAGATAATTTGGGAAGACTCAAGATTTGATGTAACTTTGAAGTAAGATTCTGAAAATGTTTTACTCTCCTTCCCAAGTGAAAGTAAGTGTCTGTAGTTATGCCCTATTTATCGGAATAGAGGAAATGCATTTACCAGACATCAGGGGCTATGTTGAATTGCTCTAGAAAAAGGACTGCTTCAAACTTGGCAGCTCCAAAGGAGTCATCCCTGTTGAAGTTTATGATAACTCATTTTTATCTCTTAAGATCTACCTGACCTATAAAAGACTGAAACGGTGAAATAATAGAGATCTGACCAAAATCAAGTCTACATATCTTTCATCTCTTTTGATATGGCAATAATCTTGGTGGTATTGCTTTTACTTAGGAAAAGGAGGTCTAAAGCTATTAACTGATCTCTCTTATCAGATTACTCTTACTTCCCTTGCCAGAGAATCAAGTAGGAATCATCTCAGTTGGCATATATGTCTATTACAAGCACACTCTCCAAATCATAGAAAAGAAGGAGAGCATGAGTTTTAGATTCTTCTCCTGCTTCCCCTTGGGCCCACTGTGAAATTGATTTAGAAAAAAATCTCCATTTATCGCTTGACTTTCATAAGTCCTCACTTTGCTTGGTCTTCTGAGTTTCCAGAGTCAATTTTAGCTCATAGACACTGTCTAATAATTTACAAATGGTCTGGTAATTTCTCTTTCTTCGGAACAACTTTTACCTTGGTAAATAGCCATAGATTTCTTTGGAGAAGTCAGGGGGAAGATTCTCAATACCCACCTATTGCATTATCACAGAGTTTCTCCATGTGGCACTTAACCTGCTGTAATTCAAGGGGATCTAGGATTGGGAATTAACTGAAGTGAAATTAAATAAGAGGCCATAATCTTATCATGTTGAGTCAGTCCTCTCTATGCAAAGCTAGATTTTTTTTTTCCACCCATGGTAGAGTTACACCCTTATTGGACTGGGCACTATTTCATTTTCATGGGTCCTGTGATCAATTAACTACCTCCAAAGAACCTTTCAGGTCAAATCAATCTGGTTATCATTCCAGCCTTGTTGTCTTTTGCAGGATAAGTACGATTGAATGATGCCACCCTGCAATCTTCTTGGTCAATTGCTCTCCTTAATCTCTGGCCTAAAAAAAAAAGAAAAAAAAGGCACAATCACTACATAGCTTTCCAAGGCTACTAGAGTTGAACTTTGCCATTGTTATTTTTAATTTGGTGATGAAGGGGATACTCTGAACCATCTCCTATGACACAGTTAGGAGAGTCTTTCATGACAAATTTACTATAACATTCCCCAAAGACAACACAAAGTTCAGGCTTCAGGCAACAAAAAGAAAAAGCAACCAGAACCCTTCTCATCTGCCAAAGCCAGTACCTTGCACGACAGCTTTGGGTAAATGCAACTATTTTAATAAACTCAGCCAATACAAAAATTATATTTCTCCATTTCTGGTCTAACATTTATAATCCATTCTCACCCATATCACTCAAGTTTGTTTGTTTTTCTAAAATAAGCGAAAAAAAAATCTTGCCCAAAATCTTTTCCAAGTAGGCTTGAATTCTTATTTTTCCCAGAGCTTGCTGACCTGGTTAAAGATCTGGGAGCAAGGATAGCTCATAGGGATGAAGCATGGAGAGAAAGGACATCCTTTTTCAAGACACTATTCCAGATGAGCTTGTAACAAATGCCTTTAAGCATTGCAGGACGAGCACCTTCACAAAGGGGAGGAAAGTCCACTTCTGCTGGCAGACTTGATAGGGCTTGGGTACCTGGGTATTAATAACTCATCTAAATATTCCCAAATCACTATTCTAATTCTCAAGCTTCCCTCTTGCCCAATAACCACCTAACATAATGAATCCAATTTATGTTATAATTGAGTAATAAACAGAATGAGTCTCTTAAGTTAATCTTTTGCTAACTAGCCTTGAGACCTAAGGAAGTTAGAATATTCTTTAAGTTAGTCACAGAAAACTTTACATTCTCTGAGAATGCCTTGAATCAAGAATTTCAAATGTCGACTTTATCCCTTTCTGTCTCTAAGTTCCCTATTTCAGCTTAAAGGCCTTCTATTGCTCTTGACCCCAGTGGTGGTCTCTCCTAACAGTAACTTGATCCAACAATTTTTTGCCTTAATTTGGCATCTCCTCCCAGTCCTATCTTCCAATAGTTAGTGCTTTCTCACCACACAAATATGCAAATAGTTCATGGAGACATTCCTAAATTCCCATCTTCCTAAAGGTCTATTGTACTTTACCAATTCTGTTAGCAACTATGATGTTGGTCAGGGTTGGATTTTTGACAAATCCAAAGAACCTACTTTAGCTGGCTTAAACAGACACACATTTGATACAAAGATTTAGGTATTTACAAACCTGTTGGAAGGATGAGAGAAGGCATTAGGATGAGTTTCTAGAAACAACACCCTATTCACTAGTCACTCATGTTCTGCTGAGTTTGCCCTTTCTCTGATAAGAAACTGACAATTGGGAAGCTGCTACTATGTCATTCTTGAGCCACACTATTGTCTGTCATGTTTGACAAAGCCGTTGCCCCTCCTATAGTTAGCTGATGAATTAAAGAGTCAACAAATAGGCCATCTCTGCTATGATGTGAGTCACCAATGGGTATCTCACACCATGCCTGTCTCAGTGATTTAGTTCTTAGTCTAGATCTCAAAGGAGTGGTTCTGAAAGGTAGAATCAAAATCAGATCCTAAACCCTACCTATGAGTGGAGGAAGGGACTGTTCATTTGGCCTTCTGTCTTCTACATTCTATAAACCCTTGGAATGGGTGTTAACAGAGCCAATCCAAGAATCCATAACATCTTTTAACAATTCTTGGGCCATTGCTTCCTGTTGTGAAGGAACATTATATTCTCTACTCTTCTCATGTCCTCATTGCCAGTTACTATAATAAAATGCTCTAGCCCCTGACATTTATTCCTACTCTGGACTACAGCTTTTATCTCATTGAAAGAGTTTTATTAGTGATTTAACCTAATAATATTACTAACCTAATAACCAATATTATTAACCTAATAATATGAATCTTTTTGATTCAAGGATTAGTCCTATTATCCTAGCAGTCATTGTTTTCCAACATCAACCCTGAATGCCTTTAGTTCCAAATTCTCCAACATTGAAGAGATGCTGGGAGGCCAGAGGAGAAGAAAGGGTGCCTGAGTATGCAGAGGAAGATGAAGTGGGACTAAATTGAGTGTTGTTGTTGCTTAACATCTGTTTGCCAAATAAAGTAAAAACAATACTATCTACTGAGAATGAGAAAAATGGAAGTGAGCCCTAGGGTTTGGAGACAATAAAAGTCAGAACATTGTGGAAGGTGTTTCAATGACTGCTCACCTTTTCAGTTTTCCATCTGACATACTTCTGTTTCACTTTCTATGATATACAGAATCCTGAAGTCTGGTGATAGAAGCAGAAATTTCATCAGTCTGGAGCCTGATTGGAGCCAAGCCCCCCCTCATGTGAAATAGCATGCAATCTATAGCATTTGTTATTTTAAGCCAATCATGTTTAAGGATTACATTTTCTGTAGCAGAACAAAAGCTTGTCTGTCTTTTTAAAACAATAACTCAGCTAATTGCCTCAGAAATTCAATAGGATTGCTGAGAAAAATAGAAAACTCTCTTGTATTTTTTTTTAAATTATGATAATTGATCTTGTTAATTTTTATTGATGACTTCCTTCTCTTTCTTCTTTCTTTCTTTCTTCCTTTCTTTCTTTCTTTCTTTCTTTCTTTCTTTCTTTCTTTCTTTCTTTCTTTCTTTCTTTCTTTCTTTCTTTCTTCCTTCCTTCCTTTCTTTCTTTCTTCCTTTCTTTCTTTCTTTCTTTCTTTCTTTCTTTCTTTCTGTCTTCCTTTCATTTTTCACCTTTTTCCTGTTATAGCAATGCTTGATAGCTAAGGCATGCTAAGGAAGACTGTACTTGTAAGATATTGCAAAAGGCTAAAAAAACAAGAAATTTTAAGTTCTTAGTAAAAGCATTGTTGAAAAGATTGACTGAAATTGAGGCTGTGAAGAAACAAAGCCAAAGATGATCTAAAAGATGGGAAGAAAATATACTTATAAAAGAAATTAAAATCATGGGTGCCTGGGTGGCTCAGTAGGTTAAAACCTCTGCCTTCGTCTCAGGTCATGGTCTCAGGGTCCTGGGATTGAGCCCCGCTTCGGGGTCTCTGCTCAACAGGGATCCTGCTTCCGCCCCTCTCTCTGTCTGCCTCTCTGTCTACTTGTTATCTCTCTCTCTCTCTCTTCCAAATAAATAAATAAAATCTTAAAAAAAAAAGAAATGAAAATCATGATAGAAATTAAGATCTGGTTCAATTGAGGAAAAGAACTTTGTGGCATCAGGAATCAAAGCAGATCGGGTGATGGTGATATCTAAGGAATGACTGAACAAAGAAAGCAATAAAATGATGTAGTGAGAGTTGTTGAAATGAAGGGACTGTGTGGAATTCAAAGAGATGTTGATGAGGAGTGTCATTAACATGAACAGTGGTGGGACGCCTGGGTGGCTCAGTTGGTTAGGCAGCTGCCTTCAGCTCAGGTCATGATCCCAGGGTCCTGGGATCGAGTCCCGCATCGGGCTCCTTGCTCAGCAGGGAGCCTGCTTCTGCATCTCTGCCTGCTTCTGTTCTCTCTCTCTCTCTGATAAATAAATAAAATGAAATTAAAAAAAAACCATGAACAGTGGTATTATCCATTGTGAGATCAGAAAACATTCTGGAGAGTGCATGTGGGCATGTTAGATTACACCATGCAAAATACGGCACTTGAGATTTTCCTGAGTAATGTTTCCTATTCAGTACTCAGCCTTTTCATTTGACTTCCAAGAAAAATGAGAAGAAAATCTCACATTTCACGATCAATGTTTTGATCATGAGGTTATTTTGTTAAAGTTCCATGTGATTAAAAATATGTAGAAAATAAAACTTTTTTGGGCTTTTCTGTCCTCCTTTAAACTTTTTTTACTTTTAAAGATAGCTTAATGCTTCAGTGTATTTTTTAAATTTGCATGTACTTTAAAAAATGTCAGTTAGGAAGATAGTATTTTCCCTCAATCTTAGGACATTTCTACATATCTCACATACAACAATGGAAGCATGAGATGAGTAGTTCTAGAAGTTACATAGCCTGCTATTTGATATTAATGATTGTTTTGTTTTTGAAGTGGAGCACCTGTGAATATGTGACAGCTCTTTAATGGAATGACCTGTAGCCAGCCACTAACGCAAAGCTCAATTAGGATAAAAATAGGTTGCCTACAAATGGGTCCAACTGGAGACAATTGCTAACAGAATTATTATCCATTCCTCAATTCCTATATGCTATTTTGCTTTTCATATGAGCAGGTAGGTCCTTTTCAGGATCTGAAACCACTGTCCTCTATTATAATCCGTCATGCTTTTTAACTTTTCACAAAGGAGAAAGATGATGCTATTAATCCCAATTAAGAGAATTCTCTCTCTGTATCCTTATTTTGTAAGTTTAGACACTAACATTTTTATCTTTGCTTATAAATTGGGATGGGTTTATATCTATGTTTATTTGCAAGCCAGTTCATAAATTGTAGACAGAATCCATTCATTGTAGCTATTTCTTGGGAGCATAGAAATAGATTGTCACTCAGAGACTGTGTTTGCATTCTTCTCTCTTCCCATCAGCAAACTCTAATCTCTAAGTCCAAGAGGAAGTAACATGAAGTGAGTGAGCTATGACAATTTAATTTATGTAATGATAGGCTAGGTAAGAAAATGAATCTTTGGCCTGCTATACGTACGGACTAGAAACTAACTTCTTTTCTGGGTATCAGGAAGGGGAAAAAAAGACAAGCATTTCAATGCCAGTGATAAGCCACATATGTGGGTTATTTGGGGACAGTGATCTACTGATCTTCTTAGCCCTTTGGTTTTCATGAGAAGGCACACTGTGCAGTAACTTTCTAAATCTAATTGTTCTGTTTTTTTTTTTTTAACTAAGATGGTTTTAGCTATTTAGTCTATCACAGCACACTGTGCCTTGTAACCAATTCACTTCCCCGTAAACTTATGGAGGGAGAACTTACTGCAAAAGGAAGATCTTAGTCGTAGAAACATTTTAAAATGAACTCACTTGAGAGTATAGAAACAAAGCGATAGAAGGTGAAAAATAATGAAAACAGCAACAATGTGACAAACATGGAGATTTTTAACACAGAAATAAGGCAGGTTGAAGCACATTTTTCTAGTTTAGTTTGTAGGAATGATAAGGAGCAATGACAAAGCCTGTGTCAGTATTACAACAAAACATTCCATCAATCAGCTTGTTATTTCAGTCAATCAAATAAATAAATAGTTAATTTAAGAAAATCCATTTTAACAGTGAAATCAATAAATATTTGATTGAATGCTTGACTCTTTAAATGTCATATGGTACATCTTTTTTTTTTTTAAAGATTTTATTTATTTGACAGCGAGAAACACAGCGAGAGAGGGAGCACAAGCAGAGGGAATGGTAGCGGGAGAAGCAGGCTTCCTGCTGAGCAGGGAGCCCGATGCGGGGCTCGATCCCAGGACCCTGGGATCATGACCTGAGCCGAAGGCAGACGCTTAACAACTGAGCCACCCAGGCGCCCCTATCATATGGTACATCTTATAAGGAATTGGTAGAACAGAAAAATGTCATGCAGGGAAAGAATTAACATAACATGATGAAAATCACCAACATTAAGTAACTAAAAAAACCTTCTATCCCAGAGGAGAAGAAAAAAGATGAGTTCTGAGGCTGTTGTTTATTAAAAAGACTCTGAGCAGTAACATCCAGTTTAACACTTTAATTATAGCTAATGTCAAGCAATGCAACATGAAAAACTAATTAAACCAAATATTTCATTTATTTCAGAAATACATGTCAGTATAACTTCGTCTATTATTCACTCAGGATGTGCAGAGGAAACGGCGCCTGCAGTCTAACTGAGACAAAGACAAAATATTATCATTTCCAAACATGGCTTTTGTCCTTTCAAGAGTGAATTCTCTCAAAAATTCCTAGATCTGGAATTCCTCATCTCAAGCAAATAAGTGGAAGTTTGGAAGAGCTAAATGCCCTACATCCCTATGCATAAAAGGAAAATCAAGCTGATTATTGTATACATGATAAAAAAATTCATGTTTTCTGAAAGAAGCTTTCTGAGGGGGAACAAGAGCAGGTTGTTTGTGCCCCTGGCTAACTCTCTAAGCTTTAAAGAAAACTATGCTTCCTATTTAGGGTAGCCATCTACCATTTAACTTGTGCATTCCAGATCAGTGATATCCTAACTTTATGTGTAGGTGTGGGCCAGGGTCCAAGATGAGATTTTGTATTTCCAACAAGCTCCCAGATGACCCCACTGCTATGGGTCCATGAAACAATCCACATGTGAGGCTCTCATGTAAACCAGGTAAAACAGAAGAATGTGAAGCCTAGAAGTCACCTTAGGTGACATGTCGTGCAACTTCTCATTTTATAGAGGTGAGAAAGTGGAGTCTCAGAGCAACACATAATGTAACTCTCACAATTCTTTTTTAACAGACAGAATTAAAATCAAAACTCCTGACTCATAGTCAAGTGTTCTTTCACATAAGCAATGAATAGAAACCACCCCGAATCTTAGTCCTCAGCACACTGTGATATAGGACCCACATCATGGACATTTTAATTTAAAATATTACGATATCAGTTTTGAAAGCAAATTTGAACCCTCCTTGCAACATAGTGTTTCCCTTATGAGCATTTTAAATTTCTCGTCTTCTGGTTCTAGCTTTCATGTATTGAATGTTTACATTCAGAACAAAGTTCGCCTAAAATAGCAAATTATCTTTTACCAGAACATATGTCTTTGTAAGATACGGAGGCCAATTTGCAATGGCGTGGATGGAGCTAGAGAGTATAAAGCTAAGTGAAATAAGTCAGTCAGAGAAAGGCAAACACCATATGATTTCACTCAAATGTGGAATTTAAAAAAAAGAGCAAAGGAAAGGAAGAGAGAGAGAGAGACAAGCCAAGAAACAGACCTTAACTAGAGGACGAACTGATGGTTATCAGAGGGGAGGTTGGAGGGCAGTGGGGGGGTGGCTGATGGCGATCAAGGAGGGCACTTGTGATGAGCACTGGGTGTTTATGGATCACTAGATTGTACGCCTGAAACTGATATTACACTGCATGTTAACCATGCTGGAATTAAGAAACAAAAGGCCTCATGTGAAATATCTTAAAAATATGTCTGCACAAGGCAGGGGAAGCTATGAAACTGCAAAAGGTAACATTAAACCTTCATTCACTCACACACCCATTTAACCAGCGATTACTGAGCAATGAGTTAGGCAATCTCACCAAAGAAGTAAAAAGTGTGACACCTGCTCTCAGAGCTTTTAATCCAGTGGAGGAAATCAGACATGGATGCAAGAAAGAGTAAATAATAATAGATGTGGTATAGCTTACAAAGTTTAGAGCAGATAGAAGCATGAGTGTGAGAGATTTGGGGAAGTAAACTAAATAAAGTTTAATTTGGGTCATGGGGGTGCCTGGGTGGCTCAGTGAGTTAAATAAAGCCTCTGCCTTCGGCTCAGGTCGTGATCTCAGGGTCCTGGGATTGAGTCCTGCATAGGGCTCTCTGTTCAGCAGGGAGCCTGCTTCCCCCTCTCGTCTGCCTGCCTCTCTGCCTACATGTGATCTCTCTCTCTCTCTCTCTCTCTCTGTCAAATAAATAAATAAAATTAAAAAAAATAAATTGGGTCATGAAGGAAAGTGTAGACATACAGAAAGAAAGGGATCACAGCAGTCAAACCACCACCTTGCAAAGAAAGTATGGAGAATCAGGATGAAATGGAGAAAGGCTAACATGGAGTGTGGAAGTGAAGTTGGAATACTTGAGCGCCCCATACGCTTTCTCTTTCCTCTTGTTTCATGTAGGGACCAATGGGCAGTAGAGGAGAGGCAAAGTCACGGTCTCTCTCAGGACTCATGGTCCCTGAGCAAGGAGGACAGCTGATGAGTGCCTTCCACCATACTGCTTTATGACCCCACATATCATCTCTTGGTGAATGTTTCCACATGCTCTTGAGAAGACTGTGCACTCTGTATTGGCTGGATTTATTGTTATATAAGTACAAATTTAAATATTCAATCAGATCAAGTTGAGGGATGATATTACCCAAATCTGCTATATCCGTACCGTTTTTTAGTATATTTGTCTTATCAGTTATTGAGAGGGGAGTGATCAAATCTGTACCTTTATTTGTGGATTTATTTCTAATTTATTTCAGGCAGTTTTGGTTCCACTTATTTTGAAATTCTGCTAATAGGTGCATATATATTTAGAGCTGTTATGTCTTCTTGATGAATTGGCCATTTTACCATTAAGAAATGACCCTATTTCTGGTAATACTTTCACTAATACTAATCACTTTGCTAGGTATTAATATAGCCATTCCAGATTTCTTATGATTAGTATTTTCATAGTATTTCTTTCCATTTTGTCACTTCTAGTCAATGTGCATCTATTTTTAAACTCTGATTCTTTGTCTGTGAGAATGATTTTCATTTGAAGATTAAGAACAAATTCCCCTTTACCCCTACAAGTCCGATGAGTTAGTCCAGCTGGTTTCAGATGTTATTTAGACTAGCTTTCCAGGGCATTTTGTTATTATTTTTTTACTTTTATTTTTATTTGTGTGTTTGTTATTCTTATGTCAGAGTATACTTTTATATACTTTACTCTTTCTGGATGAATGTTTTATGATCAGTGATGAATACATTCTTTCTTGCTCCGGAGTTATGTGTTATCTGCTTATATATGGAGTCTCTCTTTCTCATGACTTTAAGTAGTCTAAAGGAAACTCTTTCCTTAAAATTTTGTTTTTCAATGAAGTTTGGTCCAGCACCTAGTTCAATAAGTTCCCTTAAAATATATGCCAAGTAAATAGATTGAATGCTTGGCATTAACAATATGAATGAATGTATTTGATTAATTTAGCATTTTTGTAAATATAAGTGAATTCTAGACTTCCAGAAAAAAAAAATGCAAGACCTTATTAAAAGATTACCTGAACTTTATCTATGGTTTCTCCTTCTGATTTTCTTCCTTTGCCTTCTAACACTTGTCTCTGTAGCACGGAACTGATTCATTTCCCTCCTCTTTAATTAGCCTCTCCCTTACTCAGTGACTCATATAATACTTAATTCCTTCCCCCAAATACCAAACCCTCCCTAATTCCTTCTTCCTCAGATTTCTTTTTGTTTCCTCCACCTTTGCTGATACTCCAACGTGATTATTAGTCAATTAGACTTGAGGTGGCCAACCCAGCCTTGTTCCTCAGCCCCGTCAGGCCAGCCTGTTCTCTTGGTAGGCCTACCACCCACTGTGTTTAGTGTAAGTTTTGGTTTTTTAATTTTCTGGTTTTTAAAGTAGATATATAGAGAAGCAATCCTGTGACTTTGCTAACTAGGCTTTTATAAAGATGATATTAAAAGTCTGTCTTGTGAGAAGATAACCAAAATAAGGCTAGATCACTTGGTTGGAACACTGTCTTAGGGAGGCATTGAGGGTCAAGTCCGAGGGACTAAATTAGCTTCATTTTACACCAAGGCCAGCCTTGGCCAACAATTACATAGCTCTGGGTTCAAATTTTGGTGGAGTAACTGCAGGAAAATTATTTCACTCCTTGTGGCTCATTAGGCTCATTTAAAAAATGAGAATGAAACTACCTATCTCATAGGTGTGTTGTTGGGCTCAAATGTGATACATATGTAAAGCATGTAGCAACGTTGCTATAGTGGTAGAGAGAGGAGAAGCAATAGTTGCACTAGTAATAAACACTTTTTCTTTTCTTTTCAAGTAAGCAGGCCTATTCAGGTACATCCAGAGGGTCTGCTGTGCAGTTGTGCCAGATGACAATCAGAAGGGTGGGTCTCAAAGAAGTGAACTCATTCCAAGGAAAGGGTAGAGTATCGTCATGATCTTTGTCCACAGGGAGGTGTCCTTGTACGAGATTGAGTACATTTAGTCCACTATATGTAAGCCACATCCCCTTATGGGTTCTCCTGCATTTAAGCCAATTCTTTAGGGAACACATAGCCATCCCATTAAATATCTCCATTGATAGAGACAGCTTTGGAACCCCTGGAAACAAACAGGATTGAAGCTGGCTCACTTGGAAGTCTCATATGAAACATACTGGAAATTGACTGGAGAAGAAAGGAGAGACCATAACATAAGGAAAGTAGAAGGAACAGTGAATATGGGTCCTTGAGGCCAGATCAGTGAGCCAACCCTCACTACTCTATGGCATTTAAATCCCCTTCTGTGTCTCCCATCTACAGTACACACAGAACATTTGTAAAACAGTCAAATTGGGGGTGTCCTGTAGATCCTGAGCACAACCTTATGATGGTTACTTCTCATGTATATTTTAAATTTATGGTGGGAAGAAAACAGGATATAATGTTTGAAGTAAATGATAGTTAAAAGGACTACAGTATTCAGGCCACTTAGGGGATCCATATACCAGCTTAAAGAAAGTTGAGAGGATTTCCTATTCCCCAAATGTTTTTGTTATACGGGTCTAGACAAAATAAATGAAAAAGATTTATGTATTTTTGATCCTGTTGCAGTATCAACATAAACTCACTTGAACAAGCATGCATTACACAATATCTGGGGATTATCCATGGCATATTACTTTAAAAATATAAATAATAATGAGGGGCACCTGGGTGATTCAGTCAGTTGAGCATTCGACTCTTGATTTAGGCTCAGGTCATGATCTCAAGGTTGTGGGATGGAGCCCCATCTGGGGGTCTGCTCTCAGTGCAGAGTTTGCTTGTCCCTTTTCCTCTACTCCTCTCCCTCCCTGACTCACTTTTTCTCTAAAAAGGGGTGGGGGAATGGGTGAGCCCAGTGATGGGTATTAAGAAGGGCACATATTGCATGGAGCACTGGGTGTTACACACAAACAATGAATCATGGAACACTACATCAAAAACTAATGATGTACTCTATGGAGACTAACATAATATTAAAAATAATAAAACAATAAAATAAATAAGTAAATGAATAAAATCTTTAAAAATATAATAGAAAGGAATAATTTACATTATTGATTGTAAGAAGGGCAAATAAACAAAGAGCACTTACTACTTCTAAATTCACCAAAGTGGGGGCACCTGAGTGGCTCAGTGGGTTAAAGCCTCTGCCTTCGGCTCAGGTCATGATCTCAGGGTCCTGGGGTCGAGCCCCGCATCGGGCTCTCTGCTCAGCGGGGAGCCTGCTTCCTCCTCTCTCTCTTCCTGCCTCTCTGCCTACTTGTGATCTCTCTCTCTGTCAAATAAATAAAATCTTTGAAAAAAAAATAAATTCACCAAAGTGAAATCCCTGAGTATAGACTAGAGTATATGCATTTAAGTTGAATCTTGAGCTTGAAGTGCTCCACTTTTAAATTCTTGCTAATAGGAAAATTAGGGTATAGTCTGATTTCTAGGAAACACCGTCATATAGCAGAACATCATTTAAAATTAATTTATAGGTCTTGTCTCTTCTAAATTATTTCTGTTGACATTATTAAACATTTCCCCAAGTATGTATCTCCCAAAAAAACAACATCTGAAGAAATAATAGTTTAAGATGACTTTATGGACCAACAAATTTGGTAAATTTATGTTATATCCACGTCTTAATACTTCGTGATTTGAGGAAACCATCAGCATAGAAAAATCCCAAAGAATTTCTGCAGTAAAGAAAACTTACTAGGCTTAACCTAAAATTCTCAAAACCTATCAACATGGAACTCAGTTATTTGAAATAATATCTTCCAAGAACTTGGAAACTCAAGTTGGAAAATGCTGATATTAGTATATTTTTTGTAAAATCTCAAGTTCTGATCAGTTGTGTTTCTATGTTATTTCCTTAACTTGTATCAAGGGTTTAATTTTAACTATCATCTCACCGAGTTATCAAGATTGGCAGTAGATTAAAAATGTGTAGGGATCCACATATTACTTGGTGCATAGTTGTCTCAATAAAAAGATTTCACTTGACTTAGCATAACTAATAATGTGCAACTGATTCAGTTGGATACTGATACTAAAGAAGAAATACCTTTCGAATAACTGCTTTCAAAGTAATTTTAACTTTTATCCATTGTTAAAAAGAAATATATACACATGTGCATATATAACATTGCTGTAAGAATCCACATGTGAATACAGTGTAACTGAAAGTCTCAAAAATATACTTACTATCTTTCCTTGCAATATAGTCTGTATGCTATTCTGTGGTATTCTAGTCTAAATCTTTATTTTAAATCTGATGGTGTCACGACAAAATGATTTTGTAGGCACTAGTGATTTGAAAAATTCAACTCTAAAAGAACTTAGCAGCCATAGCAAAATTCTGTCACTTAAATATGGAACAAAACTATCTGTTTATTGCATAAGTCTACAAGTTGTGATTGCGACTTGGGACAGCTTGCTCCATGCCCACAAGCCACAAATTCTAATTAGGAAATTCATCTATGGGGTCGGTGTTCAGAATTGATTTGAAAATAAGTAGTTAAAGCCATTTACCTTATTTAGAAATTTGCACAGACCATCAGTGTGTCTAAAAGGCTTACCTGGCATCTCAAAGGTCCTACTAGAAATGAATATTTTAATTATCATAGTATTTGGTATAATTTTTTTTAACTTTTTAAAAATAGAGTCCTACATCCTTTGACAAAAACTTTTCCATGTGTTTGCATCATAGGTGATTACATTGGCATTTCTAAATTTATGTTTTAGATACAGTGTCTTAACTTCTGATCTTTTTGTCACCGAAAAATAAAATTGTACAAAATTTTCATATGTCAAAGATGATGGTTAAATTAGCATTTTGCTTCTATCATAAGATATTTTGATTGACAGATTGATAAACAATGTGTATTCATTAAAAAACATTTATCCTGAATTTCCAGACAGTGCTGTAAGGGTGGGGTGTATATATAGTTTATATATCTACTATATATATAGTGTATATATATATATATATATATATATATATATATATATATATCCATCCCAATCAACATTTACTTTCTGTGAATACCTCCTTACATTTCCTGAAAAACAACAACAAATATAAATCAAAGCAAATGATTCAAATGTTCAGAGAAAAATCTATGAAATAAATAAATGCATTTTTAAAAGTCTCCAATTTGAGGTAGCTAAATTGATTTATAATCTCTAATTTGTTATGCTCTTCTCTGGGGCAAAGCATATAAATCTACAAAGCCTTGCTCAGCATTTCTAATTATGTAACCATGCAGTGCTGAATACAAACTGTCTCAACACTATACAGAGGGGAAAAGAAGAGTAAATTGTTGAAAATAAACAAAGTATAGCCCACATAAGCATGCAAGCCTATATGTGCTACTGTACAAAGTAAAATCATATGCATATCCCAGACTTCATAAGTGTACCTATTGTTTATCTGCATCTTTCATCCTTAACTGGGATTCCCTGGGATACTCCTATTAAATATTCAGCCTAAGTCTCCTCCCTTGAAAGGAACTGGTGGAAATGTTCCAAAGTATATGACTACACAGTTTCAGATATAAAAGATGGCTGGATTTTAGGCTGGTCTGACAGAGAATGAACTAGTAAATGTGGCCATTTTCTAATGAATGCTCCTGGGGTGATCATTGTTTATCAATTTGCGTGTTGCAAAATTTTGAATGGGATCAGCACTGATTTTTCTATTGTGCTGTTTCCAAAAACTACAAAGAGTTATTCTTTTTATCTAGGCACAAACAAGAATATCTGGGGGAAAAGATGACATAAGGTGTGAACCTAGGAATTCTTATTGTCAGAATTCTTCCAACTGTCGAATAAATCCTAAACAAATAGAAACTTAACCCCAGAAGGCTTTCCAGAGATCACGAACTCTAGTCAGGGTTCATATAACATTTTCTACCAGAAGAGTAACCACGCAGTTTGCAAATACTTGCCAACAGAATAGAATTGGCTTTTTAGGCATTTCATTCTAATGTTTCAGAAGATTTGTAGAACTGCAAAGGAGACATGCACACAGATAATAATTAGACAATGAGAAAAGATGGACAGTACATTTTTGTTAGATTATAAGTGAAAGATATTACCAATGAAGAAGTAATAGAAGTTCTTAATCTGTTTTATTTTCATGCTTTCATGGTTTAACCACACCACTGGCCACATGATTCACTAATAGTGCCTTGAAACAAGTGAGCCTGTCATTTATCTTCTATGGTTTTTGGCATTGATCTATAATTCCAGTGAAATATTTCCACATAAACCCCAGTAACAGAAGTTGTATTTTTTAGTCTAGATTAAAACAAAAATCTCAGTTCATAAGTAAAAGGCAATGTCATCATAGCTATAATTTTTTTAAATTATAAATTCCAGAAAAAGTCATTAAAATGAAATTAACTTAAATTTGTGTAACATTAAAAGTAGAAAATCCAAGTGAAATTTTTGAGAAAATATTTCTAAATCATAAGCATGATGTCAACATTTAAAAAAGAAAGGAAGGGTGCCTGGGTGGCTCAGTAGGTTAAGTGTCTACCTTCATCTCAGGTCATGATCTCAGCGTCCTGGGATAGACTCCTGCCTTGGGCTCCCTGCTCAACAAGAAGTCTGCTTCTCCCTCTGCCCCTTCCCTAGCTCGTGCACACACTCTCTCTCAAAAATAAAAAAAATAAATAAATCTTTAAAAAATAATAATAAATAAATAGGAAGGGAAAGAAAATTATTATGTAAGAAGTAGATCATACAAATTAATAAGTAATGATAATTTAATTGTAGAATTTTCACAAGAAAAGGGTTAAGAAGACAAGAGATTTTATCAGTTCAAATACTACTTATGCAAAAGCTAGAATAGATCAAAATGCAAATTCAGAAAACACCTCAGATATGATTTTTCTTTAAGAAAAACAGCACATTTTACAGAATAGCATAGGAATATTGATACTAGAATTCATAAGGAACTTACTATCACCTATAAAGTAATACCAAGTTAGAATTTTATTAACAAAAAAAGATTAACTGGGTGGTTACCCAAAAGGGAATTACAGAACAGCTAAATAGTAATGACAAATAGTAAGGAATTATCAAAAAGATCATTCTGTCACTACTACCACCACTGATACAAAAAAATGAAATGACATTGAGATCAAGATAGAGTAACTGATGTAGAGTCACACTACAGATTGAGAGGGTAGAGATTGCACTTTATATTTTTCTTGTTGACCCCCAGCACTTAGCATCATGTTGGGCACACAACAGGAGATCAATAAATACTTGGAAAGTGATTGATCCATCCAGAAATAACTGCATGAGCTGGATAATTAGTTGCCACAGGGAAACTAGTCTCTCAGTGTTAGTCTTCCACACCTATTAAAATCAAGGAGAAGAATATACAAAAGACCTTCTCAGTCTTTACAGTTTTTCCTTTGAAGAAACTTCAACCATCATATCGATCACAATCTTGACAGTGAAGAATTAACTATTTCTTCTTACCAAACCATATGGTCAATTATGATTTTGATAAAATTCATACATCTGTGAAAAGTAGATTCTATCATTACAGGCTATAGGATCAATTACAAAATACTGAATTTAATAATTTCTTTAGCTTATGTTTTGCTCATCTTGTTCCAATTTTTTTCATTCTGCTCACTGTGCCTTCACCAAAATCTCTTCCAAGCCTCCCATTCACACAGACCATCTAGGTACATTGTTTTGGCATAATGGGTGACTTTTGGCCCAGATTCTAGATTTGGTTATATAAGTGCTGATTTAAGAACCACTTTCATTTCTATCTTAGACTCCCCACCACACACTCACACGCATGCACGTACGCACACACACACGCATACACACACTAAACATTGAGCTTCTATCATGCAACTTCTGAGCTCTTTCTTTGCAATGCCTCTAGAGAAAGATGCAGAAATCATAACTTAGTCTTTGCTATCCAGTTTTAATCTTGATCCTCTACACTTTTCAACAATTCTATTCTTTCTTAAGGATCTATAAAAGGTTGCTCCAGATCTTTAATACTTCACTTCTTTATTTACATTTCCCTGTGGCCAAACCCTCGCTCTGCAGAGATGCTCTTACCTCCTATTTCCATGAAGAGCATTCCAACCTAAATCTTCCCATTTTTTTTTTTATATTGACATAAGTCTGTACCTAGGCTATTTGCTCCATTTGTTCCTTCATGTATTCAATGAGTAGTCACAAAGTAATTACCCAATGCTGACCTCTGTTTTGAGAGATACAGTGGTGAACAAGATAAGTAATGTCTTCAAAGAGTTTACCTTCTATTGGAGGTGAACAGAAGATTACAATAAATCACTATAATTGCCATGAGTAACAGATAAAGGATGGTATGGAAGTACATAGCATTGGCACCCAAACTGGCATTTGTTGTATGATTCATAATAGCTTCCTGGAATTAGTAACATGCTTATTGAAATCTCAAATGTCAGTAAGAATTAACCAGAAAAATGGAGTTAGATGGGATGAGGCATGAGTTTAAGGCATGAGAAAATATATTCCGAAGCGAAAGCACGTAAAGAGAATGGCAAGAGATTCAATCTGGGTGGAGATGGAGATGTGAAGGTGGGGTGATAGAGATATTTCTGGAGACATTGGAAAGGATCCACCATGAGGGGTATGGGGAGCAGTTAAACATACTGTTTATGAAGAGTAACCCTAGAATAACACAGATCTGGTCCACATCATTCACAAGGTTATTCTAAGAGTGAGAATATCTGGCACACGCTTAGATATTTAATACTTTAAAAAGGTAATATTGGGGGATACCTAATATTAAGCAATATTAATATTATAATAATATTAATATTAATTTATATTAATATAATTATATTAACTATTAATAAGATATGATGTAATGTTATAATTAATACAATACCATTAATATCAATTATATTATTAATAATATAATAATTAATATTAATATAATTAATATTAACTAATGTTAAGAGTTAGTTAAGCATCTAACTCTTGGTTTTGGTCTCAGGTTGTGATCTCAAGGTCATGAGATCAAACTCCTAGTTGGGCTTTACACTCAGCAGGGAGTCTCCTTCTCCCTCTGCCCCTACCCAGTGCTCTCTCCTTTTCTCTCTCAAATAAATAAATAAAATCTTCTTTTAAAGGTCATATTGGGCAAATTAAGGAGCTTGTATGTTATACGGGGCGAAGTAGGGAGCCATGGAAATACTTTATCCAGAAGAATGACACAACTTGATTTATATCTTAGGGCTGTCTTGTGGATTGAAGAAGAAATGTAAGGAGATAGGTGGGCCAAAGCTACTTAGGCATCAAAGGCATGGGTTGTGGGACTTTCTACAATAATCTAGGCAAAAATTACAGTGGCCTGAGTAGGTGTGGTGGCGGTAGAGGTGAGTAGACATGGATGGGTTTAATAAATATTTAGGAAATAAAACCAAAAGTGGTTGTTAACAGATGGCATACAAAAGCAGAAGGAAATGGGAAGAATAAGGACAACATTCAAATTCCTGGCTTGCCTAACTGGGTGGAGAGTGGGCTATTACCAAGACATGGAACACTGGAGAGGATCAGAATTGTGGATGTCAGGAAGAAATAGCTTCAAGCATAGGTATGTTGAAATTGAGGTTCTGTGGAATCTAGCATCAAATCTGCAGGTCAAGAGAGAAATCTGAGCCATTATCCAGAATTAGGACTCACATGCTTATGTGTGACAGCTGAGGCCAGAAGAGCAACATACTGGATTATAGACCAAGTGGGAAGAGGAAAGAGGAGGAAGTCAGCAAAAGAACCTGAAAGATAAGAAGAAAGCCAGTAGCATGGGTCATGAAAGCCATGCTTTGAAAAGGGGAAAATATGTCATCAGTTTGATTTGGTAACAAAAGGGCATCAAGAAGGGCACTATTGCATGGAGCACTGGATGTGGTGCATAAACAATGAATCTTGGAACACTGACAAAATAAAATTAAATTTAAAAAATAATTTTGATAAAATATATGCTTGTGGAGTCATAGGTCAGAGAGGGTACAAAGCTGTGAATAAGAAGGAAGCTGGAGTAAGAGCGGGGCAGAAAAACTCCATGTAAAATAGAACTGATTTGGTTTGGCTTTGAGAAGGTCAATAGAGAGAGCCTGTAGCTGAGAGGTAGAGCACACAAAAGAGAAAATATATTGTGGATGAGGGGACCAGAGAATATAAGTCTTCGGGGTCAGACAAGAAGTCAGTGCAAAGGGCTGGTTGCAAATGCAGACCTCAAAGGCAATAAATGATGACACAAGGTTTTGGAAGAAATGGAAAGAGAAGCACCAAAAGATCTAGATGAGGAGGTTAGCCTGGAAAGCACCTTATCCCTTCACTTGTGCTTTAAATCCTTTGAACTGCTCAGAGATCCTTCCATTTGGATATTTTGTCTACAAATAGAGAAATTTCCTTATGGGGGGGTAAAGTTTACTCTTTCTCCTCTGTCTCCTCTAGTTATTGACACCACATCTTTTATATACAACTTCAAAATGTTGTTGCTAAGAGTTCTTGGGTGGCCCAGTTGCTGAAGAGTCCGCCTTTGGCTCAGGTCATGAACCCAGGGTCTTAGGATTGAGCCCCACATCGGGCTCCCTGCTCATTAGGGAGTCTGCATATCCTTCTTCTGCCTCTCCACCCCACCCCACTCATGTTCTCTCTCTTTCTCTTAAAAAAATAAAATCTTTAAAAAAAATGCTGTCACTATTCACTACCTCCATTTTCCCACCTTGCCTTATTCGCATCCACACCGCAATTAGGATATTGTTCTTGGGAGTAAATGAAATATCTCTACTAAAAGTCAATGGTCATAACTCTTTGTCTCAAGGGACCTTTCTTCCTCTTCTTTCTTATTTGACTTCATATTTAAAAAGCCAGTGCATTTAACGAAGTGCTCTTTCTAATAACACTCATCTACTTTGATCCCTATGACGTTATTTAAGAAGACCTCTACTTCTCTAACAGTTCCCCCTTTGATGTGTGATCTGTGCCCCATTTCATAGTAGTGGACATTACCAACCCATCAATTAGTTTTCCTCTATTTTCCATCTCTGCCCTATTTCCTTTGATAAGCTTATTCACTTCGACATGTAAGCTTTTATCTTGATGCCTTCTCCCAAATCAATATCCTAGTGTATTCTGGTTTCTAATTACAATCACCTTTATAATATTCCCTTCATTTGTCTCCCAATTACATCTCATTAGGTTAAGCACTGACTTCATTGTCATTCCTTCTTAGCAAATCCTTTCCCAGTTTCTCCACTTATTTTCCACTTACTGGAAATACAACACAGCAGGAACAACATTTGGAAGCCATAAAGGACTCTGTTGTTTTTCATTTTTATTGTCTGAGCTACTACCAGATCCTATGCATTGATAGCATCTCCATTGCTTAACTTTTTCTTCACATTTTTCTTGCTTCCAACCTAGTCTTAGTTCTAGTCAACTCATATCTAGAAGTTACAAGATCTCTTAATCTTCATGTTCCCAAAGTCAAGTCATCATGCACATCATCACCATACTTAATTTTCATACAGCCCAGTTTTTACCACACCATTTGCCTTATCAAGAATCCCATTGCCTATTGGATCAAGAAACAAATATTGGTGAGGATGTGGAGAAAAAGAACACTCAGTGACTGTGGAAAACAGTGCAGAATTTTACAAAAAGTTAAAAATAGAACTATCTTAGGATCCAGTGATCTCACTACTGGGTATTTACCCAAAGAATAGAAAAACATTAATTCAATGTGTTTATAGCAGCATTATTTAAAATAACCAAGATATGGAAGCAGCTCAATTGTCCATTGATTGATGAATGGATAAAGATATGGTGAATATATATGAGATGGAATATTATTCAGCCATAAAAAAGAAAGAGATCTTGCCATTTACAATGACATGGATGGATCTAGAGATTATAATGCTAAGGGAAGTAAGTCAGACAGACAAAAACAAATGTCATATAATTTCACTTATATGTGGAATTAAAGAAACAGATCAAACAAGGAAAGGAAAAAAAGTGAAAGAGAGAGTCAAAGCAAGAATTAGGCTTTCAGGTATAGAGAACAATCTGACGGTTACCAGAGGGAAGGGGGGTCGGAGGATGGATTAAACAAGTGAGGAGGATTAAGGAGTACACTTGCAATGAGCACAGGGTGTTGCATGAAAGTGCTAAATCACTATATTGTACACCTGAAACTAGTATTACACTGTAGGTTCACTGGAATTAAAACAAAAACTGAAAAAATTTATATGTTGAAATCCTAACCTCCAGTAACACACAATATGACTGTATTTGGAGATATAATGTTTTGAGAAGTAATTCAGGTAATGTGAGGTCATATGGGTGGGCCCTAATCCAATATGACTGAAAATTAAGGCACAGACAATTACAGAGAGAAAACCGTGTGAAGACAAGAGGTGAAGCTGGCCATCAGCAAGCCAAGAAGGAACGTCTCAGAAGAAACCAAACCTACTGACAAATTGATTTTGGACTTTTAACCTGCAGAAATGTGAGAAAATAAATTTCTATTTAAGACAATGAGTCTGTGGTACTGTGTTATTGAAGCCCTAGTAAACTAATGCAGTACCGTTCTTGACGCATTTGCATGTAGAAGCTGAGAAGTAAGTGTTTGAAAAGCCTGAACAAAAGGAGTGTGATGAAGGGTTAATGTGGATAATGCTTTAGCCTCAGGGTTCTCAGAATTAACGCACAAAATAAGGTATATTGCCCATTCTAGGCATAAAAACAATAACACAATAATAACTAACATTCAGTGATATTTTTATATGTGTTAGACATGCTTATAAGAGTTTTAGAAGCTATTACTTTGAGATAGATCTACTATTTTGTTCCATCCTCATAATGCCAGTTCATGAATAAACTGGGACTCAAAGAATTTAAGACAGATGCCAAAGACAAAAAGTGACTGAAAGAGGCATCTAACCAAGTAATTTAACTCTAGAAAATATTCTCATAACTTTTATACTATCCTATTTCTTCATTTGTGTATACAGTTTCTATTTTTCATATATATTTGCACAAATTGTTGCCACTTCCTCACAACAAAACAAAACACAGAAAAAAAAAAAAAAAAAAAAAACTATCCCAGGTGCTTGTCCTAGTAAAATGTAAAATTTCAACAGTATCTTAGTTCCTCTTTTTATAGGAACAAAATCAAATTTGGCTGTTTCAAGTCTTGGGTTAACTATAGATTTAAGGTTTGGTTCTTTTTTTTTTTCCATTTCATTCTATATCCTTGTCATTTTCTGACTTCTGTATTTAAAAAAGCATGCCTATTTTTATGTATATATTTATTTTTTCTAATTGTTAAGTTAAAAATAATTCTTAACCCCAGTATCAGGCCTTACCAGGATGAAGAGAAGAAAAAAGAATCACCAACCAACCAAAAGTAGAATGAAAGTAGGAGAAGAAAGAAAAAAAATAAAGTTATGTATGTTATCATTTGACCTTAGATTAGGCAACATAATCTATGTTGCTAAATATAATCGAATATAATAGGCAACGTTGTTAAATCAGATGAAAATAATCTACACTGCTAAATATAATAAACAATGTTGTTGAGAAATGGGTAATCCCTCCAAGGAAGCTCAGGGTCAAATTGGAATACACCTGCCACACCAGAATGATCTATCCAATGTGAGTCATACACAGCTTTGGCTTTCAAAATCTCTATGTAATATTAGCTAATCCTTAGGGAAGACTCTTCATTAAGTTCTTGTCAGACAACTAGTACTTCATAAAATGTTAACTATTTTAAGTTCCAGAAACACTAAAAATATAGAATATTTTGTTCACCTTAGAAATTGCATCAGAAGCATCACCAAACTACCAAAATAACAAAAACAGTTGAATTGCTCTCTAGGAGTTTGTGGTCACAAGGTTATGCCCGATACCCAAAATGATAAAAATATTTCAATAATTTTGTCCCAACTTAAGAAAAGAACTGGAACAGACCTTCTAAATAATATCTTCAGAAGTTCTCAAGGTAATATATCATTTGTTATGGAATTGTAGGACCTCCAAGTTGGACAAAGCACTAAAAGCCACCTGCTCAGAGGATCACACTGTATCAGAGTATCCAAAAAATACCCAGAGAGGAGAGTTTAGTCTTACTATATCCCTTGAGGTGGCTGAAAAACTTCTTCAAAGATTATAAAATTATTTTATTTTTTTTTAAAAAAAAAGCTTACTTATTTTAGAGAGAGAGAGAGAAAGAGCACAAGGGGAAGAAGGAGAAAAACTCTTAAGCAGACTCCCCTTCTGAGCCTGGAGACTGACATGGGGTTCCAATCTCATGACACTGAGATCATGACCTGAGCCAAAACAGAGTCAACTGAGCCACCCAGGGGCCTCTATTTCTTTAAGTTGGAAAATGTCATTGCTTCATACTTTCTATCCATCAATCCCACTTCCAACTTTTGTTACAAACATTGTTCAATCTTTTATTGGGCAAACTTTCACAAGTCTTTCACAAATGTAAAAGAACTGTTATGTTACCCTGGATTTATCTATTTGTTATATTAATATCTCTCAATTTCTTAATCTCTTCTTTTATAAATATTGGCCAAAACTTGTACATTTAATAAATATGTTTGTCAGATTTTTAAATGTAATATCCAACATTAAACCTAATTCTGATATGGAATGACTACATGTTGAGCTTGTTACCTTTTATAATCCAGCTGCTTATTGCAATACTGTTGAAAATCCATGAACTACTCTTTCTCTTTAGTTTTATCCAAATGTAAATGGTATTGGATAGAGGAAGAAAGTGGCCTGATAAGTTTAATTACACAAAATATGTACATGTATATTTTACAATTATTTTCTGTTTTGTGCAATTAGCTGTGTACATCCTCACCTATCTTTTTGAAATTTTTTGTTTGCTTGTAATTTACATCCTTTTATTTTTCCAAAAAATGAATACACCTTGATCCAGTACCTTGAAATAAGGTTAGAAAAATAGCAATTGTCAATATCTTAAAGAATTATAGTTTTCTATATATTAAGAATACTTCAGAAAATGTATTGCTAAATATTAAATACATTAAATATGTAACATGTTTATTAAAGCCATTAGCTTTAGAATATATCCTATTAAGTAAAATGAGGCCAAAAAGCAGGGTTTTTTTCTTTTTTTAAAAAAAAATCAATAAATTACTTATAATGCTTTTTTAAAAATTAACAAAACTAAGCTCTTACATTTTAAAAATACTATTTTGACTATTTTAACTCTGGGTTACACAAAATTTTTTCCCATAGAGTTGATTGATAAAGAAGATGAAAATATCAGCAATGTAGCCAGGCTGTAAAATTTTTTCTACAGTAAGGATTAAACACAACAAATGACAAGAATAATCTACATTGGAAATTTGTCAATGTTAGAAAGTAAACTGTACTTTTTACATTCATCCCTTTTAAAGTTCTAGTGATTAGTGATGAGTAATAAACATGTATTAAGCATACCTTAATTGTTTAGGAGACTGCATTTGAGAAATAAGAATGACTAGGACAAAAACTATACTTTTTCATGACTTTGGATTTGGCAAAGGGTTCTTTGACACCAAAAGGATAATCAACAAAAACAACAAGAAGATAATAGATAAAATGGACTTCACCAATGTTAATATTTTTGTGCTTCAAAGGACACCATCAGGAACATGAAAAGGCAACCCACAAAATATGAGAAAATAAGTTCAAATCATGTATCTGATAGGGGACTTATGTCTAGAATAAAGAACTCTCACAATTCAATAATTAAAAAAACAAATTACCCAATTTAAAGACGAGCCAAAGATCTGAATAGACATTTCTCTAAGGAGGATGGAAAAATGGTCAATAAACACATGAACTGGACATCATGAGTCATCAGGGAAATGCAAATCGAAAACCACAATATACCACTTCACACAAAATATGATGGCTAGAATAAAAAAAGACAAGTAACAAGTGTTAGAAACGATGTGGAGAAATTAAAACCCTGATACATTGCTAATAGGAAATGGGAATAGAAAATATCCTGGAAGCTTTTCAAATAATTACAGAGCTTTCATATGAGTCAGCAATTCATATACTCTAGGTATATACTCAAGAGAAATAAGAACATATCCCCTAAAAGTATTATAGAAAAAATAGAACATATCCCCTACCCAGTAGCAGTATTATGTATAGTAGTCAAAAAGATGGAAGTGACCCAAATACCCATTACCTAATGAATGGATAAGCAAAATGTAGTATATCCACACAATGAAATATTATTTGGCCATAAAAAGGAAAGGAATGCTGATGTATGCTACAACATAGATGAACCTTGAAAATATGCTAAGTGAAAAAAAGCTAGTGACAAAGATCATATATAATATGATTACATGCATATGAAAGTCCATAAGTGTGAAGTCTATAGAGACAGAAAATAGATTAGTAGTTTCTTAGAATTGGGGGACAGAGGTGAAGATAGGGGGTAATAGCTAAAGAGTACATTGTTTCTTGGTGAAGTGATAAAAATGTTCTAAAACAAGGATGGTGATGTTCCTGCATGTTTGTGACTATATTGCAAACCATTTAATTGTATAATTTAAGTGGATGAATTGTATGGAATGCAAATTATAACTCAATTAAGCTGGTAAATAAAAACATTCTTTTTTTTTTTTAAAGATTTTATTTATTTGACAGAGAGAAACACAGCAAGAGAGGAAACACAAGCAGAGGGAATGGTAGCAGGAGAAGCAGGATTCCTGCTGGGCAGAGAGCCCGATGTGGGGCTCGATCTCAGGTCGCTGGGATCATGACCTGGGCCAAAGGCAGACGCTTAATGACTGAGCCACCCAGGTGCCCCACATAAAAACATTATTGAGAAAGAAAAACAAGTTTGGAAAACTTGTTTAGCCAGATATGAAGACTTATAGAGAACCATGGTAATAAAAACAGTGTGATAGGGTACAAGGATTAGCACACAGGTCACTGGAAAAGAGCAGAGAACGTACATACAAACACTTGTGAATGCTTGATTTATAGCAACCATAGTCCTCCAGAATGGTGGGGTAAGGAAGGTCTTCTCAATAAGTAGAGGTGGGTTAATAAAAAAAGAAAGAAGATATGACATAGACCCTGTTTTCAAGGATCCCATGGTCTTGTCCCATTATCAGACATCAACAAGGTAAACTCTGGTGTAAAAAGGGAAAATGAATTCCCAACAGCATGATTTAAAATTCTCTCCACCCTACACTACGTGGACCTACTCAAACATACTGACAGCGCTGAGACACACAAAATGGAAAAGCTTACAGAAGGTTCTGTTAATTTTTTAAGGTATTTCCCCTGACATTTTTTTAAAAATTTTTTTAATTAACATATAATGTATTATTTGCCCTAGGGTACATGTCTATGAGTCATCAGGCTTACACATTTCACAGCACTTACCATAGCACATACCCTCCCCAATGTCCACAACCCAGCCACCCTATCCCTACCCGCCCCCCACCCCTGACCCCTCAGCCACCCTCAGTTTGTTTCATGAGTTTAGGAGTCTCTTATGGTTTGTCTCCCTCCTGATCCTATCTTGTTTCATTTCCCTCCCCCAGCCCCAACGACCCCCTGCCCTGCCTCTCACATTCTTCATATCAGGGAGATCATATGATAATTGTCTTTCTTGGATTGACTTATTTTGCTTAGCATAATACCCTCTAGTTCCATCCATGTCGTTGCAAATGGCAAGATTTCCTTTCTCTTGATGGCTGCATAGTATTCCATTGTGTATATATACCACATCTTCTTTATCCATTCATCTGTTGATGGACATCTAGGTTCCTTCCATAGTTTGGCTATTGTGGAGGTTGCTGCTATAAACATTGGAGTGCATCTGCTCCCTTGGATCACTACATTTGTATCTTTTGGGTAAATACCCAGTAGTGCCATTGCTGGGTCTTAGGGTAGCTCTATTTTCAACTTTTTGAGGAACCTCCATACTGTTTTCCAGAGTGGCTGTACCAGCTTGCATTTCCACCAACAGTGTAGGAGGGTTCCTCTTTCTCCACATCCTTGCCAATATCTGTCTCCCTGACATTTTAAAAAGGAAATGGCTTTGGGGTACCTGGGTGGCTCAGTCAGTTAAGTGTCTGACTCTCCATCTCAACTCAGGCCAAAATCTCAGAGTCATGGAATCCAGCTGGCCTTGGGCTCCATGTTCAGTGGGGAGTTTGCTTGGGATTCTCCCTCTCCCTCTGCTCCCCCCCAACTTGTGCTCTCTCTCTTCCTCTCTCAAATAAATAAATATTTGTTTGTTTGTTTGTTTGTTTATATTATGTTGTCAACATACAGCACATCATTAGTTTTTGATGTAATGTTCAACAATTCGTTATAAATAAATCTTTAAAAAAAAGAAAAAAAATGGATTTGAACGAATAAGCCCCTACATGTCACATTTACTTTATTGTTTTCATATCATTCCCCTCTGCCTCTCTTCTATGATAAAATGATCTTTGGCTTTTAATTTCTCTTACTACCTGTCATGTTTTACCATAAGCTCTCTGCTGCCTCCAAAGACCCATAGTGTCAAACTTAAATGTGATAAGCAGCCTTACAAGCTCAGATGTTGTCTTAATTTCATGCAGTCATTTTTTATACTTTTCCCAATATGCAGATTGAGTACTTTATTCAGTTGCAGATGGTTCTGGAATGGGTTTTTCAGCAAATATGAGTGGAAGTCAATAATATGTAATAAAGTGCTAACATGTTACTACTTATGAGCTGCAAGGCCAGATTTTTGTCAAGATTATCATACAGTTACCCCATATAACAGATCGAGATAGGTTTTCTTTATAGTGTAAGATGTGTGTTTTGGGGAAGGGCTTTTTTTATGCCTTTATAAAGCTTGAGGCAATAAGCTTCTCTCTTTAAAAGGCCATATATATTACTTCTAGCTCCTTAAATGAGTTGTAAGCCATCTTATCTTTGCACTGCCTTACTGAAAACAACCTTAGAAATGTTGACTGTATTTAGAAAGTAATATGTTAATACCCATCAAGATATGCTAAGATATGTATAACATTTAACACTGTAGTTTTTCTTTTGAGGACTTGCCTTAAAATAATCCAAAAGTGGGGAAAAAAAACTATATGTAGGTATATCTAGTATATTATTACCCATTTTGGTCCACAAAGCAGAAATAACCTACATATCCAATAGCATGAGCAGGAGCTGAAGCTAGTGTCATAAGCAAATTATGACTTCTCTATTGGCTGAAATTATGGAATAATTCATATAAATATATAAACTCATATAAATTTATACATGAATATATAAATTCATATAAATAATATAAAACATGGGTAATGCTAAAGATTCATGGGTTCATACGAAGATTCATGCTAAGATTTTTCTTAGTCTAAAAGTAGCCAGGCAAAGCTCAGTTTTATAGGTTAATGTAGAATTGATTCTAGGATGCTAAAGACAAAAGTTTGGATCACTATTTTAAAAAAATATTTTAAAAATGATTATAATATATTTGATAGGTGTATGGTATTTTCCAGGATAAAGTCCAGTTAAAATTGTGGGAGCAATGGACTTGCCTTCTTTGGTGAGCATTTGTCACTTTGTGGCCACCCAATATCAAACTTCCTGTATATCACTACCTCGATCTTCCCTTTGGAGGAATCTCTTATAATGTATGGAGTTTGCAAGTAGTGGTCATTCTTTCCACATCCTAGTGCTGTCAGGTGGCAGACACGTAAATGAGGATCGGGAAATTTCAAGCTTTCTCTTAGGACTTTGAAGTGTTGAATAAATAACATAACAAATAAGGGGCTTATTCAAGTTCATCATAAAAGCAGTGCCTGGTTATCCAGCCTTTTTCTTTAGCATGAACTTCATTATGGCTCCTCTTCCCCAACATACTAGACTTCTCCAAATTGTGCTGATTTTACTCCAACCTTTCCCCTTTTATCCCAGGAATCTTGAATTGTTCCTATTACTCACAACCTAGAATCCTTTCTGATGTATGGGCACACATATGACTTCACATATTGAAGTTGTTCTCAATTATACATGTTAGAATAATACATAGCAGCTGACAAAGAAAAAAATTCAAACATGAAGAGAATTCTGAAGTGGGATAAGAGAGGCAGATAAAGAATCAAAGTCAAGGAAACCAGACTGAGAGGACTAAGTTTACAAATTCAATAAAAACAGTGGGAGAAATAGGAGTTAGTATGAGCTACTTTAAGGTAGCTAAGGCGGGCTTGATTGAGCCTCAGCAAAAGCTGGTTTGTGTTTGAGAGAATGAACACTGTCTTCTGCCTTCTGCCCTTAGGTTATTCTAAGTTGTAATGGAGAGGGGCTCTGTTTCATTTTTATTTTGTTTTGGTTTGGTTTTCTTTAATTAATGTGGCATTGTTGGGGAGGGTGGAGGTGTTTGTTGATGACATTGTTCTTGTTTGGAAAGCATTATCTTTCTGTTCAGGCATCTGGAAAGGTGACTTGAAAGAAGAACATGATGGTTTTCTGTTTTCCTCTAATCTGAGAGTCTTGGTCTGATCTCTTACAGGGAAAAAAAAAGATATTAAATAAAACTAAAGCATTTGTTTTGACAAAGGAAATCAAACACACAGGCCTAAGCCTGCTTCTTTCTAGAACCTAGGTGAGAACATTTAAAACCAAGGTGAGCAGTGGGGCATTCCTTCCATCCTACCATAGGCTACCAGCTCAAATACCCTGAGTAGCTATTTCCAGAGAAATGCTTTGCCCAGTGTAATCATTCCCAGTGGAACAATATTTTCTTGGGAAAGGAAATCTCATGTGCATAGTCTTTTGACCACCTATGTGGCCACTTAAGAATGAGCCTTGAGCCTTAGCAAGAGGAAGTGGTTGGTGGAGAGACCTGCTGGCCATGAGGGACCCACATACACTATTGGAGCTGATTTTGTTCTGTGTCTTTTCTGTGTGAGTGAAAGTATTATTCCATCCAGTACTTGATCATTTTACTTTCCTTGACAACTCCAATACCAAGACGCAGTAAGCAAAACTGTTTGGATCTCTGCTCCTGGTGGCTGACATCGTGATGGTCTTTTCTATCTTTTATGTAGTTGGAGTCCTTCCTTGGTAATGGTGTCTTGTCCACAGTGTTCAACTCTACATACTTCATCTGGCTGAACCGTTTACTCATGAAGAAACAAGCATGGTGGCTATAGTCTATTATTTCCTGGAAGTTTCTTGTTGGTCTTATAAAAGGTGTTCCCAAATATAAATGAAGGAAACTCTGAGAAATATAATCCTGAAACAGCTGAAAGGAGAACTCCAAATTGGTGAAATTTAGATATGATAATTAATGTAACTTTTCTGTTTCCATAAAGCGCATGGTATGAGGACATTTGGGATTATATTTAAAGTAAGCTAGATAATTATTTTATGGTGGTAGCTTATGCTTTACTAATCCCTACTGCTTTGAAAATACAACAAAAACAGTCACAAAACCATTTCTCTCTCCTTCACCACACTCTTCCATCCTCTGCTACCCAGACTTCTAGAAAGCCCAGCCTTGATCAAATACTGTTATGACATTCTCAAAGAGCTCTTATGTGCTCCCAGATATGGGCCTGCTAGCTGCCATGTTTCTCACACTCGATTGAATCCTATAACAGGATAACAGTTTTTGTTTCTAACCACTCAGTTTCATGGTTCATCTCTGATCCACTTGCAAAGAGCAAAATCACTGGGTCTCTGGATGCCTCTTCTTTGTGGGCTGCCAGTTTCTAGGCTGTCAAATCGCTGTGAGCTAGTAGCACCATCTTCTCAGCCCCCTTGCCCTTTCCCCTCTCAGGATCCTGTTGGGCTTCCACAGTCATCCCCTAAATCAAGATACATATTTGCAGACCCCTACCATCACTTGTTTATATTCTAGTACCTGTGCCCTCACTGTCTTAGAAAGGTTGTAGATCTTGACACCATTGGACCTCCAAGGCATCCTTTGAAATCTTTGCCTACAGACTACATTTCTACTTTTCTATTTTTCCTGAAAATTCTTTCTTGGATTTATAAGGGGAAATAGAGTGTAAAAACATCCAGTATAAAAGCATAGACTTCCTTGGTCAGGTTCAGAAAATGTCTTATGTTAAGGTAATAATTTTTGTACTACCATGGAAAGCTTTAAAAAATAATGACTCTGAAAACATACTATCAGGAAATTGATTCCTTTTGTAAGGATTTTGTAAAAATGATTCCTTTTGTAACCTACTAGATAATGAGCATGAGATAGTTAATCAGGAGGTTGACCTAAGGGTGTTCAATGAAGCTTCAGTCCTGGTGGGTATTTCTCTCTGTGCTGTCCCAAGACTTTACTCTTCTTCACTAGAATGTAGAGCATGCTTTGCAATCAGTACAAAGAAGGAGAGAAACAAGAGTGTGAGACACATAGCTGGGCTCTCAGATTTGTTAAGACACAACTGGAGCTCTCCCAGGTGAGGAATGAAAGCAGGAAGCTATCATTTTGTCAAGGCTCCTGGAGAAAACAAACCTTAACAATAATATAAAAGTCTTGGTGATAAAGGGATGTGTGAACAATGGTATAAATACAGTCTGAAAACACATAGCAAATATTATTTAGTGAGACCTTGCATGAAAATCTAACATCCCAGGATAGAGCAGCCTCGAGAAAGAGCAGGATGGGACACTTCAAAGAACATCTCTGTGACCTGGAAAGAGAGAAAATGAGATATAAGGTTGTCTACTGATTTAATAAGAAAAAGAAATAGCACTTTATATCTGAAATTGTCCTCTTATCCTTAGTTCATATTCCTTATTTTTTTGTAGTATAAAAATGTATCTTTACATATGTTGTAGAAGAATAGAGTAACTGAAGGTTTAGCACCTTACAGCACCAGCCCTAAGGTCCAGAGAGAGACCTCAGAGACTCCAGGAATTTAAAGGTGGCTTGGAATGAATGGATATATGGCTTTTTTATTATTTCAGGAGGTGCCAAGGTGAAAAAGAAAAAAACCCCACAAAATAATGGTTTGCACTGTTTTCTTTTGTTATCTAGGCTTTTGATTGTACTGCTTTTCCATAAAATTAATTTTAGGTGTTAAAAATATGTGTGTGTGCATGCCTACCTGTTTGTTTTAATAGTTTCTCTGACTGGGGGATAACTGGCTCTCCTCTCTTCCCACTTTCCACTCTAATGTTTTATTGGACTTGCACTATAAACTAAAATTTACTGTCACCACCATGCCTGAAGCCTAAGGGAACAGTACAAACTCTACACTTCCAACTTTAATGCAGATGGAAGGGGGCAGAGTCTTGGGCAAACATCTCAAACTCAGAGGCCTATAGGTAACTAAACACATAAAGCAACCACTGCGTGCCCAGGACCCAGTTTTTCCTCAATTCCAGTGGATTATTGTAAGAGACCCTGGATTTACTAGGAGAATCAAAAATTTGGATTTTCATTTTAATTATTTTGATTGTGAAATATTGGCTTCCTCTTTTTAAGAAAATGATGTCAGCCAAATAATATATTCAAAATACAAATTCCAGGGCCGGCAGTTTTGATATCTCACTTCTCTGAGCCAAAAGCCACTTCCTGGTGGAAAATAATTTGGAAAGAAAGATGCTGAGGATTGAAAGAGGCAGCCTTGAAATGAAAGACATTTTGATGAGGAAAGTTTTCACCAGGAGAACAGGGGAAGCTAGATCTGATGCTAGTATGTTTATTGTATTGTGGAAGACATTAGAGGATATTCTTGTCCTTAAAACACTTTAACCTTTCTCTTTATAGACTCTGTTGTCATTAGTAGGAAAATAAAGAAACAATCTGAACAATCTGGTACAAAGGAAAGATGAAGAGTGTAACTCCAGGCCACATCTTACTGGCTTCTTGTGAGGCTACACATTATTTTACAGAATAAGGTATGGATCAACAGGAATAACCAATAGGCGGCAGGAAGCTACATCCCAGACTTAGGGAAAGAATTACTCAAGCTGAGAGGTATCACTGAAGAGAGGATAATTCAATAGATACAGTGAAAACAAATACTGTTCTTAAGCCATAGAAGATGCTACATTTAAAGGGGGTAGATGAATAAACATCCAGATCACATATGTAATTCCTCAGAATATAGTTTCTGGATTTGAAACAAGGTTTGTTGGAATCAAGTTCTCAACCAAAGGGTCCTTTCAAAAACTGGTATGGAAATATATAGAGATGATACATGATAGAGAGATAGATAATAGATAGATGCTAGATAGATGATAAATAGATGGATGGATAGATAGAAAAATAGATGATAGATAGATAGATAGATAGATAGATGATAGATAGATCTCCACATACATACAGACACAGATAGGAAAGACATGACCTGGTCAATATCAGCATCCATTATTTCCAAGAGAAAACAAATTACTCCCTTTTTACAGAATGCTGAGGTATATTCCGTACTATGTGCCACACATTATTTTTTCATAAGAAGCATGCATGAAACTGGCAGCCATCATTCTCTAAGGATAGGAAGATATATAAATTAAAATGTTTGTATCTTGCTTGTGTATGTGTAATTTATCATGGGATAGGAAGGTAATGTGGAGGTACCTTAAAGGGTGGGAGGTAGTGCCTGGTAAGAGTGGAAATTTCTGACTCGTAGATATTTCCTAGAGCTTAGTATAGGATATAAACTCCAGCAAACCTTTGTTGATTTGATTTATGCTGTCCCTGGAACTACTGACTCTCAAAAGATGAATCACTTGGTCAAGACCTAACATGCAACTGAGTGATTTATAGACATTTTTAGTGCTTAGTAAAACCACAACTAAAAACTTAGTGAAAACTGTTTTAAGAACATTGCTAATATATTTTTCAAACAATATTATAAAATTTTTTTATTGGATTTTCATTACCAAAGACATAAATGTTCATTATGACCATCTTCAACATATAGAAAAGGCTTAAAAAGAAAAAAATCCAATAATAATAATCCTTACACTGATTGATTATCGCACTCTTCATTTTTTTCATCTTTGGACAATCATTTTTAAAAATCTGCAATAAATACATTTATCTAAAACTTCCCACCCTTGAGCATGTTGCAGATAAATCTAGTCTTCTGATACATTTTGCTAAATTTCTCTCCAAAAGTTTGTGCCAATTTTACTCCTACAAAAATTACATAAAGAGTTCATTAATTCAAGATTTTTCATTTCAAATCTTAACAGACCTAATATCAATCTAATATCAGCATAATAAGATACTAGGTAATTTGGTAAAATAATTTGAAGAGCAGAAGAAATTCGGGTAATTTTGTAGTTGAAATGTTTTCATTGGTGAAGTTTATTTATACCATCTTATAAGATTTTATTTTGATGACATATGGGTAAGCACAGAATATTTTTAAAATATGCAGCACTGACTTCAATTTGTCTTACGTGATTTACGTAGAATATTTTTAGGTTAAAGTCAAATCCAGTATTTTGAAAATAATGAACTTATATGAGCTAACAAGAGTTCAAGAAAATTCAAATAAATACTTGTTTTCAAAACTATTGGCACATTACTCTTACCAAAGCTACCTTTTCCACCAGAGGCTCACTCACTGACAAAAGATGTCAGTGCTCTCTGACTTAATCAGTGAAAAGAAAATGATTGTTATTCCAGACAGTTGATTAAGATTTTTAAAAGCCACATCTGCTTTCATTCAGATTGAAAACCAGACTTCAACACTGATTAGTTTATTTTAAAGCCTGTACTCTCATTAAGTCCAAAGAAAGTAAGAACTCTAGATTCTCTGAAATATTAAAGTAAACATTATCTAGTCAGAGGACAAAATGTTCCCGGGTGTCTCTGTTGTCTTCAATATGTTAAGTTAGATCAAAAGCTAAGGTTAGACTTCAATGGCAAAATAGCAAGAACTGGATTTTTCATCAAAACCAGCTCTGGCACAGAAAATGTGCTGGCCTCAATTTCTTCCGATGCAGCAAGTATTTATGATGTGCTTTCTCGGTGTCAAGTAGTTCTTAGGCTCTGAAAATGCAAGAATTCCTGCAAGGAGACCCCTGCCCTCAAGTTCCGTGATTCTGATGAGTAAGACTGCCCTTAGACACCAGCTGGCCAAGCAATGTCACGTGGACAAAGCTAATTTAGTGGCCTGAACAGACAGGTGCCCAGAGGAGGAGCTCAGCCTGAGAGACTGGAGCATGCTACAAAATACGACATCTTTGCCATGACTTGGCAGATCTCATCCCAGTAAAGGAAACCTGAATGTGACTGGAGAAAGAAAATTGGGAAGATACCTAAGAGCCAGGCCTCAAAGTGGAATGCAGTCCTAGGAATTGAATGGTTCCCAGTCCCAGCCCTCTGGGTGCAAGGTCACTAGGCTAGGAGGGCTAGAAGATAAGAAGGATCAATATGAATGACTTAATGCTGAATCCTAGATTATTGATGTGTTGACTGTTTTTTTCTATTTCACATCTCTTTTTTTCTTTTTTTTTATTTTAAAAGATTTATGTATTTTTGTGAAAGAGAGAGAGAGAGAGAGAAAGTGAGCACAAGTTGGGAGGAGGGGCAAAAGGAAAAGCAGAGTCCTATGGGGGACTGGATCCCCAGACCCTGGGTTCAGGACCTGAGCAGAAGGCAGAGGCTTAACGGACTGAGCCACCCAGGTGCCTTTTTTTTTTTTTCATTTTACTGAGGAATAATTGACCAATTTGTATCCATTTAAAGTGCACAATATGATGATTTGATACACATATACTTTGTGGAAGAATGACCACAATCAAGTTAATTAACACATCCATTATCTCACTGAGTTAACCCTTTTCGTTTGTTTTCTTTTTCTTTCTTTCTCTCTTTCTCTTTCTCTTTCTCTCTTTTCTTCCTTCCTTCCTCCCTCCCTCCCTTCCTTCCTTCCTTCCTTCCTTCCTTCCTTCCTTCCTTCCTTCCTTCCTTCCTTCCTTCCTTTTTTAAGAGCACTTAAGAACTACCTTAGTGAATTTCAAGTACACAATGCCATATTGTTAACTATAGTCATTAAGGTATACACTAGATCTTCAGAACTTATTTATCTTACAATTGAAAATTTGTACCCTTTAATCTAAATCTTCCCATTTTCCCCACCTTTCATCCCTTAGCAGCCACCTTTCCACTCTCTGTTCCTATTAAATCAGATTTTATTTATTTTTTTTGAGGGGGTAGATTCTATTATGTAAGTGATACCATACAGTACTACTCTTTTCTGTCTGGCTTATTTCATTTACCATAATGACCTCTAGGTTCATTCCATGTTTCTGCAAATAGCAGGATTTCTTTCTTTATTGTGGCTAGATGGTGTTCTCTCATATATTTATACTGCATTATCATTACCTATTAATCCACTGATGGACACAGGTTGTTTCCATGTCTTGGCTATTGAGAATATTATTGTAATGAACACGGGAGTGTAGATACCTCTTCAAGATACTGATTTTATTTCCTTTGGATATATACCCAGAAGTGGGTTGCTAGATCATATGGTTGTTCTACTTTTAATTTTTGAGAACTATCCATATTGTTTTTCATAATGACTATACCAATTCACATTTTCACCAACAGTGTGGAAGAGTACTCTTCACATTTTGGCCGATAGTTAATAATTCTTGTCTTTTTATAAAGGTGATGTCTCGCTGTGGTTTTGACTTGCATTTCCTTGATAATTAGCTATGTTGAGGAAATTTTTGTATACCTATTAAACAGTTGTATATCTTCTTTGGAAAAATGTCTATCCAAACATTTTGCTTATTTTTTTAAAGATTTTTTAAAATTATTTATTTATTTGGCAGAGAGAGATACATCAAGAGACAGAACACAAGCAGGGGGGAGTGGGAGAGGAAAAAGCAGGATTCCTGCCAAGAAGGGAGCCTTATGCAGGGCGTGATCCCGGGACCCTGGGATCATGACCCCAGCCTAAGGCAGATGTTTAATGACTGAGCCACCCAGATGCCCCACATTTTGCCTATTTTTAAATTTTATTATTTCTTTGCTAATTAAGTTGCACGAGTTTTTTAAATATATTTTGGATATTAGCCTTTATCAGATGTGTGGTTTGCAAATATTTCTTCCCATTCCACAGTTTGACTTTCCATTTTATTGATTGTTTCTTTTGCTATGCATAAGCTTTTTAATTTAATGTAGTCCCACTTGTTTATTTTTGCATTTGTTGCTTGTGCTTTTGATGTAATTTCCAAAAAAATTCCTTGCCAAGACCAATTTCAAGGAGCTATTCCCCTATGTTTTCTTTTAGATGATTTACAGTTTCAGGTCTCACATTTAAACCTTTAATCCATTTCAAGTTAATTTCTGTGAGTGGTGTAAGATCAGGGTCCAGTTTCATTTTTTTTTTTACATGTGAATATCCAGTTTTTCCAGTACCATTTATTGATGAGACTATTCTTTCTTCATTGTACATTGATTATTTTTAAAGTTACTTTCAGATTGTGTTCTAGAGACAAGAAGAGGAAAGTACCTGAATTTGGAGATTAAATGATGTCAGCTATGGGGAGAGGAGAACTATTTATAAATAGTTCTCAAACTTCAGTGAACATAAAATTCACCTAAGTTTTATTTTTTAAATTTTTTTATTTAATATTTTTTTATTTTTTTATTTTTAATGTCTTATTTTTAAATATAAAAAATTTTATATTTTTATTTTTAATAATTGCATATTATGATTCATCATGTTCCCAGTAGGTTCAGGAATCTGGCCTCTAACAAATCAATATGGGGTGATTCTGTGGTCTATACTACTTGAGCTAGGAATCAGAATCACAGATCTTGGACTCCAGAGAGAATGAGGACAGAAATATTTGGAATCAGAAAAATTTCCTCCAGAATCTCAAAAGTCAACATGTCAGTACTTCAAAAATTCCCAGCACCTGTCATCTGCACTTAGAGGTTATGGTCATCAATTTCAAACAGGATGGTTATCAACATTCAGATAAGGAAGCGAAATAGTCAATTCATAACATATATCTTTCTGTTTCAGTACTTTCATCACTTGTTTGAATAAAGGGACTACTTATTTAACTATGATCTTTAGTAACTCAAAATACATGGGCATTTCCCAGGAATATTTACCTTTCAGATGAGACTTATCATCTTTATATTCAAATACTACTACTAAATGTGTTAAAAATAAAATTTTAGGCCTTAAAACACATGCTTATGGCATTAAAGCAGATCCACTATATAATAACCCATTTTTATGCAAGTGAATTAAATGATATATAATCATAAAAATGGGTCTGTGGAAAGGTACCAGCATCAACATACCAAAAATAGGGAAGATGGTTCCTTAGAGAGTTACTGAAATGAATGAATCAGGAAAAATCCAAGACAGTAAAATCCAGAAGTGACATTTGCAATACGGGATTAATGAAGAGCTATTGTGCTCAGATTGGAAATGTCAATGCTTATGTCTTATTTTTCCAGCAGAGACAGAAATTTTTAGAAATGCCGTCACCACCTACTGCAAATGCCACTACTACAAAAGCTCCTGCAGGAACCAGAACAGGTTTTGTGCAAAACGACTGCAGAGAAAGGGAGGTCATTGAGATCAGAAAGCTGTTATGAAAAACAAACAGCATAAAATAGGAGAAAATGAAACTTTCTAGTCAGTTAAGAAAAAAAGATATAATTTGAAAATTCTTATTAATTTATGTTGCTTGATAAAGTAAGCAACTAGTCCCAATTTTCTTCCTCCTCCCCTTGGCTGGGATTCTGCTCCCCCCATGCCAATCACATGAGTTGGCACTTGGCCAGCTGCAGGATTCTAACCCAGTGAACCAGCTACCAAAGTCCTGAAGAAGGAAGTATTTCACGATGTCAGTTGTTTCTCTTAGTGGGATTCATTGTAAGTGCAGTCATTTGGTATATAGATCATCGTATTCACCAGCCTGTTGGCACAGAAAAGTTTATATAGCATAGTCATAAGGAGAGCCTGCAGAGCGGGGAGGAATGAGGACTGGAGTGAGTGTTAGCTCTTCCACATTGTGTATAGTCTGGGCACGTCTCTAAATCTTGAGCTCCTGACTGTGCACAAGTTTAAGCTATTCCTTCTGCCAAGGGCTTCCCCAAAGGACCCCAGTGCAGCCAAGGAATGTGCATGTGACCTAAGCATAGTCAGATGGTCTCTCCTCGGACTCTGGATATAGAGGGAAGTACCACACAAACTAGGAAGTCATTTGATCAGGTTCATTTCTACAAGAGGCAGGGCTTTAATGAGACAAGAGGTTTCTAACCTCTGGTTCTTGGTCTGTTTCTCTGCCTCTCCTGTAGACCTCGCTTCTCATTCATTCTGGGAACTCCCTGATGGTCACTAAAATCAAGATTCACTTTTCCTAACAGAGTAAGTGGTCAAAAGAGTCATTCAAATTTCACCTGTAATTGAAATAGGAGGTACTGAGTGAAGAAAAAAAAGGCATAGAAGTTGTTTAAAAAAGAAAAACAGCTATAAGTCTGCAATACCCAGTTTGGCTCTAGAGAAAAATGAAGCAGTAGGAAGGAATATTCAAAATACATTAAATCGATAGTTGAATGAAAAAGAAGTAATTTACTTCTCCTAGAAAAAGATATGCTTTAAAATTGATAAACAAGAATGAAAAAAAAAAGATTGAACTGTGTAAAATGAGAGTGGAGAAAGAGAATGAAGATGACATTACATTCAATAGAAAAGACGTTAAAGTAGATTTAAGCCCTTAACTTAAGGGAAGCCATCCGATATGTTGTTCTCAGAGGAAACTGGTGTAAAGGTTAGGGTAATTTTCTACTTGTGGCATGCCTCAGACCATCAAATGACTGAACAGAAGAATGGAAAACAGAGGAAATTTTGCATCTGGATTAACTGATATACCCTGCAAAGCTCTTTGACTGTATCCACATTCTAATGCTAATGTATGCCCCTGCTTGTGTATTAATAACAACTATAATTTTATACCAAGTTTAAGTAAGTAAATCCTGGCCAACAAGATATATCCCTAATAAGAACAAGAATAATTGATTGGCAGATAAAAGACAGAACCTAAAGTCATTCTACCTCTTGTATTTGCTCTCTTCTATCTTAGAATCTCACATGTTTTTCTGCAGAGAAAATAGAAACTTTCAGGGCCAAGAAGGTTCAAGGGCAGTCATCACTGTCTTACAATTAAGTATGCTGCTTTGCTGATCCATTGGCCCAAAGGGAAAAATGTTTCATTTTAACAGGATAGAACCTAAGGAAGAGAGGAAGAAAACTCTTTAGAGCATGTGAAAGAGAAATGTCATTTCCCTGAAGTTTGCTTTCAGTAGCTAAGCTGTGACTGTTCATTTATGCTCAAGTATAGGACATCTCATTAAGTACTAGATGCTGAACACCGAGAAATGTATCCATTCCGTTTAACTCATACACATTCGATATGCAACATACTATATGGCAGACACTCTACTGGGTTTATGAGGCACAAAAATGATGTAGAAAATGTTAATCTCTGTCCTCGAGCTTTTATGAAACAGTAGGAAAGATACAATGTGCGTGTGGATAATTATCCATTGGAAGGTACTATGATCATCACTATAAAAGACATTCACCCTGTGGAAGTTTGCCATGTGTGTTACTGAGAAAAACCAGTGTTGAATTTGTTGGGAAATAAAAGTAGGTAAGATATATTGAAAAGTTACAGGATTTGGATCCCTTATGTTAGGTGAACCAATGAAACCAACACTCAGTAATATACAAGCACGCAAGGGAACTGAGATAGGCATTAGAAAGTCAGAGTGCCAGATAATTCATACAACACAGTGAAACAGTCTTCATCATCTGTTTAGCCACAATCTATCATGATAAATAGGTTAGGAAGCAGGTTAAATAAAAGTCAAATTAAAAGACTGTTTTTAAAATATAATAAAAGGAAAAGAAATTAGATAAATCAACCAAAGGTCCTCAACCAAAATATTATGAAAAAGTTTAAGAGCTGCAGAGTAAGAGTCTTCAGAAGAAGGAAAAACTTGACAATGGCAATACTCAAAAGTGCATAAATTAAGATTTCTTCTGCCCCGAACAGGGTAAATGTTCCCTTACTGAGTTCAATATTTCTGTCCTTATTTCAAAGTAGCTATGTGAATGAGAATCCTTTGATCATATCTTTTTTTTCTTTAGATATGTTAATACTATTGAATAGATTTAACATGCCAATAAATATTTTAACTTTTGTACATGTTATTTGGTATGAGAGGAACTAGTAGTTTGCTGCTGGTTTGAGCTATTGAATTAAAACAGTAGTATAATGAATGCATATTTACTATAATCATTTTATTGTTAATCCCTAATCTAGAAAGATGCATTCATTCTTCCATTCTTTGCTCTATGGCTAGGTCTTTTTTTTTTTAATATGGGTGTGATGATTGGAGCTTCTTACCTTTTTCTCACATAAACCATATTAGTAACATGTTACTATTATTTTCCAGTAATGGCTCCTTTATTTTCATGGTGATTGGAAGTCTCAGTAACTTGATACATGGGCTTCTCTATAAACTGCCTGAGTGTCATCACCACATGGTACCCAGCTTCCCCCAGAGGAAGCAGAGAGAAAGAGAGAGAGAAGGGACAGAGACAGAGAGACAGAGACAGAAAGTGACAGATCTACCAAGAGATCTCACCCAAAAGGGAAACAATAATCTTTTAAAGCCTAATCTGATAGGTGACATACCATCATTTTTGTTATATACTGCTGATCACATAGAACAAAACCAAGTCAGTATAAGAAAACTCTACACAAAAGATTGACTCCCAGGAGAAGGGGATAATTGGAGGCCACCTTGAGGGCTGTATACCACAGAATGTTGTCATGAAAACAATGACTACCATAACCTTTTTTTTTTAACTTTCTAATTGTTTATGTGAGCATACAGGATAGATTTGGAATAGTGCAGAATTCAGAATTCAGACAAAGTAGGAATTTGTAAAAATAAGAACCTGTAAATAGAGACGAAAGAGCAACTCTAAGATGGAATCCATTAATTAGAGACTAGTGCAAGAATCAGTAAATCCTATTTTTAACTTGAAAGCTCAGAAACTCTGGAAAGAGATCACACATGTCTTCTTTTAGTCTTTTACCTCATCAGGACTATGAACAGTATCACTACACTTAAGCTAAACAAACAGTCTTCCTGATTTGGGCTACATTTTCCACAAGCTTTTGTTCCAATTATTCTCACAGTGGCTAAAACTTTATTTTACTTTTAAAGATTTTATTTATTTATTTGACAGAGAGAGAGAGACAGTGAGAGCAGGAACACAAGTAGGGGGAGTGGGAGAAGGAGAAGCAGGCTTCCCACCAAGCAGGGACCCTGATGGAGACTGGATCCCCGGACCCTGGGTTCATGACCTGAACTGAAGGCAGAGGCTTAATGACTGAGCCACTCAGGCACCCCTGGCTAAAACTTTATTGTAGGCACCCAGAGCAGTCTTTGAAAAGTCTGCATTGCCTTTTATTTACTTTTTTGAGCCCAGAAGCATTTTGAATACTCCTCAGAGCTTTGAAAGCAACTGGTTTTTCTTCCCAGAGGAAATTTGAACAGTTCACAACAGCTGGTAAAATAGCTCAATTCTTCTTTCTTTCAGAAGATGAAACCAAAGATGAAAGGGTGTGATTTTTCCAATCACTGTTTCAGAGAGGACTCCCCCACTGCCTAAAAGATCAATCATATGAAAAACAGAAAGTTTTTCAACCTAATGATGACTTTTCAATAAAGAATGGAAAAAATGTGAGATGATAGACATGTCCACGATGGGATAACTCAAATCTCAAGAAAATAAATCAAGTAACTGGCCATTCATTAAATCTTAATAAAATGTAAAAAAAAAAAAAAAAAAAAAAAGGATGGACACAGGGTTGTTGGTTTAACCTTAAAAGCTTCCCTAGGTGTGATGGATATTGTTTAAGAATAGAAGTCCTGATGACTTCTTATTTCCAGTGATCTTTGACGAGCAAATTTGAGCTAAACTAATTACTCTAGCAGATTTCCAAACTGGAGTACGATTATGGAGTTAAGCAGACATTAGCAGTGAAAATTTAATTTATGTGTCAATTTGTTACACAACTGCAGATTAGTTTAGGTGTAATCGTAGTGATATTTTTTTCTCTCTAGTGTATCGGGAGCTATATTCACAAGATCTACTTTCATGAATAAAACATCACTGAATCTATTCCAATGTCAGTTGGGGTAACTAAAGCAAAAATTGCCTCTGGGACAAGAGAAGGCATTA
>CM053603.1:173298587-173354556 GCA_028646535.1 Procyon lotor | reverse complement strand
AAAAAAAAAAAAGGATAGGGTAGTCACCAGAACTGAAAATTTAGAGTTCAGAATATGAGTCCATGAAATAATAACAAAACAAACCCGTAATATAAGTATTCTAAAAGCTGGGACACATTGGTTTCAATTATTTGTATTTAAAATGACAGTGGGTGAAATTTTTTCTAAAAGTCTTTCCTTCTTTCACTGATTCATTTATAAATAAATAGTAAGTACACTGTCAGACCTCAAGAATACCAGATTAGGTCCTCCTTATGGGCCCACAGCCTAGCACGGTAGTCCGTAAACCTGTATGTACATCCATATCTTCTGAGGACACTAAGATTACATACAATAAGTCCCACACATCAAGCGTTCAGGAAGAAGATGATCACATGAAAACAGCCGCAGAAATTGAAGACATTGGAGCCACAACCCAAGGAATGCCAAAGACTGCAGCAACGACCAGAAGCCAGAAGAAGCATTCTTCTGTACAGCTTTCCAAGGTCAGAGCCCCTCCTGGCCATCACCTTGATTTCAGACTTCTAACCTCCAGAACTGCAAGAGAACACATGTTTTAAGCCACTTGGTTGGTGGTAATTGAAGTAGACCTAGGAAATTAACTCACAGGGTTTCTAAAAAGAAGTCTGAGTAAATTCATATCTTTGGTTCTCCATATGTAATGTGTCTTTTTCCCTGATGCCTGCGAGATTTCCTTTTTATCTCTAGGTTTCAGCAGCATAGGTATAATATACCCAAGTCTGATTTCCTTAATATTTTATCCTGCTAAGGTTTCTTTACAATTCATAGATCTGTGGCTTGTGGGCTTTCTTTAATTTGGGAAAACTCTAGTCCATCATGTCTGCAATTATTCTTTTGGTCCTATTCTCTCTGTCTTCTCATTCTGGGACTCCAGATATGCATACATCAGACCATTTGATGTTGCCTCACAGTTTCTGGATGCTTTGTTCTGCCTTGTATTATTTTTTTTGCTCTGTGTGTGTGTGTGTGCATGTGTGTGTGTTTTCTTTGAGAATGAACACAAATGCCTGTGAGGATGTGGAGCAGGAATTCTGGCTCATAGCTGGTGAAAATGTGATAGAGCCACTTTGGAAGACAGTTTGGTGATTTCTTACAAAACTAAATATAATCTTATCATTCCATCCAGCAAACATACTCTCTGATATTTACCCAAAGAAGTTGAAAACTTACGTCCACACAAAAACCTACTTACAGTGCTCACAGCAGCTTCAGTTACACTGCCAAAACTCACAAGCAAACAAGATGCCCTTCAGTAGGTGAGTGGATAAATAAACTTTGGTCCATCCAGACAATGGAATATTATTCAGTGATTAAAAAGAAATGAGTTATCAAGCTGTGCAAAGATACAGGGGAAACTTAAATGCATGCTATTAAGTGAAAGAAACCAATTGGAAATGGCTACTTATTGCATGATTCCCACTATATGACATTCTGGAAAAGGCAAAACCAGGCAGTAGTAAAAAGTCAGTAATTGGGGAAGGAGGAATAGATGGAGCACAGGGAAATTTTAGGACAGTAAAATGACTCCATATCATACTATAATGATGGATACATGCCATTATACATTTGTCTAAACCTATAGAATGTACAACACCAGGAATGAACCTTAATGAAGGTTCATCAATTGTAACAAATGTACACTCTTTGGGGGATAATGATAAAAGGGAGGACATACCTGTGATAGGGGATATATGTAAAATCTCTATTCCTTACTTTCAATTTTGTTGTGAACATATAGCTATTCTAAAAAAATAAAATCTTTAAGGAAAAATAGATGAGGAAATCAGAAGAAAAAGAAAATGAACATAAGATGAAATCTGGGATGAGATTAGTACATAAAAAGCATGTCTTAGATACTCAAAGCCGAAAATATTTTTAGTTCTGAGATAAATTTTGCTCAAAATTTTCAGGTTTTGCTCTTAGTTTTCCAGCAAACATAAGAGATATAAACATGTCATAAGAGTCATAGTCTTCAAAAAATAGGAAGAAATAGATTTCCAAGGACAAACATAGTTAACTTAGTATTAGGATTCAAAAGAAATCTCTGGGTCTTTGCAAAAAAAAAAAAGGACAGTGCGTAGTGGAGTGCACAACAATCCTCAACAATATCCTGGCAGTAAATACAACCATGATTTCCGTAACTCTATTTCTTTGGGAGTTATTTGCATGAGAAATTAAAAAAAAGTAAATTTCTTTTTTTTTTAATTTTATTTATTTATTTCACAAAGAAAGAGATCATGAGTAAGCAGGCAGAGAGAGAGGGGGAAGCAGGCCCCCCATTGAGAAGAGAGCCGGATGTCAACTCGATGCCAGGATCCTGAGATCATGACCTGAGCTGAAGGCAGAGGCCCAACCCACTGAACCACTCAGGTGCCCTCTAAATTTCTTTTTCGATGGCGTGAGGATGCCAATTGCATCTGTGGATTGAGTTTGGAGCATAAAAAAGATGATGGATGGCAAATCCAGCAGGTATCTGTGCTTTTTCTTGCCTGAGCTTTGGCAAAGTATTAGAATGACAAGTTGGGAGTGCCTGGGTGGCTCAGTCTGTTAACTTTTAGACTCTTAATTTCAGCTCAGGTCTTGATCTCAGGGCCGTGAGTTCAAGCCCTGCATTGTGCTCGACACTAGGCTTGTAACCTACTTTAAAAAAAAATAATAATGACAAGTTGTAGGTCCTATTCCATAAGAACCTGGAATTCAGCTACCTCATACAAAAATCTTCTGAGCAATGAAGAACCTGATGCAGACAGATGCTTAGACAGAATTTACCTGCTTCCACAAGGAGGGATCCCAGGAAAGACTGATGCACAAGGTGTGAAATGTCACCTACAATTAATTCTGGCTCTGCTTTTAAAAAAAACAAAAACAGAACAAAACAAAATGACCAATCAAGACCTCTCACCTTTCACCTTTCAGCACCATAGTGCCTGTGGCAATAACTTGACTCCAGAAAAACTGTGAAGTAAATGTAACCAAATAATCATTTTAGATTATTAAGCGCGCACACACACACACACACACACACACACACACAACTTATTAACAACCAGAGCCTGGGGGCGCCTGGGTGGCTCAGTCGTTAAGCGTCTGCCTTCAGCCCAGGTCATGATCCCAAGGTCCTGGGATCGAGCCCCACATCGGGCTCTCTGCTCAGCAGGGAGCCTGCTTCTCCCGCTACCATTCCCTCTGCTTGTGTTCCCTCTCTCGCTGTGTTTCTCTCTGTCAAATAAATAAAATCTTTAAAAAAAAAAAAAAACAACCAGAGCCTGTTAAAGAGTAAGCAATGTAACTTTAAGGTGTCCCTCCTAATTAAAAGGTTTGCACAATTAATTAAAAAAAATGAAAGCATTAATTAGTTGCTCAAAGCAGTTAGGTATATAAATTGGATAAATGATATGGAGCATCTACTGAAAATTTCTAGAATACTTGATTGCTTATTTTTTTTTTTCTGGCAGTAATTGAATAAAACGGCTAAGTTGTCAATTAAGTCCGTTCTATTTCATGACAATAAAGCCATGTCATCTGCGTATATAACTACAAACTATGCTTTTTTTCAACTTATTATACTAAGGAGCATGCATGCACGAGCTAAATGAAAGCAATCCAGAGTAGTTAAAATAAGTGAAAAAGAAACTACAATCCTATTTTGCCCTTCTGGCACAATTGCCTGACCTATGTATGAAAGTATTGTTTTACCTGAGCTTGAACTTCAAAAAGCATTCTGTATAAGCATTAATAAATGTCATTCTATAAGCTCGTGAATTTTAGCCTTGAGGTGCTTACCGTGTCAGGAAAAAGCTGAAGAAAGGTCACTTAGAATAACCACATGCTGTATTTTATTTGACTAAGGTGATAAGGAACCAGCTGAAGAGCTACCACCGAAATGAAAAGATTATGGGGTTGAAAATTACGTTAAGCCCACTCCCACGTATGTATAGTCTTGCTAGTCAGGATTACCAGAGAAAGGAAAGGAAGCATCATAAACCTAGGAGAAGTTTCTACTTAAAGATAGCAACCTGTAGATGCAAGTAAGTGAGAGACACTCCTCTTCTGGTGGCCAGATAAACTGTAGGATGTTCAGTGTTGAATCATGAAAGATAAAACTTCAAGCTGCAGGATAAAATGTATATGTTTACTTGGAATCTTAGGGATTGCAATCCAGGCGACCCAGAGTTGAAGGAAAGCCCAAGTGTGCTCTGGAGAGACGAGACGGGGGAGAGAAGAGGGTCGTTAGGTTTATTTAAAGAGGACGGGGGAAATTTCCATAAGTTGTTTGGAATGAAATGTGATTAGTGCTGTTAGGTCCAAAGTTACACCGATCTGTACACAATTGGTTTCTAGGGCTAATGCTAAGCAGGTCCATTTACGCCAGTTCTAACATGCGACAGATGCCTTGGCTTTCTGCAGAGTTCAGCAACAATGCTGAGAATTTGAGAAAGAAGATGTGCCTAGGTCCCATTTACTTTTTGGCCCCCTGAATCCATTTTAAATGACTCTTTCAGCCATACTTACTCCATTTGAATCTTCTTACACACAAACTGCATTTTAATTTTAGATAAACGAAAATTTTTCCAATATAAGTATATCCCTAATACCTCATGGGACCTACTTATGTTAAACAATTTTTGTTAACATTTATCTGAAATTAAAATGCAACTGGGCATCCTGTATATTTTATATTTATTCACTACATTGAACACCCCATCCCTTCTTTTTTTGGGCCCTTTTAAAATTTCAGAGAGCAGCATAAAAAGGTTCAAATGCACAGTGGCAAAAAAGTACGCGTTGGCTGAGAGGCTGATGGAGGCATCAGGAGAGGAAGAAAGTTAAACAAAACTCTGCTTGAGGGGCGCCTGGGTGGCTCAGTGGATTAACCTTCTGCCTTCAGCACGGGTCGTGATCTCAGGGTCCTAGGATCAAGCAGCATCAGGCTCTCTGCTCAGCAGGGAGCCTGCTTCCCCCTCCCACCCCTCTGCCTGCCTCTCTGCCTACTTGTGATCTTTTTCTGTCAAATAAAAAAATAAAATCTTAAAAAAAAAAAAAACTCTACTTGAAAGGAAGTGGATGAGATAATATTGGCTAAGTCAGTTGTAAAGAGTTGTAGCATAGCATGCTTGAGAAGGAGTCATAATAAAGAAGACAACCAGCCAGCCAGCCCGGCAATGTCCAGGAAGGTCTAGACTAAGGGGTGTGGAGGGAATTAATAGAGAAAGTCTGAAGAGCTGATGTTCATCATCCCCAAAACCCCTTGTAGAATGGCAGACAGCAAAACTTGTATATCTGGCAATATAACAAAAATCACAAGAAAGAGCTTTTCCCAAAGACATTGAAAGGACTGCATGGCAGGCATGAGGCAGCTATGAGGGAGAGGTTGCCTTTGACTGGGAACAGATTTTTCAAATCTTCCCCTAAAGCGAGGTCTTTGAGGAGTCACATCCTCAGAGATCCAATTCAACTTTTCTCCCTGGCACACAGTAAGAGCTCAGAAAAAGTTAGCTCTAATTGTGACGAGGAAGAGATTTCTTAATACTGGAGCAGTAACTCAGACCATAGAAAATGCTATATGAGTATTCCTAGGTAGGTGGTCACCCAACGAATTAGAACGGAGGCTGCTCAGACCCAGCTTCTCTAGAAGAAAAAGCAAGCTGGAATTCAAGGTAGAGGTTATACGGAAGAAGTGTGCACCTTTGGCTAGAGTAACTTCTGTGCTTTGTCTCAAGAAATTAAAATTCTGGGGGGGAAGGGGAGAGGGGGAGAGGCAGGATAGTCTAGCATATATCGCTGCTGTTTTTATTGTTTATCCACCACGGTACAGGATTATTGCCTCATAAAAGAGCAAGAGCCTTTTTACCACTTAAGGGAAATTCAGAAGTGAGGTTTTGTTAGATTAAGAGCCTTTATCAAAAATATCCCCATTGGTTAACTGAATCCATCTAGTGCATTCATAATTAATCAACACTAAAGAAAAGCCCAGAGGAGCCAGTGGCCCTTTACAAGCTATTAACAAGAATGCATTGTAATTAAACTAAGTCTTTTCCTGCAGTTTTTTTTTTGCATAAATATTTGAAAATAAGACTTTAGTAACTAAAAGTATATTTTAAAAAACATAGAAAGGGGAGAAGGCTAAGAATGGCTTTATGAACTATTTGTATATCCCTTAGGTGAGATTTTTAATCTTGTTACATAACAATTCCTTGCTCTCCAGCCTCTGTGGGGCTTCACCAAAAGGAACAGTTTTCTCCTAAGAGACAAATGGCAAATTTCTGGAGAAATGAGTGTGCGAGGGTTATGCAGACTTGTTGGCTCCTTTAGAAATTGTTCATTTGAAAATTACACGGAGAATCACAGAAAGCCTGTGGTGGCTAGAGACAGAAACTGGAACCCGACAGACCCAGGCTGATGTCCTCATTAGGAAAAGACACCCTGAAATAGCAAATGAAAAGTGCACGTCTGAGGTCTCTGACAAGAAAAATCACATTCATTTAAAAGGAACAATGGCAATTTTATTCTGAAACATGAAGAAATTACTGAGTTCCAGAGGGGAGATATTCTAGGTGCTAAATAATGTCTCTTGGCCCTGAGGGTGGAAAATCATCCATGATTCTTCTTGCAAAATGTTCTTGCTTTATTAATTGTGGCAGCTTGATTACTTCATGAGGTAATGAAACTTTCCCATGCAGAATAGGCCACAGATGAAAGAACTAAGAATAAGAATAGTAATAGTTAATATTTGTGGAAAGCCCATTGATGAAACCAAGCAAGCAGAGAACTTCTTTGCTAATTTGCAGAACCAGAGGTTTGGGGTGTCTGGGAGGCTCCGTGGGTTAAGCATGCAACTCTTGATTTTGGCTCAGGTCTTGGTCACAAGGTTGTGAGATTGAGGCCCGCATCAGGCCCAGCCTGGAGCCTGATTAAGATTCTCTTTCTCCATCTCCCTCTGCCCCTACCCCCCTCCCCCGCTCTCTCTCTCTCATAAAAAAAGAAGAAACAGAGGTTTTATTAGTTTTTCATTTTTTAATCTATTTTAAATAAAAGGTGCTGCTGAAGCAAAGATATGTTCTGATGAACTTAAAGTATTAGAATCCACATCTCAGGTTTCTTTTATTTATTATTCTATCTTTTGGGGACAGCTGATCTACTATGTTTGGGGAAAAATATGAACAGCAAGAATTAAGTGATAAACCATGTTTCCAAAGATTTGTATCTGGATCGTGAAAGCCATTGAAATCCAATCTTTAAAGCTAGAGTCCAGGTTTAGGAAAAGTTTCTTTGTTAAAGCAGCAAGAGGTTACTAACTAGCTTTTGCACGTAGGGAGATGTGTCAATGTAATTGTAAAAGTATTCCCAGTGCTCTAATCCTCCCTCTGAGACGCCATCAGTTCCTCCCTTCAGGAGGAGAAATGGATTTCCTCTGCTTTGTTTTGGCCAACAGAATGCAGTAAAAATAAGGATGTGTCAGATCCAAGCTGGGCTTCATTGATCCTATGTGCTTCCACTCTCTCTTGGAACTCTGCGCATGCCATGTGAACAAACCCAGCCTTGCCAGATGGACTGAGAAATCATGTGGAAGAGGTTCCAGTTAGCTAGAGTCATTCAAACCTGTCTGCACCCAGCTGATGCTGTGACATGCGAGAGAACCTGGCCAACCAGAGCTGCTGATTCCCCACTGACCGCTGACCATAAATGTGTGCCTGGTCCCAATGCAGGCTAGAAGAACCATCCAGCTGGATCTTTAGATCTGTAAGCAATGATAAATGCTTTTGGTTTTAAGCTCACTGAAATTTAGTTGCTTTGTTACACAGCAATAGCTTGCTGACAAAGGAAAACAGTGGTATATTCAGACACAAAACTATTGGAATAAGATTTCTTTCATTATCTTTATTTTTATGAGTCAAACCCACCGAAAGTATTCTAAGTTATGAAAAATATATAAAAAGCCAGTGAAAATGCATCCTTGGGAATCCCACAGATAAGACTATTAAGAGATATTCTGTGACAAAGACGCATCTCTTAAAGGGAAATAATGTGTCTACCATCACCCTAATGGTTACATATTGGAGGAAAAAAGAACAAGTTAAAAGTGTAAGGGTGAACCAATTCAGCAATCACAGTCCTCTAAGGCATAACTCTGTAGGAATGGACAGTAATTCTGCATAAGGAAAGTAAAGAAAAGGATTTATCCTATTTTTTTTTGTATTAAAACAAAATTCCGAGATCAAGTTCTTCATTTTTTTTTTTTTTAACATGTCTCTATCTTACTCCATCTATAGGGCAGAAAGGCTATGTCTTCTGTGACTCCAGATTCCTTTTCCAGGGTCTCAAAAATAATTTACCTTCAGTTAGTGTGTGTTTGTGTATCCAATTTCTCCCTATAAGAAGTTTCTTATCAGAAAAAGTAAAAAATCATAGGAACTCATTTACAGTAAGTTACGTCTTTTTCTACAGACTTCTCTTTTAAGGGAAAGCAAAATCGGACACTAAGTGGAATCAATCAGCAAGGAGAGTGAAGTCGCACTATTTTTCAGTAGAAAATGGAAGTACATAGACTAATCCATTTAGCTTCTAACCAGTCAATCTGCATGACAGAGAGGGCTCTGAATGGTGCCTCCTGGTGGAGAGGACTAAGGACTAGTTGTCATGCCCTGAGGCTGGTGAGGCAGCAGCCCTAGAGATGTCAGTTGCTCTTTTGAAGGATTTTATTTCTGACAGTATTTTCTTAATCTGTCTCAATTCCCCATGTTGAGACTTAGACGGATTATTTCTCTTAAAATGAAAATACGACAATCCATGACATTCAACACTGGTAGAGTTTCTCTGGAAAACAAAAGTAAAGCTTCCACCTGCTTTCTAGAAGAATGCCTGTTACTTCTCGGAAATGACTAAATCGTGCTTGCCAACATCATTCTCCCCAGAAGATCAAGAACACAGGTGTTTTGTCTCTCTCATTCTTTCCTTAAAGCAATGCTGGACAGGGGCGCCTGGGGGGCTCAGTCGTTAAGCGTCTGCCTTTGGCCAGGGTCACGATCCCAGGGTCCTGGGATCAAGCCCCGCATGGGGCTCCTTGGTTGGCAGGAAGCCTGCTTCTCCCCCTTCCATTCCCTCTGCTTGTGTTCCCTCTCTCGCTGTGTTTCTCTCTGTCCAATAAATAAAATCTTAAAAAAAAAAAAAAAAGCAATGCTGGACAGTACTTACACAATTTAGGACTTAATTATACTTGACATTGAAGTAGCTATTTCTAACGAAATTCATCCTTCTTACAAGTAATTAACAATGAAGTTTGCCTTTTCTCCCTTAAAAATGTCTCATCAGCTTGTTTTACATTTTTATTATGGTTTTGGCTCTATCTGGCTCATTCCCTCCTTGTTTGCTCTGCCCTCTCTCCCTCCTTTTCTCCTTTCCTTCCTTCCTTTTTTCCTTCCTTCCTTCCTTCCTTCCTTCCTTCCTTCCTTCCTTCCTTCCTTCCCTCCCTCCCTTCCTTCCTTCTCCTTCCTTTCCTTCCTTCCCTTCCTTCCTTCCTTCCTTCCCTTCCTTCCTTCCTTCTTCCTTCCTTCCTTCCTTCCTTCCTTCCTTCCTTCCTTCCTTCCTTTCTTCCCTCCTTCCTTCCTTCCTTCCTTCCTTCTTCCTTCCTTCCTTCCTTTTTTCCCATACTTTCTCTTTTTTGCATTGAAAAAGCAGTGGAACAAAGATGTTTTCCATTTTCTAACAAAGCTTCTGAATATGGACTCATAGAGCAGATATCTAACAGTGAAGCATTGAGAAACTGTCATAGAAATTGTAGCATTCTGACAGAAAGTTGTGTATTAGTTTCCTATTGCTGCTATAACAATTTATCACAATTCTGTGGCTTAAAGCAAAGAAGATTTTTTTAATAGTTCTTTAGTTTATAATCCAAAATGGGTCTTGTGAGGCTAAAATCAAGGTGCCAGTAAGGAATTTCTAGGGGAGAAGTGGTTTTCTTTCTTTTCTTTTTTTAAATTTATATTCAATTAGCCAACATATAATACATCCTTAGTTTTTGGTGTTTTCAATGATTCATTAGTTACTTTTAACACCCAGTGCTCGCCTTTTTCAGTTTCTAGAGTATAGAAGTTTCCTGCATTCTTTGGCTCATGGGCCCTTCCAACATCTTCAAAGCAGGAGTGTCTTTTCTCTTTGATTCTGCTTCTGTCTGCTTTTGTCATCATGTTGATTTGTTTCTGATTCTGATCAACCTTTCTCTGTCTTGTATAGGGCCTTGTGATTACAGTGGGCCCACCTCAACAATCCAGGATAGTTTTTTCTTCAAAAGATCTTTAACTCAATCTTATCTGCACAATCTCTTCTGTCACAAAAGATAATATTAATGGATTCCAGGAATTAATTCCCCTACCTCTTGGGGGTCATTGGTTTGCCTACTTTAGAGGAGTAATCAACATGATATATTTTGAATAATGTTTTTTTTTTTTTAAAGATTTTATTTATTTGACAAAGAGAAAGATCACAAGTAGGCAGAGAGGAAGGCAGAGAGAGAGGAGGAAGCAGACTCCCTCCTGAGAAGAGAACCTGATGTGGGGCTCAATCCCAGGACCCTGAGATCATGACCTGAGCCCAAGGCAGAGGCTTTAACCCACTGAGCCACCCAGGCACCCCTTGAATAATGTTTTGAGCAAGAACTATGTATTAGGCAAAATTTAAGTGCTTTCTCATACTTTATTCAAATCTTAATAGATCAGTGAATAATGGATTACTTTCCCCTTTATAGAATATTAAATAAGTTATCACCATAATTTATTTGGCAGAACTAACACTCTTATAAGACTGCCTCTATACTTGTATAAATTTTTCAATTAAAAATTAATCATTCAAATATGTCTATTTTAGGATAATTTTTTTATTTTTGGAGACTTTAAAAAAACCTTATAAAATTTCAATATGATTTGAGAAGTCATTAATATAATAACACTTTTTGCTACTAATGTTTTGACTTGGGTTGACCCATGACTTAATAGTAAATTGTCTTGACTATCACCTCGAGATGAATATTCTGTGGCCTGTCATAACATTTACACAAGAGGCCATAAATATGAACAATATTTTTGACTTTCCATGTATAAATTGGTATATAATATCTTCTGGAATTTTAGCCTTTGGAAAATGTCAATTTTACAATTATTATTTCATCAATCTATTGCTCCTTAAGAACAAAATTATTATATCCATAAGCCATATGAAGAAAAGATATCCTAAAATATATATATATATATATTCTATAAAAACATTCATTCAGAAACCATTACCTCTTGTTTAAGAGAAACATATGATGGATTTTAAATATCAATGTCTAAGACTTGCTGACTTTGGGTTTCTTTTATATCTTTTATATATATATATATATATATATATATTTCCTTTATATTCTTTTATATCCAAGGTACAGCAGTTACATTTTCCAAGTGTTTTTTTCCTATCCTGGTCAGAACTGGGAAGTGAGATGATGAGAGAATTAAGTTAAAGAAATATAATGCTTAAAGAGCTTTGCTCATATTTAAATTTAAGAGTCTCCCTAGGAAGATTTAGGCACCAGAGTTGAAGGAATAGCCTGCCAATACTGTTCATTTTTAAATTCCATTTATATGGAAATGTTAACTCAAACTATCTTGCCCTCAATTTCTACATCCTGATATTATTTGAAAGGATCACCAGTATACATATTGATGTAAAAAGCCTGAGGATGAGCAGGTTCTAAGAGATGGAGCAGAGGAAGAGAGTTGACTCTAAGAAGTGTCATTGGCCTTGGTGTTTGAAGATGGCAACATCTGTCAACAGGGATGATGTTACCCAACAGCTTCAACTTACAGGATGCGACAGCAAACCTGAGTCACAAATCTTTCTATGACCGGATTGTACTCTGCTGATAGGTAACTTTATGAGAAATGCTTGTTTCCTTTACATCTCAGCAACTATACGCTTTCCCTTACAGGAAAAGTTCAGTTTCTTGTATCTCACATTTAACTGGGCCTCAACAGTCTTTATTCTGTCTGTTTACTGATCAGTACTTTAAGGATAAGTGAAGCTCCTTACCCTCCAAAAATCGAGAACAAGGATTTCAGCTTCTCAGATTAAGTGACCCCTTGTCAGCTATGTCATACAGGTGACTTATCCAATCTTAACATGTAACGTAAGTTTTTGAGAGGAAAAAGTCTAAGTGGTGACAAGAACAGTTATTCTGTGAAGACTATTGAAAACCAGGATAACTAAAATACCAGGGTTGTATATTTCATAGTAAAGAGTGCTTTAGTTTAGATAAAGATATATTTTCATGATAATTTTAGACCATAAAATACTAAAATTTGGGCTCACTAGAAAAGTAAATAAGCAGCCTCTTTCATTGCTGCATCCAAGGGGGACCACCAAGCTTGGTGCTCCATTGTACTACTCTCTAGCTTCCTTCATTTATGCAGTCTTCAACAAGCATCTGAGGACCTACAATGAATCTGGCTCCGTGCTAAACACAGAATAAGCACATAGGAAAGGATTTACTCCCATCTTTTGAGAATGGAATCCAGAGCCTTAATATCCATCAGAATCTTAAGGTATAAAAATATACAAATGGCCTATAAGAAATATTAAGAAAGGGAGGGGTGAGTAAGAGAGACAGACTCAAAAAGGAAAAGGGAAGAGCAAGGAAGATAATGCCTTAAGCTTAAGAGGCTCAAGATCTAATTGGTGATTTAAGACATAAAATAAAGCAATAAGCTACAGCAGTATAGTACCAAAGAAAGTGTGGTAGAATAAAGTATAGGAAAGCTGATGGAAGTTTGGAGTATTGGCCAAGTCAGTAAGGAGGCCAAGTGTCTCTGGTCCATAAGACATATTGGATGAATTACATGCACCTTTTAGAAGTCAGATTGTCAAATTGCAGTGTTTGAAGCTTATCTCCTGTTTTCTTTCGATTCCTCATGTTCAATATTATGTCCACTCAAGAAATGATCAGCCCACTCTCTCTTACTTATTCTGTAAGTAAGTTCTGTAAAGAATATCCATTTTTTGTTCAAGAACCCAACATCTTCCATATGACCATGTGCTTCTTTGGAAAGCTGTGATGATCTTTTGCTTGTTAGTACTCAAGAATGAGCAAGTCTGGTCAATAAAGACATTGACAAGAATTCTGGAGGCTTCTAGGGAAACTATCTGCGTCCCCACCTCTTTAACTCTTTTAAAAGGGAGGCTAGATAAAGTCATCCCTGTTCTTCTCATGGAATTTGTCAGGTCTCCATGGAACTACGGATGAAATCCACAATAAGAGCTGCCTTGAAAATAAAGTCAATCCACAAAATATGGCAGAAAATAAGGATAGAAAGAACTTGAATCATTGATGAAGTCACTGAACCACTAAATTCACCCACCTGATGACTTTTGATAGACCTTCCAATGTGCAGTAATAGATTTTTTTTCATAATATAAAATACTTTGAGTTGAGTTTTTTATTGCATGCACCCAAACACATCCAAATTAGTATATCCTCTAACTTGTCATTTGGCAGCTTCATGCTTCATTAAGATTGTTATATGATGACACACTGGAAAAATGAAACTCCTTGGAAATTAAGTTAATACATTTAACTATTTATTTGTGAAGTGAAGATAGACTAAAAGAAGGGCACTATAGACCAAAAAGAATTTTAGAGATTATATATGACCGCAAATAGGCATAATACATCTTTTTCATGTGTTATTTTATAAATTGACAAAAATATCTTCAATTAGAATCCTATCAAACAATAAAATGTGGCATTTGGCATTTCCCTTACAAGTTACCTAAATCAGATACATATATTTGATTCTAAAATCTTGGAACATATATATAATGTTTTTATAATTTGTAAGGAAAAAGAAGACTGAGATTTTTTAAGTGCATAAAAATTCCCACATTTTATTTTTTAGAGGGGATATTTTGTAAGTTTAATCTTGAAAAAGAGTCATGTATCTGTGGCATAAGTATTTATTCAGTTTGAACACTTCAGTGAAAAAGTAAGCACATTTTTCATTTGATGTTATGTGGATCAGCTATCTGATATTCACTACGCCTTTACAATTGATTTAATGTCAAATAGCCATACCATCCATGAATTGGGAGTTTGCACGCATTTCCTAACTCCTTGAATAGTTCCACATGCTGGATGGCACTGCCTCTAAGCTTCTCAGTTTCAGTATGCACATTTATTCACATGGCTGTATGCATATCTTGGACAGAAACTAATTAATAAATGAATCCATTTATAGTTTATCAGCTGTTAATTTTCCATTAGCTGCACTTTTTTTTTCATTTATATCTATTTGGAAAGAGCATGCTTGTCATTTTCCAAAGGAGAAAAGCAAAACCTAATCTATTAGATCACCCTGTAATAAATTTGTGTATGAGTGCAAAAACAAAGCAAAATAATAACTACCTAAAAGCTATTCAATTTGCTAGGGCTATATTACAGCCTTTGTAGTCCCTGTTGTTTCCAGAAATATAATGATAGTTTTGCCTTTTTATTTTGATAGAAAAATAATAAAACTGCTTTTCTCTCCCAAAACGTCTGACAAATGGCTTGTGATATGACCCTTGGAGTTCCTATGTAAAAGTTAAGCCCACAAGTTCACTAATTTATGGGGAAAATAGAGAAAAAACATGTCAGAGTCATAAGGAGAATGACTTTTAATTGGAAATTTGCACTTACAGTATACGATTTTAGTCTCCCAAGGTTGTTATGTTCTGAGTGGATAGAAGGAAATAGAGTAATTTAAAAAAGAAAAATATAGCTGGCTTTTTGTCAGTTTTCTGGCCATGTAGCACTGCCCAGTTAATAGAATTTTTGAAATTCAGCAGAGATACAAAAGGACCTCTTGTACTCTGATATAAGCATCATACAAATGAGTTGAACTGACGGCTTTTATTCCCTCATCATTTCCGAAGTACACAATAATGCTAACATTTTGTTCTTGCCTGCTGCTTGATAAAGTTGTGTTATATCCAACTCCAGCTAGGTTTTGGCAAAAAACATTTTAATAACTACCTGGATAGCGATTAAATTTTATGTAGGTTGGCATCTTTGTAGATCTCAAATGAATTGCTTATTTAGAGGTAACAAAAAAGGGGAAAAAAGCTGAATATTTTCATGGCAAATATAAAGAATATGATTTTTTTGTTTTGATATATTTAAAAATTTCTTTTTATACACATATTTTCATGTTTCAGTATCTCTGAAATTAGGAAGTATCTTATAATTAATGTGAAATATTGTAATTGACAGCTCTTCCCTCAATGAAATATAAAATAATGGTGCCAATTATTAATAGCACCTAATTTCAGATAAAATGCAGTAACTTTACTATGATAAATGGCTGGTATAATAAGGATATCTCTAAATTTAAATTGTATAATCTTTTTATCTAACTGTCCAATTCACTTGGACTTGGAGGCATGAATTTCTCTTTCTCCGTATTTTTTCTACAGTCTTCCTTTGAAGTTCATTCTCGTTGGTCACCCAGCATTCCCAACATTCTATTTAATAGATTTTAACTGTTACCTCTTCCTAAAAGTTTTCTTCTGTTATTCCAGTCAAAAATGTCATCTATGGTCTTTAAACTATGACTTTTTAATTCTAAATTACAATGATAGCACTTTTCATATGTTGTCTCAGATTGAATGGATGTGTGGATTTGTATGCCTTTTCAACTAGATTGCACAGTTTTTCATTTCAGAGATAATGTATGTGATATCCAAATTCTTAATCCTGTATTCAAGGCTTTGAATCTAGTGCCCAAATAACTGCACTCTCACCTTTCACTAGTCCATTAAGATATTTTGTGGTGCAGTTGTCACAGTTAACTAGTTGATGTTCTTTTAACACTCAACACTTCAATGTTTCCATGGTTAGTTCATAATACTTCCTCAGGCTATAATAGCTTTTCCCAGTTCTCTTATCACAATCTTTTTTTTTTTTAAGCTCCTTCTCAAAGTCTATAGATTAGAAATATCCTTCAAGCCTGTCTGTCAGAATTACTTATTCCTTCTGTGCACATATTATTACATTACATTTAGCTTTCTACAACATTAGCCAGCCTTGTTTGAGATTTTTTCTTTTCTTTCTTTCCTGAAGAGTTATAATTTTAGGACTCAACACTTCTTTTACATATTTTTATTTTCAAAAAATCTTAAGCATAAAAGGTATTGATAGTCTTTATTTATGTAGCCACTAATAAGAATCCCTACTTTTTATCATGTCTATAAAGTCAAAGTGAAAAGTTCCTCTGTGAGGTAAAGAAGTCTTATGCCTTGATGAGCAATATAAAGTATTTAAGTTGAGCATCAAAAATCAAGTGTCTCATTTTCTGCCAATTGGGATGTCACTGGAGACCATTCTAAATAGAACTTTATATGAAAATGTAATTTAGTGCTTATTCATCTGTCTGTTTAATGATTTCTTCAAATCATCTAAGATCTGATTCAAAGTATCTTTTCTCCAGTTAAAGATAGGTCCAGAAAAACAAACCCCTGCATCTAAGAAAGTGACTCTCAGAAGGCATTATTGACTATTTCTCCAACAACAATTTCTCCCTTAATCACTGTTGTTAAGCTAACTCTCATATTTTACAGAACATGAGATACATAAATGCAGAAGTATTTATGGAAGTCAGAATCACCTTCTAAGGTGGAGCCATTATTGGTTAGGAGAGGGACATGTGACCAAACTCTGGTCAACTACAAGTAAAAAGTAGACCACTAGAGCTACTCACTTGATTAAAAATAAATGTTAGTTTCATTTCTGGGATTGCCAGTTAAGCTCTTTCTCCATCAGCCCTCCAGCAGTTAGTAACTATTAACTCCAGATAAAATACCAAAAGCAACTACCGGAAGCCACTGGAAAATAAGTAGAACAGAAGGAATATGGAGAGGAATGGACACAGAGAAGAAAAAAGTGGCATTGTGTAAGCTTTCAATTTTAGCCTTTTACCCTGAAAGCAAGCCACAGTTAGTACAGCCTGGGGTGACTAAAAGTCTGATAGGAAATTTAGTCTTCCTGGCCTAAAGAACTAGAGGACAGACTTCAGGGCAACCACAGCTGTTAGAATGTGAGGAGGAAGTCTAAGTTAGAATAGAGGTGTGGGAAGAGGTTGATCTAAGTTCTGTGAACTCTGCTCAAATAATCCACACGTGCATGGCTCAGAATTCAAAGAAGCTAAACTTGGAGTGCCTGGCTGGCTCAACTGATAGGGCATGAGACTCTCGATCTCAGCATTGTAAACTAAAGCCCCATGTTGGGTGTAGAGATTACTTACAAATAGAACCTCAAAAAATTCAGCTAAAACTAAAATAACTGAACTGAAACTTTAGTTGTTGTTGGAAAGACAGAGTTTGTAGTTGGAATTTAACCAAGTAAAATGAACAAAAGAACAACAGTAGCAACAACAACAGCAACAAAAACATTTTCTGGCATAATAAAATAAGATTCATAGCCTTCACAATGTAAGTCACAAATTCATAATTATGGTCCAAAAGTATAGGATATACGAGGAATTCATAAAATGTGTGCTTCTACAAAAGAAAAAACAATAAATATAGATCAATCCAATACATTTTTTTTTAAACATTTTATTTATTTATTTATTTGACACAGAGAGATCACAAGTAGGCAGAGAGGCAGGCAGAGAGAGAGGAGGAAGCAGGCTCCCCGCTGAGCAGCGAGCCCGATGTGGGGCTCGATCCCAGGACCCTGAGATCATGACCTGAGCCGAAGGCAGAGGCTTTAACCCACTGAGCCACCCAGGCGCCCCAATCCAATACATTTTGAATTAACACAGAAAAATATTAAAGTAGCTGTTCTAAACAAATAAGGAGATAAAGGAAAATATGTTTGCAAAAAATAAAATGATAGCAAAACAGAGAAATGGAAAGCATAAAAAGAACTAAGTAAAAATTTCAGAAATAAAATAGTGTCTTAAGAAAAGACATTTCTTGTATCAAAAATAAAAAATCTAAAATTAATGAATTAAGAGTGCTTCTTAAGAAGATAGAAAACAAAAGTAAATTCAAAGTAGGTGGAAGGAAAAAAAAAGTAGGTGGAAGGTAGAAAAATGATAAAGCAGAAATAAGACAATGGCAAAAAATGTTAAAAGAGAATGGTAACAAAAGATCAACTTTAGTTCTCTGTAAAGATTGATGATTAACCTCTAGCTATACTAATTTTCAAAATAAAAAATTGGACATCATGAATACTGTTGCTGAAAGAGGAGTAATTACTATAGACCTTACCTCTGAAAAGGATTCAAATAGAAAGTTAAGTACAACATTTTACCAACAAATTCAGTACCTGTAAGTGGATTGAAAAGTTTTTGAGGACAAAAAATAAAGACAAAACAAAAAACCTGAATAGCTCTCTCTCTCTCTTTACTAAACAAAATGTTTTAAATAAAAATCTTTCCACAAAGAGAACTCAGGACCAGATGTTCTACCCTTTTTTTCTTCAAGTGTTAAATGAAGAAATCACAATAATCTTACACTAACACTCTCAGTAAATAAATAAAAAAAGGCATATAAAAGCATTTCTTTACTCCCAAGCTTCTTTTCTTAGGCTTTAAATAGATTTATGTACCTTTTGGTGTTAAGTCAGCCATCTTGCATTCAAGAGGAGAAATCTCAAGAGCTTAGCAGAGGAAGCTGAACCTAAATCCTACATCGTTAAATTATAGAATTATCCCTTTCTGAAACTGCTTGTTTATGAACTTCTTATTTGAAAGGCATTAATACATTACAGCTCTTTAAGGCAAAATGGTGCTTTGAGGAAAAAAACTCATTTTGTTAATTATTATATAAATAAAGAAAACTGTAAAACAAATGTGCAGCTTAATGATTATTATGCAGTAATGGCAATTATTACAATCACTCTTCTCAAGACATAAAAAATTGCAAGTCATTCCCAAAGACTCCCACATTCCCTTACCTAACTATAATCCCCTGAATCCCAAAGATTAAATATTATCCTGATATTTATTGTTATTACCTCCTTTCTTATGGGTTTACACCCACATAACATATCTAGTCAGATACAATAGTCTTTTTTCTTGTTTCTTTTAGATTTTTAAAAATATTTTATTTATTTATTTGAGAGAGAGAGAAAGCACAAGCAGGGGGATTGGCAGAGGGAGAAGGAGAAGCAGGCTCCCTGCTCAAGACCCTGAGATCATGACCTGAGTAGAAGACAGGCGCTTAACCAACTGAGACACCCAGAACACGCTCTTTGTCATTTTTTTAATGATTATTTTTTTTGCTGCTGCTGCTGTTTATGTCCCTTTTCTTTTAAAAATGGGAATCCCTTTCAGTATATGTATGTAGATATAAATATTTCACTCCACACAAAGTCTTGGAATAAGGACTATATATATTTACCTATTTAACACATGCTCTTAAATAAGATGATTAAAGTTTCAGGTAAAAACAGCACTGATGTTGGTTCTTTCTTTTTTCAAATTCTCTTTTAATCTCTTCTTTCTCACCGAATTTATCTGTTAATGAAACTGGATCCAAAGACTCTAAACCTGGATGTTTGCATTCTCACAGTGTATTTCAACACGTTCATCTGTTCTCTGCATTGCCTATAAACTGGTAGCTAGATCTAGAGGCCAAATCAGAATCAGAATCGAGCTTAATTTTTTTTTTGGCAAGAATTTTCAAAAATGATGAGGCAATACCTTCTTTTCATATCATAGCTTTTAATACTGCAAAATCTTTAGAACTTTCTAAGTCTGAATGTGAAACTCCAAGTTTGTACTACACCAGATCCATTCATAGGTTATGTATGGGTCATGGTTTAAGAAGTTGAGCACAGACTATGGAAAAATGCATGTGAAATTGTAGAATGACCATCTGTGGCTTATATTCATACTTCTGACTGAATTTTGTATGACTCTAATGGAATCAATAATAAACACAAAGAGTAGAACATTAAGTCATTCATGCTATAAGCAAAAATTTTTCTCAATTACTACCCTACTTCACTATTGCATATGTGACAAAAATGAGTTAATATAAGATCCTCATTAGTGACCTTCCTAGTAAAAATTTTGGGGGATATTTGCATTACACAGCTAAATGAAAAAAAAATCAGATATGTTCACCAGTTTTTATTTTTAAATTCCAAACACTGAATACTATAGGAAATATTAACCTAGGTCAATTAATTAATTTTGATTTACCAAGTAAAGGATGATACAATTATAGAAAATTATATTACCAGTTGTGAAGCTATTTTTATGAAAAAGAATATAGTTAATATGGTAACAGTAATATCAAAAGCTCATTTTCTTTCTCACATTATATTTCAAGTTAAAATATTTATCCTATTGAGAAAAAATTTTCATAAATTATTATTTAAAAACCCAGTAGTCTAGGGATCTAGGTGGCTCAGTAGCTTAAGCATCCAACTCTTGATTTTGACTCAGGTCATTATCTCAGGGTCCTGAGATCCAGCCCCGAGTGGGGCTCCACACTCATAGCAGAATCTGCTTGCCCCTCTCCCTCTCCTGGGTTTGCATGTTCTGTCTCAAAATAAGTAAGTAAGTAAGTAAGTAAATAAATAAATAAATAAATAAATAAATAAATAAATAAAATCTTAAAAAAAAACCCAAAACTAGTAGTCTAAAAACAAACAAACCCTAGTAGTCTAGTCATAGTTTTTGTTCATTTGGTTTGGTTTTGTTTTTTAATGTTGAGAAGAAATGGGACAGCTTTTATTTGAAATACATGGAAACAAGTTTAACATTTTGCTGAAGAGCTGTGGTGCTCACTGATGATTTACAAGAAGAACTCTTAACCAACAGAATAGTGATAAATCATTTTCCAAGGAGGAACAGAGTTTAAGTCAGTAAGTTTAGCTGTTAAGTAGAAATGTTGCTGATTAAAAACAATCCTGTATATATGTTCATGTATACATAACATAGGACAAAATTTCAGGCAGTACAATAGTTCTAGGAATTAGAACAATAACTTCTCTCCAACAACTTGTAACAATCATAAAATTTTCTTTTTTTTTTTAAAGATTTTCTTTGTTTAAGAGAGAGGGTGAGTTAGAGAAAGGGATCCCAAGAAATGGGGGGCAGGGGCAGAGGGAGAAGCAGACTCCACCATGAGCAGGGAGCCCAATACAGGGCTCGATCCCAGCACCTGGGATCATGACCTGGCCAAAGACAGATGCTTAACCGACTGAGCCAACAGGCACCCCAGTCATAAAATTTTATGATGATAGTTGGATGGAGAAAAAGCAAGAAATCTCTACCAAAAGGTATTCTGAAGAACATTCTGGCATTTTCTGAAAACTAGGAGTAGCAACATGGGCTCCTGAGTTAAGATACTTGAATCAGGCATAGTTTGCTATTTAGATTTTCTCAAATTATTTTAGCTTAATGAATTGAAATTTGCTTAAAGTTACATGGAAAATTGAAAAATTCAGTATTACTACATAGTTCTTATGGAAAAAAATAAAAATTGCTAAGCAACCAAGTTTCTTTACGTTTAAAGTATAATTTGAGACCCAAATTTCTGAAAATATCTGTGGCTCTAGTCATTTGACATCAACTCTGGGGCTTCATTAAAACTTCATAAAACTATAGTTCTTTAAAAATGATGTTCTTACTTCCCTCTAGTTATATCATTTGTGGTTTGGCAACTCTGTTCATTTTCATTCTTCCCACCCATATTGGCCAACCATTCCTTTTCTGGAATTCCTGCATTTATATTCCCAAAGAAAGCCTTTACTTGGTTTTAGCAGTTGTCAGCCATTGTAGAATGCCCTACAAAGCTTTAGATCAAAGCCACTACATAGATCTTTGGATGATGTTAAGTCAGTTATCCATTGCTGGTCCAATTGGCTATTACCTTAGTGGTGAAACTATGTAGCAGAGAATATGGTATTCTGGTATTAGAGACCATTTGGGTGCTTTTCTTAGCAGAAAGCTATCTGACTGGCAGGCTCCCAGAGCACAGGTAAATTGTTCATCATTATAGACAGTTTTTCTTCCAGTTGGGAAAACCTAGGTTGCTTAAAATAGAGATTAATAACCACCATAAATACTAAGGCCATATATTTCAAAGTATATGTTTACTAAAATTTATATCCAAATGGTAACCTTTTTAAAAAGCATGGGAGTTTTAAAAATCAGTGATCTATTGAAATTTATGGATATTTTATTAATTTTATAACATGTAACAATAAAAACACTTACCATTTATATAACAAAGAGATTTTTATTCAGCTTTAAATAACTGAACCCATAGAAAGAACTAATAAATGTTTATTCAATTAATAACAAATAAATGGATGGGTAAATGAACAATTATTTTTTTTCATATTTATTATCTTATGTGATCATAATAGTAATCATTATTTATTCACTAAATATCCATAGAGTATCTATTATGTGCCAGGCACTTTGCAGTAGATATTACTATTGCTAATATGTTTTGGTTGTGATTGCTGTTGTTGTTGTCGTTATTATAGGTTTTATCTCCATTTGCAAAGGAAACTAGGGACCAGAGAAGTAGAGCATCCAATTGGAAAGCTGGAATTGTATTCCACAAACTTTTAATCAAACTCCAAAATTTAAAACTGACTCTAGTGTAACGATAGGCTAATGTCTCTGCCCCAGGACTTTCACATGCTCTTCTTTCTAAAGTAGCACACTTCCCCTACATACTTGACCATCTTAATCAGTCAAGTATCATTCATTATTGGGATTTCAACTCAAAGCATTTCAGAAAAGTTTGTCCTCCTCAAACTAATTCAGATTCCCGTGTAGGACACTTTCATTGCATCCTGAAGAAACTCTTCTTTGAGTACTTATCATTGATGTTATTAATTCATTAAATGTTTTTTATTTTTTCTCTAGCTCTCCTAGTGTTATACAGGTTCTATGAACACAAAGCTTATGTCTATCTTACTTACTGTTAAAATATAATCCCAGGACAGTGCATGGGAAATACTAAGTACTTGAGAAATGGGTATTATTGGATGAATGAATGTGCCAGAAGGATAATAAATTTTGAAGTCAAATATATGAATTCAAAAGTGCTCTTAATTCCCTAAGGACCTCATTTTCTCCACCTATAAGATGGAAATAATGAAAACCACCCAATTATGAGAAAAATTTTGTTGGATCTGAGTAGAATATTGCAGTTATCACTTTCCAGAAATGAGGGACAAGACTTGTACCCAAGCACATTAGAACTTTCAGAGAGGCCAAGACATAACACCAGTGGGGTTTCCTTCCTTGCTCTAGACCCATTGATTTTATAGTAGAGAGTTAAGTACAAAGACTCAGGCAAAGACTGCTTGAGTAATACTTAGGTTCACTTGATTGCTCTATGTAACATCAAAAAAAGGTACATGACATTTTCACTGGGGTTGTTTTGTTCACTAGAAAAAGAATCAAAAAGTCTGAACACATTCTAGCCACAAGGAAAAATAGCTTATTCCAAGTTATTATGACATTTTTAGGTCTTGCTATACTCAAAATATATCTTTTCTTTTTTTCAAAGGAGGAAAGGGTGTTTGTTTTAGGATTTCTTTTTGCATTATGGGAGTATTATTTTGTCTCATAAAACGTAAGATTTTATAGTAGGAAACAGAAGAAAACAGGACAATTTTAATCATTTACAAGCCATAGCGGTTTCTCTTTATTCTTCTTACCTTGTGTTCCCTATCCTTGCCTTTTTCAAAGTTATTTTACTCTTTTATACTTAAAGCAATGGACTTTCCTCTTAGGTGTCTTTCAGTGGCCTACACCAAAGAATCTTTCTATCAGAAATTATGCTGGCCACATACAGTTATTTTGGGGAATAAGTTAGGTAGTCTATGTAGAATTCCTTATGGATGATAAATTTTGTATAAATATCCTCTTCTTCCACCCCCTTTTCAGAACTTTGAGAGGTGAGCTTGGAGCTGAACACATTCCTAAGTACCTTGATCGACACCGTGGATAATACCCCCAGAAAGCACTGAAGCTAATATAAAGAATTATCTGCAATTTTGTTTTTTAGATGTCTGGTAGAGATAATATCCTCGTGCTTTGATCACCTAATTTTATTTTAATGCACACTAGATTGTTTGTTAGATTTTTGTAGGAAGAACTGAATCTTAAAGTGAGAATTAGCTTTCAACTAGCTTACTAGTGAAATAAAAAAGATTAAGTTGGACTGGGTTTTAATAATCAACCAATTCTCTCATTTTATAGATGGAAAAAAGTAAAAGTCTTTAAGAGTTAGCAGATGTATTAAATGTATTAATGATTAATTTCCTCAAAATATATTCAATTTAAAAATGTGTTTTTATTTTTTTAACAATCAAGTGTAATTCCATAATTTTGTGATTTTTCCCATAGAAAGTGACTATATATTCTATTAAAAAAGACATGCAATATAAAGAAAAAGAAAACCTTTTTGAGAATGCTGTGGCTACAAAGTGTGTTCAGGGTGATTCAGATATTAAATCTTAGGTAATTAGCAATGACATTTAATGAACCATGTTTAATAACAAAGCTGAATATTACTTTAAAAGCATTTTCTCTTTCATTTCCCTGAAGCAATTTTTGCCTCTGAAAAACGTAAGAGAAGGAGGCTCATCAATTCAGTGGCATGGTTTGCTGATTGCTCTTCCTTTTCTTGAAGGATGGAATCAATACTAAAGTAATGATTCTAAATGTCACCATTTGCCTGTTTCATAATTTGGGGTATAATTTTACTTCTCAGATTTTTAAATAAATATTTGGAATAAATTCTAAGAAATGACAGACAATTTGGAAGTTATGATCTATAATATTTTTGTTCAAATGGTATTTTCACTTTAAAACACGTTTTTGCATTCCCATACTTGCTTTTTTCCACAGTTTGACTGGACCCCTTCCAATTTTACTATGTGACATAAAAGTACCACATGAAGTGATTTCACTTACTTTCAGGAAGGGAGTACCTAAATAACTATGACTCAGGTCAGTGAAACCTAATTTTATAGGTTTGTAATTTTTATTTTTGCCTTGATGCTCTTATGACATCTTTAATTTGTTCAGTGGAGAGAACATGGTGCCCTCTAAAGAAACTCTAGCCAGCTGGGTGTTGTAAATGAGGCCATCTGCTCAAATAAGATCCACTTTTAAACTTCAGAATGTTGTAACTATCATTTATTTCTTTACTTACATAATATTGATGGGAAAATTATATAAATCCTGACATTTTTCCCTTGCTAGTTAGTGGACTAGCTCTTTTTTATTCATAACACCATCCCAGCCAAATGGAAAATAAAATATATCTTAGAACCAGTTGGAATTGTTTTAATTACAAGTAATAAGAAGAACAAAAAAAGAAATTAACTAAATTCTAAAGCAAGAAGTTCAGAGAGGGAATGACTCTGGGGTAGTTATATCATTGGCTTCACACATGACTAAGTCTTAAGGTTCTTTCTGTATTTTAAACTCTTCCATTCTTTCCATGATAATGTCCTCATAGCCTAATTTATCCCACAGTTAGAAGAGGGCTCTCACAGTTGAAGATGCCATATACAGATGGGACAAAATCCAAAGAAGAGGGCTTCCTCTGCCAATGAGTCTTTCTATGAACAAGGAAACATTTCCCAGAAAACTTTAAGTCTATGTCTTTATATCTCAATGGCCAGAGCTGAATCCTATACCAATCACTGGCCTGTAAATGAGATAGTCACAATTAACTTAGACTAGCGTCTTCAATGTGTGGTCTATGGACTCTTGGCTATCCCCAAAATTATTTCAGGATATTGACATAATAAAATAAGTATCAAAATAGTACCATGGTATTATTTTCCTTTCTGCTTTGTTTAGATTCCCAGTGATAATACAAAGGCAATGGTGGGTCAAGCAGCTGGGGCCCTAGTGCTGTTCGAGCAGTGGTACCAAACTGTACTAGCAGTCAATATATTATTCACCACCACACGTTCACGAAAAGTTTAATTACTTAAATAAGTTAAAAGCTTGTTCATTAAGACTGCCCTTAATAAGGAAGTAAAAATTATTGATTTATTAGATTTTGACTCTTGGGTATATGTCTTCTCATTATTTTGTGTGACAAAATGGAAAGTATCCTACCACATGTCTGTTATACTCTACATTAGGATGGTCATGTTGAGGAGCAGTTCTCATGCAGTTATTTGAGTTATGAGATGAATCATCCACTATTTTCATAGACCACCATTTTTCCTTGAATGAAATCTGATGGACAAATTACAGTTATTCATACTTGGGCGTTTCACAGACATCATCTCAGAAAAGAACAATGTGAGTCTGTGACCAAAGAAAACGACTGATGCTGTTTTTTGCCAATAATAAAATATGAGCTTCTGAGCAAAAGTTAGAAACTGAGAGAACTTTTTCTATCTCCATGAGCTGGACAGCCACCTAGTACTTAAAAACTTTTCTGATAAAATTGATGATGATATTAATAAATGTGATAATTTTATATTGTAAAATTAAATATGTCAAAACTTGGAGGATCAGCATACTCACTGAACCATGATTTTCTAAATGACCAATGCATTTTCATATAAAACTATGCATGGGTGGTGCATCTGGGTGGCTCAGTCAAGTTAAGCATCTGCCTTTGGCTCAGGTCATGATCCCAGGGTCCTAGGATGCTGGACTCTGCTCAGCAGGGAGTCTGCTTCTCCCTCTCCATCTTCACCTTCCCTGTCTCTGTTTCTGCTCTCTCTGTCTCTCTCTCTCTCAAATAAAGAGTCTTAAAAAAATACAATATATAAGAAAAGCACCTATTTATAGTGCAATATAGGTCAAGGACTTTAATTTAATCAAGATCAAAAAAGCTTATCAATGTATTTTTAAATTTCACAACACTGCTGTTGTGAAATGACCACTTGTTGGGGTGCCTGGGTAGCTCAGTGGGTTAAAGCCTCTGCCTTCAGCTCAGGTCATGATCTCAGGGCCCTGGGATTAAGCCCCTCATCTGGTTCTCTGCTCAGCAAGGAGCCTGCTTCCCCCTTTCTCTGCCTGCCTCTCTGCCTACTTGCGATCTCTCTCTCTGTCAAATAAATAAAACCTTTAAAAAAAAGAAAAAGAAATGACCACTTGTTAAGTTTTAGTATTCTATCGGAGAAGAATATCCACAATTGTACAAAAAGCCCATAGAAACACTTTCCCCTTTCTAACAATCTAACTGTATAAGCTCCAGTCTTTTTGTTTGTTTTTCATTTTTTCAATGAAAAGACCATAATTCAAGAGATTGAATACAACGTAGATATGAGAATCTAGCTATCCTCTTTTTTTTTTTATTAAGGAAGACATTAAAGAGATTACAAAACTATAAAACAATGCTACTTTTTAAACTGTCTTTGCTTCAAAAGCATAGCATTGTTTCATAAAATGTTATGTTAATGAAGTAATAATGAACTTTTGTTTTTAATAAATATCCAATGAATATTTTTGGCATTTCTTAGTTTTGATTTCTAACATATTAAATTTTATAAATATAACCAAGACACTGCAGTTCTCAATCTCTGTGAGTGCAATGGAGTTCTGAGACAAATATTTGAGAACCTATGGTTTGGTACAATCAGGACTTACCTTTTGGGACTAGAAATAGAGCAGCTTCTCTGGTCCATAGACCATGAATGAAACTGGAGGAGCATGGAACCAAACATTAGGCTCTGTTAGAAAGGTAAAAGATGGCAGAATGGGTGTTGAGAAGGCAAATAACAGTGTTTGCTAATATCCTCCACAGTCTCACTGCATTTCTACTGTGGTGTCTTGAATTGTTAATGAAATCACTTGCTTTCAAACTGTGCTTTTTGGCCTTATTTCAAATGGAGGTTGTTAACAAGTGAGAGAATCGGATATTTTCAGCCCCCACGGCTCCAATTGGGACCGCTATAAATGTATCTCTTTTACATATTGGGCTTTAAGATTTTATTTACGAAATAATTCTGAGGAATAAAGATGTTCAAATGGCACTGATTTAGCATACCTATTGTGGAAGTGGAAACTTTTGATTCCTTACAAACTAGGTTTTAAGCTTCTTGAAGATTAGATTACAGTATTTTTCTCCATTTTTTGCCGAACATCAGAGCACAGTGATTTCTGCTGAATGACCACAATACTGGTTACGTTTAAATAAGTTTTTCAAGTAGCCATTTTCCCTTGTTTTTGCAAGTCATACCCACACATTGAAAAATTGCATCCTGGAAATAACAGTATCCCAAAGATGGGAAAGAATGCCATCTGGCCCATACGTATTTGAGGGTCATGTGTTTTTTAACTGGTGATTATGAATCTGATAATTTTTGGGGAATATTTCGAGGATGTCTTATAATACTATTCGATTTGGGAAAACAATCTTCAAAGACATTTGCAAAAACAGGAAGTAATTTATCTCTACAAGTCTTTGAAGTGGGCAGTTATCTGTATTCTAATTCTCCAGAGAAACTACTGAGATTTTCCAAAGACTAATAAGAAAAGGTCAATGTCACAATGACTTAAATTGTTTTTAGGTTGTTCTCAGGGGAGATGACTGCAGCACTAGCCTACAGGGCAGGGTGCATTCCAGGGGAAAATATCTGTGCTAAATAGTGGGCAGGAATAGTGCATTAGCTCAGACAACAGGACCACTAATGATGTCAAGTCGTCCACTTCTGTGTTAAATTGTTTTGTTGACTTGGCTTGACAAGACTTGATAGGACTTAGAGGTTTACTAAAACAGTAATTTTGAGTCTATCCTCTATCCCCTGCCAGTACTCCTTTTCTGCCACTATAGATGGTATATTACCAGGTAACAAGACAGTCAACTTTTTGCTATACACATGTTTGTTATCACTGTATTCTAAATACTCGTTTCCAAAAGGCGAATGACATTTATTCAGGTTATCAACCATAATATGACTCCAAAGTCTGCACTCCTCACCATTAACAGAGACTTGAGTTAAGCTTGGAATGAGAAGCATGCCCTGTGATAGTAAAAGGAAAAGATGATTTTGGTTACTTTGGTTGGTTGTTATACAATGTAGACTCACTGAATGAATGAAGGTTCTTTTTCTCCTCTCACCTCGGAGGAATCATGAGGGCCATCCACTGAATGAGCGTCTAGCCACTGGGATCCGTTTCTGTGTTTCAAGGCATCCTTAATTCATACTGAGATTCAACCTGAGCTTTGTAAAAAAAAAATAATAATAATCAATATGCAAATTAGTATCCAAAGATCACTGTGCATCAAGCCTTTCTTCACTGATTTACATAAATGCTTGCTTTCCTAGTGTACTCTTCAAAATGGCTGCAGATTACACTCGTTGATGTCAGAATGGCATACTTTTGAACGTTTTGCTTTATCACTGTGTGACTGCTCTCTGCCACACTGATTTTTTTAAATCATGTTTCAGCAATTTGGAGAATCATGACTTGCATAGTGCTGAGTGGTGGGGGTAAAGATATTCAGTGATCATGTCATTTCCATGAAGTGACTACAGTCACCACCACCACCACAAATAAGTTGAGACAGCTTGGAGAGTATTTCTCCTTAATCATTTTGTACCCAAATTTATGTATTTATAGCAGCATATGAGCAACTTCTAAAGATTTTACCATTACCATTATGAGAATGATAACATGGAGTGCTAAAAATAAAACATACGGGTAATTTGCAAAGTTTCGAAAAATATTGAATTAGAATTTGTACCATCCTGGTTCACTAACACCTTGAAGTTTGCAAGGACCTCAGGTCACAAGCATGGGACTGTTGCTAGAAAAGTCTATGTATGTATCTCAATTATGCAACTGACTTAGTATTCCTTCCTCTCGGTTTCTTAACTGTCAAATGAAGATAATACTACTTACCTCTCAGGATGATGTAAAGATTTAATGAGAACATGAACATGAAGTATCTAGAATACACTGGGTTTGATTAATGCTTTTTTATTTCTGAATTAAGAGTTTAAATGTATCAAAACCCTTTTCCTCTTCTGATAGCCTGTAGAGTCTCTTCTCCTTTGACACCATGCTCTCCAATGCTTACTTAGTCTCAAAGGCATGGAGGATGATAGATGTGAATTAGCTGAATCCTTCTCCACTGCTGTTTTTCAAGAGTCAGTTTTCACCATTAAAATTAGATCAGCTACTATCTCATTTATCCTCTGCTCACTGGAGAAAATTTCATCTTATTCAGATCTCAAACCTGGGTCTTTATCCTAGTCTTCTAAGAAATATTTAAGAAATCCAGGCTCATCAAGATCTACTCACTTGGACCATGTGGCATAGGGTCCAGACATCTGTATTTGCATTTATTCCCCATTGATTATAATACAGCCAGGCCTTTTCCATCTTCTGACTCTGTTTGGAAACTGCCATAGATCTTTGCTACTACATGTTGTCCAAGGATGAATAGCTCCAACACCACCTGGGAGCTTATAAGAAATGCAGAATCTCAGGCCACCCCATTCCCAGACCAACTCCATCAGAATCTGAATTTTAACAAAACCCCAAAGATTTGTGTGTGTGGAGGTCTGCAGTGACCTAGACTTTGCCCTCTTACCTTTCTCTCTACTACCCTTGCCCTGTATCCTTCTCTTGAGGCATTACTTCTAAGAAGTACTTAGCCAGTCACCTCAGGAAAGTTGCTGAATTCTGACAAAAAGTCTCAGTTCTATAAAGGTTTTTATTTTTTCTATCTATCTGTCTATCTATTATCTATCTACCTATTTATCTCTCCAGGTATTTATCTATCACCTATCTACCATCTATCTATTTGTGTGGAACCCTCTTTCAAGCACAGGGTCTTACTCTTGTAGATTTGCCTACATGGACTTTTCCTCCTTCGTGGTTGCTCTTTTTAATACCTGCTATTCTGGAGGAAGAATTTATTGATGTTCCTTTTGGGGCTAATATTCTAGTATAACAGAGCAGAGGTGGGCGAGAAGGATGTATTTTGATAGCTTAGAGAACTGAATGAGGCAGCAATAAAAATGATATTTCAAAACAGTTAAGCTGTCACCTTAAAAAACTCTAAATGGTGTGTCAAAGAAGAAAGCACTTTACAAAAGTAATTCAATACCAAATGCATATGTCTGTGATTTGATTTGCGGCAAGCAGAGAATGAAATGTTACAGAAAGATTGTTCGCCTAAACTTTATAATTATTGCTAGTACATTTGTATTGACAGCATTGGAGTCCTCAGTGAGTGAAGGATTTGCCTATATAAGTTGTCTAATCTCTCCAGTTTTTCAAGACTTTCTGGAGTTTTCCTATAACTATATATAAGAGATATAAACCAACTCTAATATGAAAAAATGAAATTCCTCAAGCTCTGACACATGTTTCTAGTCTGGTGAAATTGGAGCCATTTGTATACACTACATTCTCCTGGCTGGCACATGTTAATAATCTGGAGGTATTCATTTTTCCCAAGTGCAGAGCAATATTTTCCCCCGGTGGTGAATTTTGTGTTGATGACAAAAAGGGTAGCTACTTCACTGTATAATAAGTGAATCCATGGTATGTATATGTCAGTGAAAGTCATGGCTAGTGTACTGGGAAACAAATTTCTCCTTTTGTTTTGTAAGAAAGGCCGCCTTCTGGAACCTTTCGTAATCACGGACCCAGCTAAGTACATATCTAAATTGAAATCGCCTCACATTTCCCATTTCGCACACTCTTTCTATAACCTCCTAAACTGTCCTTATTAAATTTGTCCTTGAAGGGACTGGCTTCCTGTAAACATAAACAACTGAGAAATTAAATGGAGGGGCAGGTTTCAGTTGATTATGCATGGCTAAATTGCACTTTATTCATCTGCAAATAGAATATGCATATGTTTTCATTCAAAATGATGGAGAGACTTTAGATCTCTAAGATTAGCAAAGCACCTTAATGTAGTGTCTTCTATTTGAAAAAAAAAAAAACTGCTTGTGTTTGACAGATGTCATGTTTTGAATTTGAATGAGAGGTATTGGACGAGGTGGTTGACTCTACAAAAGAGCTGTGCCAGTCTCCATATGAAGACTCCTCATTTCAACTTGTGATGAGTTATCCCAGACTGACAACCTTTAACACTCCAATTAACCTTGTCCCCAGTAGCTTATTCCTGCAGGCCTGTACCCCTCCCCATTAATTTTGTTCTTCTAGCACAACAGTGACATCAAATGACAAGTGAACTTAGCCTCAAAGGTTACTTTCCTCTCTCATAAACTGTGCTGGAACTTGAAGGCATAGAGATAATCCTAAATTCCCACTTAGCCTTGAGTGGTGACCATACATTTTCTTTTTCTTTTTCCTTTTTTTTAGAGAAGGTTATAGCACATTTAAAAAACTAATCTTGAAAGAGTAGTGTTTTCATTAAATCAGAGGGCACACATACATGTAGATGTACACCCATTGACCCAGATGCCCCTGAGGTTATTTTGCCTTGTCGTTAATTAATTTCAGAAATGGTTAATGTATTAAAAATTGCATCCAAAGATATAGATTTGGAAATGTACTTCTGATTGCTATCTATTTCCAGATATTTGTCCAATCAAGTATTCAAGGAGAATGGGATGAATGCCATTTGTGTTTCCAACAGCTGGAAATTCAGTATCTGCATACTTCATAATTGGCTTTTGCATTGGGCTTAATGCACAGAACTTGCCAATGTGCAATAGCAGGGTGATCAGCTACCAAGGAGACCATTTTGGTTCTCTCTACCCCTCCAGATGCTGCTAGGAAAACTCAAATGGGAAGCGCAGATAGCTAACAAATAACAGATGTGAAACAAGTCTTTAGGATTCTAAGTAATAAAGTGTGTGATAAAGAAAATATGTACCCTTTCCTCACGTTTTTCCAACATTTTAAAGAAAGCATAAATTAAAATTATCTATAAGGTGATCATGTTCCTTATTATTTTCTTCTGTTTAGGAATTGATACAAAGATGTGTAAGTTAATAAAATCATCAATTCCATTGCCCAAAAGTGATATAGAGTTAAAAAAAAATAGCAAAGATTAAACTTGCAAAGACAATCTATCAAATTATAGTGAATTCTAACTCAGTCAGGCATGAATAATTTTTATCTTTCACTAATTTTTTCTATTTAGGAGAATCCTCTATTAAAATAATAGCTAATTATTTGAGAGCTACCAATAGTAGTAATTAAAACAATTGTTTTAGAAAGCCGCTATCCAATGGCTATGGACCAAGATAACAATGAAATAAAATTTAAAAGAACCTAAAACAATATCTAATAAACAAAACCTAGAAACTGAGTTTGCTTTGCATGATTATCATGCTGAGATGATGATACTGCCCTTTTGCCCCCTGGTGGTTAAAGAGTTATCAAATAGTTGTTGATTCTAGTGCTACCCAAATTGATTCAAAACTCGGGGAAAGAGCCTGCCATCATGACTATGCGGTTCTTTGGGTAGCACAGAAAAGCTATGGTAGTAATTCTGTTTTTGTTTTTTGTTTTTTTTTTAATCACCCAGAGTGTCCTTCTCTTCTGTAATATTCCCTTGAAAGAAGTATCTTTCTTCTGATGGTGAATCCTGGTAATCTTGAACTAGGCAATGACTTTTCCTAAATATGTTTCTCATGTTGGATCTCTTGTCAAACAAGCCAGGAAAAATTCCCATAAAGTTGGAATAATGCACAGAGTTTCCATAATGCCTAAATAGTGTCTCTCATCCCCTCTCTACTCATCCTGCCACTCACTTTTCACACCAGTCTAACCTTATAGAAAAAGACAACGTTAATGGTCTTTAAATGGATTAAGGTTTGCTTAGATACATTACAGGGGTAAAAATATGCTGTGGTTTAAAAAATAATAATTTATGTGTCTGTCATCTTAATGTCAGGAAAGCAAGTATTTCCTACTTGCTTATTGTGACAAAACTCAGTTATTGTTTTTTATAATATCTTTATCTGTAATTATCTCAGACACTTATTTGAACTTGTTTTTTTAACTCTTTTTAAAGAAGATGAAGAAGGAGGAGGAGGAGGAGAGGAAGAAGAAGAAGAAGAAGAAGAAGAAGAAGAAGAAGAAGAAGAAGAAGAAGAAGAATTGTTTTTTATAATGTCTTTATCTGTAATTATCTCAGACACTTATTTGAACTTATTTTTTTAACTCTATTTAAAGAAGATGAAGAAAAGAAGAAGAAGAAGAAGGAGGAGGAGGAGGAGGAGGAAAGAAAAAGGAGGAGGAGGAGAAAAAGAAAATGACTTTACCTGTTCCATTTAGTTTGGGATTACTTAGATATCATTCATATTTGATCAATACAGAATATGTAAGTTTTTCCAAGTGCTTTGTCTCCTTCTTAGGAGTCATGTTTACATATACAAAGCCTTCCCTAGGAAGGCAAGTAAAATTGGGATATAATATTGGGATATCTCAGTCCTCTTTATTTTCTTATATATAGGACATATAAGTCTTCCTATTTTATAATAACTTAAGTATTGTTGCATGTATATGTGTATCATCTTGTTTTAGTAGAGGATTTAGGGATGAATTTGTCCTACAATCCAATGTGGTCAACAACTGAGAAAACAGGATACCGGTAAAAGAAAGCCATTTGAGTGCCCTCTGGTGGAAAAAAGCAGCACTGCTTCAATTGAAATGGGAGGGTGACTTCAGTTTTCCTAGCTAGCAGTATCATATAGGAAAGTAAAGAAAGCTAAGACACAAGAAACACGGAGAACAAGGAAGACAAAGAATATTTATTTTAGGCAACTGCTCAAAAATAAGAAAAATGCTTGCAACATCTATAATGGACAACTTAAAAGAATAAGATACAAAAAAATCCTGGTTTATCATAAAAACTATTATCCACATTATTTGTACTTTAAGATTCTTCTGTCACATAAGCCTTCAGCTATTTATTCAAAAACTAGTTTACCCTTGGTTAACTTGTGTCAAAAATAAATATGCCTGGGGAGTATCCTCTTTTGTAAATTAGTGGTAATAGCTATTTCTATTGAAATGAAAAAATAATGAAGATCTTCCTACAGTGTGAATTGCAGAGTGTATATGTGAAATGTAGTTTACATTAAAAAAACATAACTGCTAATGAAGAGGACAAGAATGTGAATATAAAAGACAACAGAATGTCTTATTTCCAATAAGATCATACTATTGATGGGTACTACAGGAAAGGTAAGGTTGGCTGGCGGTATGCAATCAATGGACAATGGAGAAAAGAAGAAACTAAAGTTTTGTTGACCATCACTGTAGAAATATGTATAGTTCCAAACACTATGACGGCTTGACTAAGCTCATGCAACTAAGTGAGCTGAATGTTGTGAAGAAAAGAAAAAAAAATACAAGAACTAAAGGTGAGAGAAGGGGTAAATAACTAAGTTAATAATTTTCTTTGTTTTGAAATAATTCAAAATTAAGAGAAAAACTGCATAAAGAGTATAGAGAAAATGCTTCTAGAATGGCTGAATAAGCCCTCTGAAAACTCATTGCATAAAAACAAGAACACTGATCAAATCAACTTTTCAGTACTTCTGAAATTATCTAAATGTTTGCAACAATATGAGAAGTTTTAATAAAGAAAACAGAAAAATGCTATACATAACAACTTTGTGGGGTTTTTTTCTCACTTTTTTACTTGTTCTATTCCCATCTTGCTTTCCTTTGAAAATCAGAAGACCCACAACTATGGTAGCTGTGAAAAATAGTGATTTATCAGTGACCAGATTGGGGGAACAGAATGGGCTCAAAGCTCCTAAAAAGCTCCTTCCCCAGAGAATTGACACAATTTGGGAGCTTCCTGTAAAGATCCCATTCACAGAGCTTGCCTTTATTTGAACTAAGAGCTCATTCAGTGAAAGCCCTGTCAGAGGGCATTTGGTTAAAAAAAAAAAAAAAAATCCAGCAACAATTGTCTAATGTTGGACTGCCTAATGCAATGATGCCAGTTGAGCCAACCAGAGGCTGGACAAAATACTTAAAAGGGAAACTGGGGGAACGAGATGCCTATAGGGGATTTTTAATTTTGATTTTACACATTCATGGAAATCTAGAAGGCCATGCACACGTGCAGAGTTATGCATATGCCCAAGTAAGAACTGAACTAAGGTTAATCACTTAACCTCTGGCTGACCTTGAGGTATTGCACAAATTGGAAGTAAAGATTAAGGTAGAGTTGAAAAATGAAGAAGGTTTGAAAAGTTGTTCAAACACTTTGAGCACATGGGTGCTTCAGCAGTGTAGAAAACGTATTGGTTCAAGGCATTTATGGGATGCCTTTCCAATTATCTGACCACTAGGGTGAGCAGAATCTTCAGTGGCTGCACATGATAAGGCAGAAGGACTTTGCAAAATTAGTCCAGGAAAGTGACTAAGCAAACAAATAGTAAAAATAACCTTGGTTGGGAAGGAGAATCTGGTTTCCAGGGCACCACTTTATACTATTAATACAGTCTGGCTTTCAACAAAAAAATATTATAAGACTCACAAAGAAATGGGAAGATAAGGTCCACACATGGGTTAAAAAAGTAGTCAGCGGAAATTGTACTGAGGACACCCAGATTTTGGAATTAAGAAACAAGATCTTTAAATCAGGTATTATAAATATGTCCAAAGAACTAGAAAAGAATGCCTAAAGAATAGAAAATATGAGTATAATGTCCACCAAAGGTGAATATCAATAAATAAGCATATAAAAAAGTACTAAATAGAAATTCTTGAGTTGAAAGTAAAATAGCAAAAATGAAAAATTTATTGGAGGGACTCAATAGCATATTGGAACTGACTGAAGAATCAGATGATGGATAAATTAAAATTGTCCAATGGGAGACATAGAAAGAAAAAGAATGAAGACAAATGAAGGTATCCTTACGAACCTGTAGGATACCATCGATTTTACCAAAATATGTGTAATGGAAGTCTCTGAAGAGGAGGACAGATTAAGAGAAAGGATAGAAAAAAAATTTGAAGACATAGTGATCTAAAACTTCCCAAATTTTATAAAAAACATTAATCCACACTTCCTAGAAGCTCAACAAATGCCAGTTAGGTTAAACTTAAATTCACACCTAGACACATCATAGTCAAATTGATGAAAGACAGAATTTTGAAAGAATCTAGACAAAGTGACTCATCACATATAAGGGATCTTAATATGATTAGTAGCTATTCTCATCAGAAACTATGGAGGCTAGAAGGCAATGAAATAATGTATTGGAAATGCTGAAAACAAACAAACGAAAACCCTATCAACTATATCCAGCAAAGGTAATCTTCAAAAATGAAGGCAAAATTAACACATTCTAACAAAAGCAAAAACTGAAAATTTGTTTCTAGAAGTCCTATCCTATAAAAAATATTTAAAAAGTCTTTCCAGGTGAAATGAAAGATACTAGATAGCAATTTTAAACCACATAAAGAAATAAATCACATTAATATAAATAAATATAAAAGCTCTTATAGAAGAGCTTATAAGGCCATGTTTATTATAGAGAAATCATTAAGAAAATAATCATATGGTTTCGTTTATGTCTGGAGCATAAGGAAAAAGATGGAGGACATTGGGAGAAAGAAAGGAAGGGTTAATTGGGAGAAATCAGAGCGGGAGACAAAACATGAGAGACTGCAGATTCTGGTAAACAAACTGAGAGTTTTGAAGGGGAGGGAGTTGAGGGGTTGGGTGAGCCTAGTGGTGGGTATTGAGGAGGGCACATATTGCATGGAGCAGTGAGTGTGGTACATGAACAATGAATCTTGGAACACTGAAAAAATAAAATAAAAGTTTATAAAAAAAAGAATTTTCATACAAATGTTTTTTTTTACATACCAGAAAGAAGAATATTTGGGGAATTAAAAAAAAAGAAAACTCAAAAATAAAATAAGATAAAGTAATTTAAAAATAATTCTAGAAAATATTTCCTTAGCACAAAGAAGGACGTAATGAAGGACTAAAAGAATGCAAAATGACTTAAAGATATAGACATGAAATAGCAATACGACGGGTGTACATCCTATTTTATCAGCATTGACATTAACTGTGAGTGGATTAAATATTTGGACGATAAGGCAGAGATTAGAAGAACATATTGAAAAAGCAAGACCAGACTACAGTATGGGAAGAGAGAGAATTGTGCTCCTCATCACGCTGTCAGTATTTGTTACGCCATCTCTTTCTCTTGATCACCAACAAGTATTTATGCATTATTATTGGGTGTCATTGATGGGGGAGGTGGGCTCTAAGTCTTTCCTTTCACGTACACATCTGCTGTAGCCAATCTTCCTATAATTAGTAAAATGATAACAGGAGTGCCAAAACATTTTTTGACATAAGAATGAAGTTGGATTCTTTTCTCACACCATTACTAAATTTAGCTCAAAAATGATCATAAAGATGGGCATAAGAACTAAAACTACACAATTCTTGAAAAAAATTACGGGAGTAAATCTTTGTTATCTTGGAGTATGGAATGGTTTCTTATATATGACATAAAACTTCAGGTTACCTTGGTAAATTGTAATTCATCAAAATTAAAAGCATCATGCTTGAAAAGACAAGAAAGAGGATAACTCACAGAATTGAAAGAAAATATCTGCAAATGATATAATTGATAAGGAATGTGTATCTAGCATTTATAAAGAACTCTTACAACCCAACAATAAAAAGACCACTCAAAAAAAAGCACATTTAATTATTATTAATTTCTATACATATTGAAAATCATTAGTTAACACTGATAACTTGAATTCAAAATCAACTACAATGGGTCATTCTAATTTTGCTTCTTTTCATGTTTCAATACACTTCTCTCAACTGACCTGAAATCGCCAACTTATTCCATGAGTCACCTTTGTATGCAGCCACTTTACCATCAGTCTATCGTGTCCTCCACCCTTAACTGGTGCCCTCCAGTCCTTGCTCACACTCTGATATCTTGCTAAGAACCACCAGTAGCTCCCTAAGTGGATACCTCCCTTACCCTGCTTGGCTTCAATACCCTGTTTCCAAGATTCCACCAGTGACTGCATCTCCCCAACAGAGACTTCCTCATCTTACTTTTCTTCTGCCAACCTTCTGCTGGTGCCCCTGTTCGATGTCCTTCTTATCACGTTGGGCTCAAACAACCCTAAGAGGGTGATTGCACCCTTCTGTGCTCATGCTTTCCTCAAACTTCTTTGGCTGGTCACCCTACTCTGCGCCAGAGCCACCCCTGCCCTTGCCTTTCCATAGATGCTCTCATTCTTCCACACAGGCTCACTTGGCCACTGCCATTACTCACCTGCTTCACTCTGCCCTTGCGAGTGAAACTCTGACAGAATTTCTAGAAGTCACACCCATTTGCCTTTTGACCAAAGAGTTAGTTGATGAAGCACAGGGTGAGTTTCATGTGGGAAGGTTATTTATGTGAATCACATCCTGATTACTGGAGCCCTGCACCTGCGCAGATGCCTATTTTGCACATTCCCATGCAATAGTTTTTGTACCGAAATATTAGAGAATAAATGACGAAGAAAAAGAGAAATCAATCAAGGGGAAAATAGAAGGAAAGACAGAGAATAGAAAAAAAAAAAGAAGGGAGAGAGGATTATTTGTAATTAATAGCCATTTATAATAGGACCTAACCCACCTGCCTTTCCTTTTTTACCTTATGGCAGGAAAGGACTCTATCTCTGCCTGTTGGGGTTATGACTCCTCTAAACTGAGCTTTTATTATCATCCTAAGAATGAAGAATTTTTTTTATAACTCAAAGAAGTATGTCTCAGCATATTGAGGGGAAACATATCAATAACAAAAATAATTATCTGCAGTATATGGAAAATTGAAAATCACACTACCTGCAAATTACATTATCCTTGCCAAAAAAGAAAATATTAACTACTTCAAAAAAGAGAATTTATCTTATCTCAGCTTTGAACTGTAAATTTTGTTGAGTATAGCCTAAGTTGCTTATTTTTTTGTTTGTTTCATAATAGAATTCCTATTTCTATAACCAATGGACTTCCTCAATCTTCTAAATACCAGAGGGATGCAGATATGTATGTCCATGTTATGCACACATGAAAAGCAGACAGAGATATCAACCAACACTTAGGTGCACGTTGAAGATTCTGAATTATGTTCACCTGTTACCAGAAGAAAAGGAAGAAAATCCATCAATTTTATCCATAAGTTCATTCAGTGATATTTTTTTTTTAAAGATTTTATTTATTTGACAGAGAGAAACACAGCGAGAGAGGGAACACAAGCAGAGGGAATGGTAGCGAGAGAAGCAGGCTTCCTGCTGAGCAGAGAGCCCGATGCGGGGCTCGATCCCAGGCCCCTGGGATCTGACCTGGGCCGAAGGCAGACGCTTAACGACTGAGCCACCCAGGCGCCCCTCAGTGATATTTTTTGTCCAGCTTCTCTCACTAGCATCCCCCAGTGTTCTTGTGTCTTTGATCTTTTGATTAGTTAACACAAGCTAACTGGCACAATTTTGTCCCCGTGATAGAATTTCTAGAAGTCACACCCATTTGCCTTTTGACCAAAGAGTTAGTTGATGAAGCACAGGGTGAATTTCATGTGGGAAGGTTATTTATGTGAAATACTGGAAAAAGATTTGGATACTTCACAGCTCAAATCAAAGTAAGCAACAAGACATTAAAATGCTGAATTGAATTAGGAAGTTGTTTATGAAAATACATTTCGCTCTGTGATTTATTAAATCAGCCATTCTGCTAAACTCCATGGAAAAACAAGCTCCATTTGTCAATAATTCTATATTTGCCAGATCTTGGAAAGCCACCAAAAGCTTTCCTGGACATAATAGATTTTGAATTCTGCTCATTTTAAAGTGTTCTTTTTCCAAGTAAAATAAAGTATTTTGGCATCCTCATACTTTCTGGCCTAGTCATACAAATTCATCATGTGGTCTTGGTCTTAGAATTTAAATAAAAATTAAAATAGATAAATGATAGATAGATGATAGATAGATAGATAGATAGATAGATAGATGATAGATAGATAGATAGATAGATAGATAGATAGATAGATTAGATAGATTAGATAGATTAGATAGATAGATAGATAGATAGATAGATAGATAGATAGATAAAGGATGCCAATGGGATGTCCTAAGGACAAGCAGGTTAAGTGATATGAAGAAATCTGAGGAGCTGCTGATAAGAAAGAAGTGGTGACCCACCTCATTTTGCTTTAGAGCAGGTATGAACCACACCTTCTCACAAACCAACTACCTGGTTTCACCTACACAATTTGTGATCTATTTTGAGGATTAAAAAATTAGGAAGTTGCTTCCATTTCTTAACTTCTCAGACATTCATAACTGTCAATATTCTAGCAACTGAGATACAATGTCAATTTTCTTATTACAAGTTTCAACTAACAAGTTCAAAAATCTAAGATATAGTGGTAGTGTTCCCTGTCTCTTTTACTCTGTTATTTATTTATTTATTTATTTATTTATTTATTTATTTATTTAGATTTTATTTATTTATTTGACAGAGAGGAGAGAGATCACAAGAAGGCAGAGAGGCAGGCGGAGAGAGAGGGGGAAGCAGGCTCCCCACTGAGCAAAAAGCCCAATGCAGGGCTCGATCCCAGGACCCTGAGATCATGGCTTGAGCCGAAGGCAGAGGCTTTAACCCACTGAGTCACCCAGGCGCCCCTACCCTGTTATTTATAAAGCATCATGTGTACAACAGAAAAGGAAGTTGTATCCATCTACAGAGAAAAAAAAAAAAACATTCCAAAAACTTCTTAAAATGTATTCTGTCAGATATTAAGCCTCTAGTATAAAAGATTGATCCAAAATGTCAGGGCTGCTGGGAGAGGCTGAAGGAGACCCAGGAAGAGAAGCGTGGTCCAAATGGTTGTTAGCAGTAACAACTGCAAATTCTGAATGAAAAGTAATAAAAAGATATTTGCACAGTTCTGGGCACAGCTGGAACTTTATGAATGCCTGAATTCCTTTAATTCGAAGATCTGTCATGATGCCAAGAAGTTATAAGACTCTGAAGGAGAATTTGGAGATGTCTGGTACCTGCAAAATATTGAAGATATTTGGATTACGGGGAGTTTCCTTAATTTTGTTCGGTTTGATGATGACGTACAGTGTGTAAATGGCACTGGGCCATTTAAATGGGAATTAAAGTAAAAGTATGCGAACTATGGCCCATGGGCCAAATCTGGCCCCCAAACCCGTTTTTATTGTGGCAGAGGCACATTCATTTGTTTACATATTGTCAATGACAACTTATGTGCCACCCAAGCACAACTCAGTAGATGTGACAAAAACTGTATGGCCCACTAAACCTAAAATATTTACTCTCTGACCCTTTATAGAAAGCTCTCTGACTTAAATGGAGATTATCAAGGTGTCTCCGAACTCAGTATGATTAAAAACTCCCCTTTAGAATTTTTTTTCCCTAATAGTAAGAAGAAATAATATTCTCTCCATATATTTCTTACATTATCTTCTTCTTATGGCTAAATGTTAGTAAGAAAGAATGCTTAAATTTTCTTAAGAAACCTTACATGTAATGTACTGTGATTTTTAACATGCTTCACAGATGTGACAATGTTCTTAGGGCAGAGCAAATATTCCAAGTGAGGGACTGAAGCAACATTGACTGAAATGAAAGCTATCTTGCTCATGAGTACTTCTGTGAATTCTCATTAGTAGTTGTATGTTGGTGGCACTTAGTAAACAAACAAGCAAACAAACAAACAAGCAAACAAAAACACCTCACACATTTTAAGAAATTGTGAAGGAATAAGCATTTGTGCAGAAAGCAGACAGTAGGAAGCAAAGGGACCTTTGGTTTTTTCTGCAACTGTTATTTACCCCATTGCCTAAAAGAGATACTTGCTGTATTGAAATTTATTTCTAACACTCTGGAGATTTGTATTTAATTTGATATTTATTGGTTGTTATTTTTTATAGACTATTTTTAGAGCACTTATAGCTTCACAACAAAATCAAGCAAAAAGTACAGAAATTTCCCATATACCTCTCCTCTCAGACCCAACCACATCTTCCCTGACCATCAACATCCCACACCAAAGTAGTAATTTGTTACAATCAGTGAATCTACACAGACGCATCATTATCACCTGACGTCTATAGTTTACATTAGGTTTCACATCTCGAATTGTACATTCTCTGGGTCTGAACAAATGTATAATGACATGTATCCACTAAGTATTTGCTTTTGTTTTTACTTATTTTACCTGGCACACCACATAGTGCTTAGAGTTTTAAGACAGTTTAATCTGGCTGAGTTTTCACTTTTTTCTTTTCTTTCTTTTTTCATTTTGCTTTTTCCTGAGTCAATTCAAGTAAGGCTTCTTTTTTTTTTTCTTCTAAAGAATTTATTTATTTATTTGACACAATGAAAGAGAGAGAGAGAGAGAGCATGCACAAGCAGGGGGAGTGGCAGACAGGCAGGCAGAGGGAGAAGGAGAAGTAGGCTCCCCACCAAGCAAGGAACCCGATGTAGGACTCGATCCCAGGACCAAGGGATCATGACCTGAGCTGAAGGCAGATACTAAACTGACTGAGCCATCCAGATGCCCCAAGTAAACCTTCTACTGAAGGGAACTGGAATTTGTTGAGCCCCTACAAGGCCAGATATTTTGGGCATATGAAAGTTAACTTTATGTGCCAACTTGAATGGGTCATAGGGTGCCCAGATATTTGGCCAGACATTATTCTGGGTGTATCTTGAGGTTGTTCCTGGATGAGATTAGCTTTTAATTTGGTGGACTGAATGAAACAGATAACTCCAATGTGGTGAGGTTCTTGAGAAGTGTCTGTTTCTTTGCCTTCTTATTCTGCTACCAAATATTCCTCTGCCTCCCTCTTATACTTGTGATTCACAAGTATAATCACACTTGTGATTAGATTTAGGAGCTACATGGATAATCCAGAATTATTTCCCCATCTCAAGATCCTCAACTTAGTCACATATGTAAATTCTCTTTTGCCAGATAAGCTAATACTCACAGGTTCCAGGGATTCAGGCATGGACATTGTTCATGAGGTCAATATTCAAGCACAGCCATATAGGAGAAGTGGAGAACATTTGAGCAAACCTCCCTCTCTGAGTACAAGCTCCTTGGCATTTACCTCTATAGTCACATCTACTAGCTCCGGGCCATCCTGAAAGGAGTATGGAGTAGATGACCTCTATCCTCAATATGTTGGCTACACTGTCTAATTCCTTGATGATGGTCACCTTTCTCAACATCTCCACGTTGTTTTCCATTTGAGTTGGAAGAAGAAATGTCACACTTTATATTCTGAGGAAACACCTTATCTCCCAGTCATTATCAAGGATTCCTTGGTAGTCAGCTAAGAGAGATAACACAGAACGAATGACTGAGATGGAGACTAGAGTGAGAAGACCCTCGGGAAGGTAAACTAGTAGGTGGCAAAGTCAATCTTGGCCCAACTCTCAATTTTAGCTGGGGATGACAGTATGATGAAAGACCCCCACATCTATTGAAGACAACCAAGGGCTGGGCTCCAGAGCACATGGGGGCAACCTTGCCTCAAGGAATATGCAGTGGAACTGAAGTCACGTGTTCAAGCCAGAAAAGATAATTAAGAAACCATGTGAGAAGTTATTGCACTGTGAGGCACATGCAATGCTCATAAATAAAAATGTGAAAAGAAAACAAGAAAGCTGAAGGAAAAGCACCAAGTCCAGCCAGTGGAGCTGTTCCCCTAGGTGATTCTGTGACAGTGATGAAGACAATCCCATGAGGGAGTAAGAAGCTAGCCTGGCCGCCTGCCTGCTCAAGTGAATACATCTCATTTTCTTAAACAACACAGGCAATTGATATACAATGCAGTGTTGGGCTTGGTGGCTGGACCATGGTGCAGGCTCTATAGATGAGGGTAGTGCTTTGAGACTACACAGCAGATGCTGGTGAAATTTAGTTACTCTTGTCGGATAGACGTGCTACCTAAGTGGACAGAGCGCTCAGAGAAAAAAAGGTGACTGCTCTGTGCACAGAGGCTCCAATTTCCAAGCATTGAGCAGATAATCTAAAATAGCACTTCTCAAACTTTAAGACATATACAAATCACCTAGAGAGCTTACTAAATTCTAGATTCCTGGTCTACCCCCAGAGCCTCAGATTCATTAAATCTGGGATAAGATGACCAGAAATCTGGTTTGCCTAGGACTGTAGGAATTTCCAGGATGCAGGCCTCTTAGATCAAAAACTGAGCTAAGCTTGAGCAAACCAGACAGATTGCCACCCTAGGACCGGGGCACGCTAGTTTGCATGGCTCCCAGACTCCCAGGTGATTCTGCTAGTGGCCCGCACATACTATGACTAGCAGTGATTTAAAGTGAGGGATGATCGAGTGTGCTCACAGTAATTCAGGAAGAAAATAGAACTTCATTTCATGAGACTTCATTTCCTCCCTTGTTCTAATCTAATTTAGAGTTTGGAGGAAGTAAGACAAATTCTATCGACTGTGGACAATGGGGTTGGAGTCCAGTGAAGTCAATATTTTAAAAAAGATAGAGAAATCACTGTTAGGATCTTTTATTGTCCATGTGTCAACTATGTCCCTGAAACATAAATGTTGGGCTGCTTACATTTTTTAGATTGATTTCAGAAAAGAATGTAGGATAGACTCGGGAGTGCTTTTTCACAAAAGAATGGTGAAACCACTTTTCTTTTATTTCTTAGACTGCATTTCCCCCTTTATGTTCACATTATCTTTCTTTTCCCACAAAGGAATTCTGAAGTATCACCCATGTTCAAAGTAAGGCTGGAAATATCTAAGGCATTCCCTTTATGGAAAATTCACTGGGATTATCTATAGACCATGGCTTCTTCTGATCTCCCTTCTCTAGGCATGTTCCCACCAGATGACCTTCAGGAGACACAGAGCCAAGGATTACCAGGGGTTCCATAAGTGTTAATAGCTTCTTCGAGAGAGTGACATTGAGGGCTGGGGGAAAAAAATGGACCACTCACTTGTTTTTGCAAATATTGTAGGACACTTTGCACCAAGCACTGTCCTTAATGGTTCACAAAATACTAACTCATTTAATTAATCCTCATGATAACCCTGGCACCCCAGTGTATAGATAAAGAAACAGAGACATGGAAAACAAGGTAAAAGTCATGTAGCTGGTTGGTCGTGGGGACAGGATCCAAACCCAGACAGTCTGACCCCAGGGTTAGTGTAATTTTAATAAAGTCATTGCACCCTTTGCAGGAATTCACTATGGCAACCCCATTATTCAGTTAGCTTGCAGGCAGCATGTTGAGAGTCTAGAATTAAATCTGCCCATCTAGCACAAAATAGCTCATTTCTCGACTTGGTCCAGTAACACTTTCCACTGTTTGCCTAAAGGTGGAATACCTTGAGGTCTTACTTGCCTGTGCATTTAGGCAGAACCTGCTATCTACATGCTAAGTTTTCAGAAAGTGGAGACCAGCTGAAGAGGAAATGGGTAAACATCAATGCAAAATTTCATTGATGTTCATTGGGACTCTCTCTAATTGCAGATGATAAAGTCTCACTCAAACCAGCTTAAGCAAAAAATAACAACAACAACAACAAAAACCAACAAAAACAAAACAAAACAAAACAAAAAACTGAATTATTGGCCCACTCCTGAGAAAAGAATCCCAGAGGGATAAGGAGCTGTAGGAATGTGTACCTCAGGGATTCACCAGTATTCTCTTTTATCTCTGCTTGAACTGCTCCTAGTTTTTTGTTTTTTTCTCTTCCATTGCCAATAGGCCCTCTCCACAAAATAAATAAATCACCACAGGGAAAAGCCTCATCTCCAAACCCCAGTGGAGAAAGGAAACAGTTTCAGGGAAGACCTCTGATTGGCTCTGCTTGAGTCATAGGATCACCAATTGCCTCAAACACCGTCGCCAGGACGATGTGTGAATATAGTGCGAAGCGGGATGAGGGCCAGTTTCCCTTCTGCCCCAAACCCACAGTGAGTGTTCAGAGGCTAGAACCATGCTGGTCAGAAAGAAAAATAATCAAAATTATTGTCACAAGGAGCATTATATCACCCTGTGGGATGTGGGTGAAGAAGGAGTATGTTATGTTGTATATTTGTGAGTCTATACACACACACACACACACACACACACACACACACACACACACACGCACACACATACAGAGAGAGGGGAGGGGAATGGAAGGAAGGGGAGAAGGGGGAGGGAAAAAAAAGAAGGGGGGAAAAAGAGATACAGCAAAAAAAAATTTTGGAGGTTTAATTCCACCCTCCCAACACTCAGAACTTAAGACATTTTTTAGGCTGATTAATCACACTTTTTTCATTAGGTAATTTTAGAGGCAGAAAAAAGTGCTAAGGCAGGAAAAGTTAAATAATCTTTTTAGGAACGAAAAAACGGTCTTAAAAATGAGCTCATATTTCATTATTTGGAATAAAAAAATTGCAGCTCTCTTTCTGTGCTTTTCTACATTTCACAAATTCATGTAAGTGAGGTCAAGGAAAATAAAAGGAAGCTAGTTTGTCTAAAATGAAGGAGCTAATAAATGGAAGAAGCTCTTTCTAGCAGTGGGCTCAAGATGATCCTTGCTGAAGTTCAGGCCCATGTTGAAGAAAAGAAAAATATGATTGCTAACCTCTTGGTGAGAAGCATAGTTGGTTGAGAAATTTGGATGAAATAAGAAAGAAAGTAGGGGGAAAGTTTCAAGTGAGGCTGCAGAAATGAATTAGAACAGACCTGAAGACTAATATAAAGAACACTTACTCACTGGTAAGCTCATGCTGAGCTGCTCTGGCCTCCGTTGCTCTTTGAGGGAAAAAAAAAATCTCTTTTATTGGTTGCTTCCACAGAGATTCTTCAACAGAAAAATCTGTTGGAGGTCTGCAAGGTGTGTGCCTTAGGCTTTGTCATGCCTGAGCAGAAACTCATGGAAATTAGGAATCATCTGGAATTAGTGTGGATATCGAATATGTCCAATTAAATATGTGACGCCTTTTCTGTAATTGACACTAAACTTGGGCCTCTCTAACTTGCATACGCACATTCATCTCCTGGGGATCTTGATGAAGTTCAGAATCTAGTAAATCAGGTCTTGGTTGTGGCCAGAGAATCTGCATTTGTAATGAACTTCCAAGGAATATTTGTGCTCTGGTTTCCAGGCCTTCCTGTGAGTAGGCAGGCTCTAAATGGTTTCTGAAATTCAAGGGATTTTGCAGCTAATTTTAGGGCTATCTCTCCAATTTCCCAAGGACATTCGCATCATAATTAAATGCTACATCAAAATGAACTTATTGTTGACGTCCAATATCATCCAATAACCTCAAGTTTATTTTGAAGCGGCATTTGGTTGGGACTGAAGAAGTTTTCAGGAATTGAAAAGATGACCCTCAAATTAAGTAAGAAAGTCAACTTACGTTAACATCACATCAGCACGGGAAAGTTCTTAGATTAACTCTTCAGGGAAGAAACCATAGAAAAGCTAGAGAAATCAGCACTGCATACAGCTAGAAATGCCTGAACCAGTCGTGTTCAGCCTCTTTCTGACATTAAAATCCCCTGGGCATCTTTAAAAACATCAATGCCTGGACCCCACTCCAAGCATACTGATGCAATTGCTTGGCCCAGGCATCTGCTTACCCATGCATTGTGTTTTCTGCATTCTATGGTTTGACCTCTTGAGGACTTGTTTACACTGGAAAGATTCCCAGGGCTAGCTAATTCCTCCTTGGAGGACACAATCTGGGCCACTATCTACCTGCTTTAATCACCCTAGGGCCAGAGACTAGACACCTAAGGATAACCCCTAGATCCAGAGCATGCTGAAATTATTCACATTATGCTCACCATGCCCTACCCATTGCTCCCCCTTAGAACCACCATAAAAACTTTTGCTTGCCTTCTCCCTCTGCCTCTGCCTCCTGGCCAAACCTGTTGCTTCCTCATATGACTCTCCAAGGCCTGGCATCCAGCTCTTACAATCTGTGAGTATAACAAAATTCCTTTTCAATGGCAATCATCTCCTGGTCCGTTGACCTTGCCATAACTTCATACTAATAAACATATATTTTAAAATGGTGTCAGAATTTGTCACTTATAATCAAGTTCCAGCCAAGATTGAGAACCATGGCTAGGAAACAACAAGCCCAGCCTCAAAAGTCTTCTTCAAGTTACGTTAACAAGTTTTTCTTTACAGAAAGCCAGCTTTCAAATAAACAAAAGCAGATGGAAAACAACAACAACAACAGTAACAATAACATGGTTGAACACCTGTTTCTTCCCTCCATTATTGGGTTGCTAGTAGGTGAGTAGATTTAGAGAACTATTTTTTTTTTCTTGTCTGTTTGATTGGGTATTTAGGGTAGCAAAGAGGATTGTGAGTAAGAAAGAAAATGAAAATCAGTTTCCCGGAGCAAGAACCCTGCCACGGTTTCTTCAATCAATTTTTAATAAAGAGGAGATAAATGAAAATACTAAATTGCTGCAAGAATAGCAGAGAAAGTTTGGGGCAATACTCCCCACTTTTTCTTCTTTTTTTTTTAAAGATTTTATTTATTTATTTTACAGAGAGAGAGAGAGAGATCACAAGTAGCAGAGAGGCAGGCAGAGAGAGAGGGGGAAGCAGGCTCCCCACTGAGCAAAGAGCCCAATGCAGGTCTCGATCTCAGGACCCTGAGATCATGACATGAGCAGAAGGCAGAGGCTTTAACCCACTGAGCCACCCAGGTGCCCCACTTTTTCAAACCCCCTTTGAGTTTTCTCCACTCACCACCACTTGTGATAAGTACCCTTCTGATTCAGAGTGATAGGAGATGGGGGGAAAAGCAATTATTGGGGTTTTATGTATGGAAATTATAAAATATAAAGTGAGGTTCTGGCTTCCATAGGAATTTGTATCATAGGGTCACCTTATGAAATCTGTCTAATAAACTAGCAGAGAAAGGCTAAAACTCTTACATACAATTTGGGATCTGAGATTGTCCAAGATAACAATGACCACTAGAAGGTAAGCTCTTAAGCAGACTCCCTGCTGAGCGCGGCGCCCAATGCAGGCCTCGATCCCAGGACCCTGAGATCATGACCTGAGCCAAAATCAAGAATCCAACACTTAGCCAACTAAGCCCCCCAAGTAGCCCCAAGGACAGGTGTTTTTGTTTTTAGGCCTCTAGCATCTAGAATTATACCTAGAATCTATGAGGTGCTTAATAAAAACCTATTAAATGTGGAGTAAATAATAAATAGGAAACATCTGTCAAGACAACAACCCACAGTATGAAGAAAATAGAAACAGATAGAGAATAGGTTCTGGCAATCTGGCTTACTAGCCTAGAGGCCTGTGCTGTGTGGTATAGCAGCCAATAGGCACACGTGGCTGTTGAGTACTTGAAATGGGTCTACTCTGAATTGAGATGTGTTGTGAGTGTAAAATATACACTGGATTTTGAAGATTTAGTACAAAAAGAGAGTGTAAACTATTTCATACATTTTAAATATATTGACCTGTTCTGAATGATATTTTGAACTTCTTCAGCTAAATAAAATAATAACCTTAAAATTAATTCTACCTGCTGCTTCTTACTTTGTTCTAATGTAGCTACAGGAAAATATAATATTCCATATGTGTCTCACCTTCAGGGCTCACATTGTGTCATACTGATCTAGCCTTCTCTTTGCTTCCTCCAGTAGGCATGAATCTTTGAGCAAATCACAAATTGCTTTCATCTCACAATTTTGAAATCATGTAATAATAAATTAACTACATGTGAATTTTCTCTACACATTTATCTACATGTATATTTTCCACATACAGATGTTTATTTGTATACATGCTTTCTGTCTCTACTATTTTGCAAGTCTCAGAAAAGCAAAGACCTATTTGTGTACTACCGCTACCCCGAATATCTAGAAAACGACCTGACCTCTAGTTGGCAGTCAATAAACATTTCTGGAATGGCAAATGAATAGATATTCATCCTTATTGTTCACTCATCTACCAAGGAAATCTATTGGGACTTATCAAACCATCATTATGTCACTCTAGGAGGGCCATGAACCAAAGCAAATGTCTTGTGTCATCTCCATCCACATCTTCTCCATCCTGAATAATTATCTTTTTGGTAAATAGAGACAGAGGAATACAAAACTAAAAAAAAAAAAAAATCCACTGATCCCTTTTCTTCCGAGGCAGCCTTGGGGTAAAACTTTTGGTTACAAAGGAAATAAAAAAACCTTAATTAGTTTTTTTGAAATGCAAGCTCACCATAATTAAAAGTTAGAAACTGTTTCAAAATGTCATTTGTAATACAAGAAGTAATACAAATTTGCTTATCAGCATTTCTCCAAATTAGACCAATTAGCCTTTTCTCTAATTAAGGGTATATTTAACCTTAAAATCAACACACCGATAATCAAGTTGGAACATAACAAAACATAACAGGCATGTTTCTGAAAAACACACGAGACTTGAAATGTAATGTTTGTGTGTGGATAAAATTTAACTATTAGCATGGAATAGTCTAGGTGCCAGTCCTGCTTTACCCTGTGGACAAATAGCAGGAATCCTTATGCATGTTGAGGTCAGACCACAGTGGTATTTGGTCTTCAGTTAAGGGACAGGATATTTGTGTCCTGCATTCCTGAACCAAGAGACTATCTTGTGTCAAAATAGAGTTTCATTTATAACCAAACTTCAAAATTTTCCAAACTGGAAAGTACTTAAAATTGCAGTTGACTTGTAAGCATTTCATTTTTTAGGGACAAACCGCAGAGTAAGCTTGTGCAGATGGGGTCAAAATGGTTAATAAATTAGGAAGAAAAGACAAGGTCTGTAGCATGGGATTTCTCTACTGGCTTCGCTTCAGAGAAAACGGCAAATCAACTGGGGGACTTTGTTCAGATCGCAGTCAGAATTTCCAATTTCAGCTTCAAAGATATGGATAGACTCAAGAAGATAAGCTTCCAGCTTCCAGGATGAAATTATGAATTGTGGAAAATGCTGGAATCAGAGCAAAGAAGACCTATTGCCTGAAATGCTTAAACAAACAAATAATTGGGAGGTGACTGTAAATTATCTTAACACCTCCATCCCTACTTTGGGACTTTTCGGGATCCTGACTTCCATATTAATAGCTCCTCTGTGTCATATACCTTCAAGGTCCTGCCCATTGACAGCTCGCTTTGGTTAATCTGTATTAAAATCCTATCTCACTAGTAACAGGAAAATATTTTAATCGATGCCTTCTAGAGACACGGCGTAGCCGCCCTGTGCTTGCACAGGTACAGAGCGTTAGAACCACAGGTCTGACATTTCACAGAGTAAACACAATGCATCTCTGGGTCATGAACCTTACTTGAATATGTATTCTCTCAACAGAAGTGTTGGCTTTGACCCAGGTGCTGGTTTAGGTACTTTGGATGTTTCAAATACTAGTAAGTACCCTTTCCCTTGTGAGACTTAGATCTAACTGGGAGTGGCAAGATAACACTAATAATGCTAAACACAGATATGTGAGGAAACACTTTTATATAAAAATTATTCAATACAATGTAAAATTTAGATTTATAAGAAAGAGTCGTTTGAAGTGCATTTATTTTTTGCAAAGATCCCAGTTCATACTGCTGGTGGGCGTGGGGTATGTGTGGTGAGGTTTGTGACATGGATCCTCTTCTCTGCTTTTAGAAGTGCTTCAATGAGAATGTTCTAGAAGACTAAATGTTTTAGAAGATTCCTCAGTTCAGAGGAATGAAAATATTGGTAGAAATTTCCATCTGGATCAGTGAGTTGGTGTCACTTTCTACAATTGTATCAAGTGGCTCAGAGTCACTACTACTTATCTATGCAGTAGTTACCTGGCCTCTGTGAGCTGGTATTTGGAATCATGCCTTGGCCTAAAGGGGTTGTTTCCGAGAGAAATGGGCAAAAGGAAATATACACAGGTATAATAGGTTCAGTTTTTAATAATAAAAAATAGGAGCATTTGTCTTTTTCCCAGAATCTTGTTTTTGTTTTGTTTTGTTTTGTTCCATTGTCCCACTCCTCTACTTCCTCACACTGAATGTGAGGGGGGTGTAAAACCTGTTCATTTACAACCTACTCTTCTAAGGGCAAGCAGGACCCAGGACCCCTGCTTCACCTCAGTGTGGTTAAAAAAAAAAATCTAGAGAGGGCAGCAGGGGATGGTCTTGAAAGAAAAACAGCTTTGATTGAAGACTTGGAAACCCCTGTGACTAAAACTTCCTGGGTATTCCTCATAAGAGTTGTCACTACAGAGTCCTCAGATCTGTGTGGTTAGAACTGGTTCACCTTGGTCATGAGACATCATTCAACATTACTACTTAGATGGAAGCTGAAAACGAAAGCTGAAAGAATTTCGAGCAGAGGCAGATACACCGTGAAGCTAGGGATCCTCAGCTGCAGGACCCTTTGCTTACACTAACACTAACACTAACACTAGCCAGGTCCTGGGGTGCCTGGGTGGCTCCGCAGGTTAAAGCCACTGCCTTCAGCTCAGGTCATGATCTCAGGGTCCTGGGATCGAGTCCCGCATGGGGCTCTGTGCTCAGCAGGGATTCTGCTTCCCCCTCTCTCTCTTTCTCTGCCTACTTGTGATCTCTCTCTCTCTCTATCAAATAAATAAAATCTTTAAAAAAACAAAACAAAACAAAACACTAGCCAGGTCCTGCAGACACCCTAGTACTGTGCTCTCTTGGTCACCAGTCTTTGTCCAATTTGAAAAAATAAGATATATTAACTACATTCCCTTAAACCTGCTAGATTTTTCCATTCCAACTCTGCTCTCACATGCCTGCCCTGTGTTTGATGACATTGGAATAACAACGTGTGTTTTCATAGGTAGTCAACAAAGGGACATTCATTTGGGAATATGAGATAGTCCATATATTCCCATATATTCCCATATATTCCCATATCCCGTATATTGGGCTACTGGGGTATATTTTTGTGGTCCTAGGATACATAGAGAGTGAAGCCATCGCCAGTGAACCCAGAGTAGGAATGGTTTCTGCATTTATTCCTGTCACTCAGTACTGATTTTCCTGGTTTCCCTTCATAAAGCGAAGAGCCATGAATTGTTTTGTGATATTAATATATCCTATGATGTACACCACCGAAAGTATGTGGGTAGCGGAGGAGAAACAAAGTTCTGAAATGCACAGAGCCAGAAGGTAGTCTGTGGACAATCTTTTCACAACAAACATACAAAAATTATAGGTGTAAGGTTTGTTTTTCATTCGTATCGAGTCAAGGTAGAACTTCCCTCCTGTAAGAAATAGTCTCAACAAACACAGCAGTGTGTGCAATTATAAATGCACCATACTTTGTTTTTCCTTTTTGACCAGAAGTACAAAACTAACATTTGTCAGGATCTCTGTGTTTGTAAGTTACAAACTTATGGAATACCAAAAAACAAAACAAAACAAAAAAACTCACAATACGCCTGCAAGTAAAGTCACATTGTATACATCTTAATAATTCTGAATGGTGTTTTAGAATCTCTGAATTCTAAAAATTCTTGTCCTGATAGTCCAGTGGTTCCTAGTGGACAGCATGTCAGTTTGTCACTGATACAGTAAAACTGGCTAAAGAAGCAAGTGTGAGAGTAACAAAATGCCTACCTACTTAAATAATAAGCGATGTGAGTTGTGGAAGAGTGATATGAATACGCAACTATTTTTCCCAAGACAATAGAGTGACAATTTAAAATAATTTAAATTGCTCTTACATCTGTTTTCATTTCCACTTAATTTTGTATTTTTTCAGAATGACTGATTTTCTTCATCCAAATCCAATTATGTCAGGAAGAAAATATCCTTTTGGAAGCCAAAAACATAACTTGGAAGAAAAAAGAATGAAAATTTTACATATCAAAGACCCTTACCACATAAGTACTGAAAGTAAAACCTGGCAAAAATCATGAGGACAAGAAGTAGAATCATAGTCATCTAGAAAATAATAAATTATGAAAATGACAAGAAAAGGAAGATCAGGAGAATCAGGGAAACAGCAGAAGAAAGATGAAATTGCTATAAAGTCAGTTTGTATGGACATCAGCCATCAGAGCATCTAAGAGGTCAATGACTCCCTCATTTTGATGAATCCATTGACTTAAATAAGCACAATGATTTTTTATCTTGGCTTGTTACAATGAGAAATGATGTCATTCAACTCCGTTTAAAGGAAGTCAGGTGTTTTTCCAAAACTAGATCCCAATAATATTGACAGTGAATCACAGAATTTATTGTATTCAAAAGGGATGCTTCTCAAATGAAAAATTAAGAAAATTGAGAGTAGCCAAACTTGTATGTGATCCCAGTTACCCAATGCAAGACCGGTTAGAGGTTGGATATATCATTTTAATTATAAAGCACTCTTAACAAGACCAATGCTACTCAATAACTCAGATTTTCTTGAAGAATAATATATTGAAAGCCTTCAAAACTATGCCACAAAGATTAAGCACCTGTTTACTTGGATTTTTATCTTATGTAAATAAATTAAAATGCACCAGGACAATGTCTTAAACACAAGAAAGAACAGTATCTTTTTTAAGTATGTAGTAGTTGCAGTTATTGTGTTTTTAAGTTAAAGTGATTTGTCCTTCAGAAATTACATGCAAAGGTGCAATCTTTAAATAATAAAAACTTCATGGATAACTTCAAGTTAATTGTCAAATTGATTTATTTTTGCACAAGGGCTGGGAAAATGTCAAAATGGACAAGATGCAACTTTTTATCCAAAAGAATTGATCAAAATAATTGGAGATCCTTTTGAAGTAGCAGATCAAATAAATAAACCAGACATCAAATGTCACTGCATTGTGGTAGAGGCCACAGATGTTATAAACACAGATTAGTGGTAATTATTAGATATTTCTGTTATATCAGAAAACCCTTTATGTGATTTTAACCTCTTCACCAACTTAAGACTGTCTATCTGCAATGCTACTCAAC
>CM053603.1:173258136-173298487 GCA_028646535.1 Procyon lotor | reverse complement strand
TTTCTCCTCCCCTAAGCACAACCATGGTTCCCAGTAGCCAGTTCTCCACGATGCATCAGGAGAGGACACAGTTTCCTTTAATAGGAAGTTTGTGATGTTTTCACTTGAATAAAAGCACTCACTGTCTCTATTCTGTATGTCTGCTGAATCTCCGCCCCAATTATGAAATGCTCGACTCTTCCTTTCTTTCATTGTGCAGCATCACAGGGTCCCTGAGTTCCTCCCCTCAAGGGCAAGTGGCTATTACCAGTGCAGGATGCAGAAAAAACATGAACATGAAATTAGAAAGCAGGAAGAGGGATTTGAAAAACAAATCCTTGGAAACAAACACATTCATTTATTCAGATAGCCAACATATAAACGTGTGCGTGTGTGTGCGCTTATGCACTGAGAAACTCTTAAGTTCTAAAACGGATATGAGAAAACCAAAAATGATATTTTCAAGCCTTAGTACAAGAAACTGATGACTGAAGAGCTCCTGGACTGTGAACAAGTGACCTAGTGTGACTAGTGAAAGTAATACCAAGATGTTTGTTCTTTCCATTTCTCTCTTTTCATCCACCGACTTCCTTCATTCCTCTAGAAACCACTATGGCCAATGAATCAGAAAAACGTGCTAGATTGTATTAAAGTCAACTTGGCTAATCTTAAAATGACATTTTCCAGTCACTGCTTCTTTCTCTTCTATTCTGTTTTCAGATTTTTGTCCCAACTGCTGTCCCAGCTGAATACAGCAATCCTGGGGACCACTATGGAATTTTTGACCACAAACACAGAGGCATTAGTCACACAGATGCAACAGCTTTCCATGGACCTCCACATGAGTTTCCCTTTTGTGGTTTCACTTTGGTTATTGTATATCTTGGTGATTTGGTGTCCCCTCCAGTTTATTTCATATCTAGAGCTTTGGGAGGAACAGCTAGTGGCTCTTTTATCTGATATTGCAAATTCCCTTTCTGAACCTTCACTTACCTACTCTGTTCACAATTACAAAAGGTCTAATTCATATAATAAATCCCTATCCCATAACACTAATAATGGTGCTAATATCCTTATGGAATTCTAACCAATACTGTGATTGTTTCCAGAAATGGTTCCAGGAGAATAGAACCTTCAAGATGAGAACCTGTAATTGGTTTTCTCATCTGACTACGTATGAAGATATTAATTTCTTTATTGCCGTGGTAAATAGTAAACTGGTAGCCCATGGTATGCAGTGGCAAATAATATGTAAATTATCACGTATAGTAATTTATGATCAAGTGTCTTTAAAAGGCAAGTCTCTGTATGACAAAGCAGATGCTGCTATAGAATATTTTAGGGGAATTAAAGAATATAAAAACTTTGGGTTTGCTTGGTTGCTTTAAAATATGCTGAAGAACTAAGGAAAAAGTAATGATGACCTCAGGGCTTTAACTGCCCAGATAAAAGTGCAATTATAAATCATAAAGCTTCTGTGACTACCCTAAAAGAAACCCTTATTTCCTGGAACTCCAAGATTGAGATTTTTAAAAAATATATTTTTAAAATATTTTTTTAAAAATCTCATAGTATCTCTTATGTTAAATTTAGAGCATTAAAGAAGTGGGATCAGTGAGGAAAATGAAATAGGATCACACAGATTCTGATGAGATTGAAGAACTTATTCTTCGGTAAAACCTCTTTTCCAGCGGAAGCAGGCTTTTCTTCACTACTTGATGAGATTGTGTCCCCTTGTGTGAAAAATCTATACTGACCTCCAATGAGATTAATTTCTTGGTGGAGAAACTTCTTCCTTAGACCCACCCTCACCACCTGTTTTGCTTAACAGCTTAATTGAGGTAGAGCCCACATACCATACAATTTACTCAAAGTATGTGTACTTCAGTGACTTTTAGTATTTTCACAGAGTTGTGCAATAATTACCACAGTAGATTTTAAAATACTCTCATGACTCCAGAATGAAACCTCAGCTCCTTAGCTACCATCCCTCCAGTTCCTCCACCCCTCTCTCCCCCTAGACTAATGGCCCCTAGCACTAAGGAGCCATTAGTCTACTCTCTATCTCTATAGATTTATCTATTCTGGACACTTCTAAATGGAACCATAGAATACATGATCCTTTCTGACTGAATTCGTTCACTTAGTATAATGATTCCAAAGCTCCTCCATGTTATAGCATGTAATGTGAGTAATATTGCTGAATAATATTCCCTTGTGGGGCTATAGCACATTTTATTTATGCATTCACCAATGAACGGACATTTGGGTTATTTCAACTTATTCATTGTTATGAATAATGCTGCTATATACATATGTATATTATATTTTGTGTGGACATATATCTCCATGTCCTTTGGGTATGTACCTATGAGTGAAATTGTTAGATCATTTGATATCCACAGGCTTAGGGAAATGAGGATGCTGAAGTTGTTTTTTTGTGAGATCTACTTGCTCATCCTTTAACCATGTTCTGTAAGAGTTTCCAGAGAACACTAGTTTTACTATGGCTTTGCGAAATACATTGGCAAGCCTTCTTGAAGGCTTTTGTAGTAATCATTCTCTGCTAGTCAAGAATGAGAGAATAAGTTGCTACTACCAAACCAAGTTCTCTAAATTCAATGGGGATAATGTGTCTTGGAGTAGTAAGGCCAAGTGTTGGCATTCAGTAGTCAGGGCAAAGGCAGGCATAGTTACTGTATTGAGCATCAAAGAAAAATCAGTAATCAGAATGGCTTGACCTGCAGAGAATATTGATGTTAGTTGATTGGCCATTGTGACCCTAAGAATTAAATAGGAGGGCATCTATTTAAAGTCTTACTTGATTTGTGTGAGTAGAAAATCTCTAAGTTTGAGAAACAGAAGATTGATCTGAATCAGCACAATAGAGGGTCACATGCCATCAAACAATTCTCAGTCTTGAGTTAGCTCACAGTTCCAGAGTCCCTTGAATAAAAGAGAAACTGGGTCACCCCAAGAAGGGGCCCCACTATATTACTGAAATGTAATCCTACAGATACATTTCCTAGCATCTTCCAAAAAAGAACTTCAGATATTGAAGTTAGTGCACAGGGGAAGAGAAAAGAAAAAGGATTTCAGTGATTAATGGGCACTGGCTTTGAGTCAACTAACATCTAGAGATCTAAAATGTCACTGTGGTTCACTGATTAGAATGGGACTATTTGGAAGTGAGTTGATTAGTGGAGTTGGGCTTAGTTATATCAGTAAGCCAAGGGGTTCCCAAACAAAATCCATGGTTATTTTCTAGTTCTGGATTACAATGTTGAAATAGACATATTGAGCAACTGGCTGAATGTTCATTTAATTTTACTTTCCTCTGAGGGTGAGTATGCCCCTGTAACTTTATGAATAAAATACCTTAACTAAAGAACAAACTCCCTTTTGACTTTAATTATAAGCTCTGTTTCCTATATTATTTTATTACCGTATGTTTTACATTTGCAAAATCTTCCCTTCTATTATGATTCTTTTGACTATTCAAGTAGCAGAAAATCTAGTTCAAACTACATTCAATAATGCAACCAACTTTCTGACACATCCACATGAAGTATTAGTACATATATGTAGTATATCCACAGGTATGCTAGATTCAAATTTTAGTCTTCACCTAAGAGGGTTACTAATTTTGCAATGATTCTAGTATCATAGCATATGTATTTAGTTACTAGGTTGAATTAGGTGTTTCTGAATACAATTTTTAAAGTACATTCTTCATTAATGTTTTATCAGGATTTATTATACTAGAGGTGCACTGAAGGCTTGACTTTGGTCACTATTTATTATACTAGAGGTGCACTGAAGGCTTGACTTTGGCCCATATTTGGCCAAAATCTACTCTTCAGATTCACTTTTAGTCTCCTCAGTCAGAAGTTTGAAGATCTAGATCTTCATACCATTTCTGCATACCTGGTCTGATTTTTGCATGAGTAATGATCCATGATAGCATATGGGATCACTGAATCCTAATCAGAGAAAGTATTAGGAATATGAACAAGTCATTTTATTTAGATTTGTTAGTAATATCTGACCCTTTCTATAGAAATTTGGTAAATATCCTAGTTATGATCAGCCCTAAAAATCTTATTTTTTTATATTTCAGGTCTCTTGTTTATAGTTAAAGTATAATGATTATTAGTGCATGAGAGAAATTAATGATTTTTGTGAATACTGCTGTTTGAAAACATTGAATGAAAAGCATTAAAATAGTTAAATATGGTAATAAAATAACTATTACAAAAATAAGAGAAAATACATAAACTACAAAACTTTAAGAATACCATATTACTTTTGAACTAACCAATATAAATTCTAAATGATAATATAAGGCAGAATTACAGAGGTTAGGTCTAAATATATTTTAGTCTTATAAATTTGCTTGTTATACTAGTATTTGTGTTAAACAAAGTAAACTTTAAGGATTCTTTTTATTTTTAAATCTATTAAGTTTATTTCATGTTATATAGATCACAAATCGTTAAAGCCCTATAGAAATTTATCACACGTAAAGATACGTTAGAATATCAACTTTGTTATTTAAAAGTTTTACAAAAAGAAAAAACTCCAAAATGATAAGTATCACCCATGATAAGTCATAGCCTATGTAAATGTCACTAAAAATATGTTTACAGAAATGAAGAAATTGGAGAAAAAAATTGAGATACCAAAATTTATTTTGTTCCCACTCATTCATCTGGTTTATACTAAACTTTATAAAAATGATTTTTAAAAAAAGTATGAGAGTATTTGGGTGGCTCAGTCAATTGTGTGTCTGACTCTTGGTTTCAGCTCAGGTCATAATCTCAAGGTTGTAATATCAGCCCTCGCATTTGGGCTCCGTGCTGAGCATGGAGTTTGGGATTCTCTCTCTCTCCATCCTTCACCCTGCTCACACATGCTTTCTCTCTTTCAAATAAATAAATCTTTTAAAAATAATAATAATAAAGTGAAAGAAAATTCCTTATTGTTTAGAGCCTTGAAGGCCAAATATTTAAACAAAAAGCTTGACAAAATTATTGCTACAAAATTGTTACTGTCAACAATTCATTAATTGAAAAATGAAGATTATTTTTAACATGTTCCTAAGCTAGTAATTATAAGCATAATGTTCTTTCAGAAAAGTATGTCACTCTGCAATGAACTTATTCAAAATTTTCAAGCATTTCAGATTAGCTCCTTGTCTCTAAACTATGGAATTTAGCTATCCAAGTAGCAAGCAAGCGGTGACTAAGTAAACATAGTTATCTGCAATAAATCCTGAAAGTTGTAGGTCAAATCCATTGTGTCAACTTTCCTTCTCTTGAGGACACTGTGATTTCCTCCTGCATCACAAATATGTGCACTGCTGGAAGTGCTGTTTGAATAGAGTCCAACTCCACATATGCCTATGGCTATGAATGCCGCTGCAGGAGACTTTTATAGTCCTTTACAGCTCGTGCTGGGAAAATAATCTCTTCTCCACAAAGTCCAACATCAAGACTTGTTGCCATGTCAGAAAAGCCTTTTTCTCTTTTGGTTATTTTCCTTATGTCACTATTAAAATCTCTGTAGCTACATATCTTGGTGTTAAAAGCAGTCTGTTCGCAAGCAAAACAACAAACAACCAAACAAACAAAAAAGCTCACTATGACTTTGACTCTAATTTTTGTGTGCATAATAAAGGTTTTCATCTTTATATTCACTTTCATTCATTCAATAAATTTGTTGAACATGTATTATATGCCAAGCACCTTCCCATTTTCTGTAAGACAGATTTCCTTCCCCCCTTGTCACAGATAAAGGAATTGAAATCGAAAAATATACTAAGCTACTTTTTACAGAGCACAGACTAGAATCCAAATTGGAATTTTGGGTTTCTAACCAGCTCAATGATCTGTGCCTTTTAATTGGAGTATCTAATGCATTTGTACTTAATATAATTATTGACATAGTTGAAATCTACTAGACTGCTATTTGTTTTATAGTTACAGGCTTGGTTTTTCATTCATGGGGCTTCTGTTTATGCATTTTTTTAGAAAAATGATTGTTCTAGGGACTTCAATACACACCTTCATTTTACCCTAGTTTATCTTAAATTAATACTATATCCTTTCACATATATTATCAGAATCCTGGAAGTATATAATTTTATCGCCCCATTATTTGTTTCTTTATGAATTTATTCACGTATTTTGTGTGTAATAATGATACAACCCCACAGTATATTTTTAACTGCTAGTTGTCTTTTAAAGACATTAAGAGAAGTAAATTAACTATAGTTACCCACATAATTAACATTTCCAATGATCTTAATTCAATCCTATAGCTTGGAGTTCAAATTAGGTATAACTTTTATTCAGCCTGAAGTAGTTCATTTAGCATTTTTTGTAGTAAACATATCATTTTTGGAAGAACCTTTCTTTGAAACCGAATTCTGTGATACAAGTTTTCCTTTCTCTTTTTTCTTTATTTTTTTTCCCTTCTACTCTCAAATCTTTTATTCCATTGTCTTTCAGTCTCCATAATCTCTGATGAGACACCAATAATTTTTCTTATAGTTGTTTTACTGTTTTACTGTACAGGCTCTTTTTAAGATAGTTTATTTTTTATTTCAAAAGTTTAACTACAATGTTCTCAATTGTAGTTTTGTTTGTATTTATTCTGATTGGTGGTTGAGATCTTTCAATACTTATGAGTTCTTTTTTCTTTTTTTGCCAAACATAGAAAATTTTGGCCATAATTTCTTTACATATTTTTTATCCTTTTACCTCTTTTTAAAAAAATTTTTAACGCCAATTACATATATATTCACCCATTTTATATAGAATCACAGATCACTGATACCCTGATCATTTTTTGGTTTCTGCTTCTGTTTGAAGCATTTATATTGATCTGTCTTCAAATTCTTCTCTAGTAGTCACTTTTTTGATTAGCTTGTCAATGAATATTTTTTATTTCATTTATTATATTTTTCAATTCCAGTGTTTCCACCTGGTTGTTTTCACAGCTCCAATTTCTTTTTTGAAACACTTATATTTTTTCTTGTTATATGGATGTTTTCCTGTTAGTTCTTTAATATATTTGTGGTGGTTGTTTAAAATTTCTGGTCACATACTGCTAAACTATGTGTCATATGTGGGTTTGCTTCTATTGAGTCTTCCAACTCTTGATTATGGGTGAATCCTTTCTGCTTCTTCATATGCTCAAGCTTTACTGTATTCTGGATATTGTGTATAGAAGAACAGAGGAGAGAAAATATAACTGGTTTGGTTTGGTTTGATTATTTTCCCAAAGAATGCATACATATTGGGTAGGGTGAGGTGACAGTCATTCAGATTTCTCCTAGTTATGAATAGAAATAGTGTTCAGCCATAGCTTTCAGTATATGAATTTCATTTCTTTGCCACAGTTTTATTTGGATTAAGTTCTTTTCATTGATGCCACTGAGGGATGGAATACTTTGATTCTTTTTTTTTTTTTTTTTTTAACTGGGAGGGGTTTTAGCTACCCTTTCAAGTTGTTTGGTTCCATTTTATTTTTAATCAACTCTTTTAGGGACCTGAAATCCAAGCACTTTAGCTCTGAATTCTCTACTTTCAATCTCTCCTGAACTACTGTTTTGGCAAAATCCTGCAGTGGTGTGGATCTGGGCAGAGAATTCCAGGCTAAGAGATTTAATTTTATTTAGAGTCCTTCTAGAAGCAAATATATCCTGCTACTGTTCTCTATCATTAAACACTTAGCCAGTTTTCCTGCATCCCTGTAAAGTATCCCAGCCAAAGACAGGCTGTCTTTTCCCCTCAACTATTTCCAGACACAGAAGCTTTCATCGCTCTCTATACATCTAACAGGAGTTTGTCCTTCTCTGGAATTCAGTCTCCCAAGGTGTCTTTGCATCTACCCTTCTTCTTTAAACCCATAAAAAATTATAATTTTTATTTTAATTATTTATTACTCTTGTTGGTACCATGGGACCCAAGGTATTTCATGTCCCTCTACATCTCAATTTGAGAAGGAAGGAAATATTCTCTCTTTCCAATTTGAACAGACTAACTGTAAACTCCATAATCATGATTATCTTATGTTTTTGTTTTTATTTTCTTTTACATATAATTCTGTTTTTAAATGTGGAGTGACTCCTTCTAAGTCTTGGATTTCTTGATTTTCTTTCCTAAATACTTTTTCATTTGAGTTTTCATTTGTTAATATGCATATTTTGTAAAATTTGCACTTTTAAGCACACACATTGCTTTATCTATCAAAAGGGAACAAATTTCCATCTATAATTTCATCTTTAAAACAAGTAAAATTCCCATTAAAAAGAGGTTCTTGCTTTATTAAATAAGTAAGTAAGTAAGTAAGTAAGTAAATAAATAAATAAATAAATAAAATAAGTAAGATTCCAAAACACACACAGACAGATTAAGGCATTCTTAAAATTGCCAGAAAGTCACTTTGTTTACTCATGCGCTGATGGAAATAGTGACTACACATATCAGATAAAAATAATTTTAGGGCAAGAGCAAGAGGAAAATTCAGTTAATTAAAGTGAACCAAGATAATCATGAATAAAATACTCTAGCATATACAGAATTAATTTCATAAAAATATCTTACCAATAGGGATATCTGGGTGGCTCAGCCAGTTAAGTGTCGGCTGTTGGTTTTGGCGCAGGTTGTGATCTCAGGGTCCTGAGACAGAGGACCGTGTCAGTCTCCCCACTCAGTGGGGAGTCTGTCTCCCTCTCCCTCTGCTCCTCCTCATGCTTGTACATGATCTCTTTCAGTCTCTCTCTCTCTCTAATAAATAAACAAATCTTTAAAATATATATCACAGAAAAGTAAGATTCAATAAGGTAGATACACATGAAAATTTGTTATATTTATTTTGATAATAACTCCTCCAGAATTCAGTTAAATGAGAGAAAAGAACAAGTAGAGAGCTGGCATATGTTGAAACTTATATGGATCATTGAGGTGCCTGGGTGGCTCAGTCAGTTAAGTGTCTGCTTTTAGCTCAGGTCATGATCCCAGGGTCCTGGGATCGAGCCCCATGTAAGGCTCTCTGCTCAGTGGGGAGCCTGCTTCTCCTTTTCCTTCTGCTTGTCGCTCCCCTTTCTTGCCAAATAAATAAATAAAATCTTAAAAAAAAAGAAACTTACATGGATCATTAAGTTTTAGAGAAAGAACCTTAAGATACAAAGTGGAGACATGAGGCTTGAATTTTGCACAAAGGTGGATGTGTTGGCCCAATCATTAGAAAAACAAATTCTGACCTGAATCTCAACCTGAATACGTATGTTTACATATTTGCTATGATTCAAAACCAGATTATCTATGAATGATAGTCATCACTTTGTTTAAAATCGTCAAAAGAATGGGTAAATAAATGGAAGCCCAGGATGTAATATTATAGATCATTTTTTCACGTTCTATCAGAATAGATCCCAATATTTGTCAATAAAGTAAAATATCAAACATTCTCATATGCCTTACTAATAGTGAATCCAACAAATCCTTAGCTTTTATTAAATAGATTCTTATACTAAAAGGGGTTGACTTTAGAAGAAATCCTTTAGAATAATTATGTACAGGCTGGAGTCTGTCAGTTGTTTTAAGTCAAGGGACTTATGTTGATAATGGCAAAAATACAGAAGGACATAGTAAAAAGGTTATGCTAAGGACCTAGAAGACTCTAACTGCGTGGGTTCAAATTCAGGTTGTATTATTTAATAACTGCGTGATCTCGATCATGTTATCTTACCCATGTTTCAATTTCCTTATCTGTGAAGTGGAGATTATAATAGTATCAATCTCACATAATTATTGTGAAGATTAAATACGTTAATATGGTATATTCAAAACATCTGAAGGAGTGCTTGAAATATAGCAAGTACTACATGTTTATTATTATTATTATTATTATTATTATTATTAAGTGTATCCAGATCCTGAAAATAACAAAAGGCATTATTAGAAGTTTTACTGCTTGTATTTTCAGTAAGTTCTAAAATTTCTTTCTTCCATGGAAAAAAGAATTGTTATAGTTCTAGTCTATTATAGTCTTATAGCCTATTATCAAGACTATAAGAACTGTTATAGTCTAGTCAGGAATCTAGAACAAATGAAATCTCTGATTAACTGTTAAGGTACTTTGAGTAAGAACTGCATAAATTGGGGTGTCTGGGTGGCTCAGTCGTTAAGCGTTTGCCCTTGGCTCAGGTTATGATCCCAGTGTCCTGGGATCCAGCCCCACATGGGGCTCCCTGCTCCGTAGGAAGGCTGTCTCTCCCTCTCCCACCCCCCCATTTGTGTTCCCTCCCTCGCTGTGTCTCTCTCTGTCAAATAAATAAATAAAATCTTTAAAAAAAATAGAATTGTGTAAATATTGTGGGTTCTCCACTTAGGCATCAAACGTCCAGATTTAATTTCACTCCAGGATCAGTGAATGAGAAAATTTCATAGACCATATTTTATTAGCAATTAAAGAAGCCAACCAGTGACAAATATTCTTTGCTTTGAATTATTTATATCTTTCTAAATGGAAAAAAACTGCATCCTTCAGTGGTTATATGCAGGCAACTGCAAGATGCCCAGTGTCGAAGAAGCTAGAAGCTTTTCTCTGGGGGCAAAGGATTGTGTGACTGGGGCAAGCTGACCACCCCATGTTTTCTGATAAAGTTCTTTCACCATTGTTCTGACGAGGGCAAAGGAGAATATTTTTTTACAATCTTTGTAATCATTGGCCCCCCAAAAATCATACTCTTCTGAAGTAATTTTAAGACACCTCCTTGTCTTCTATGTGACTCTTTATCTAAGTCTACAATCAATTTTTCCCAAGTTACCAAAATCTAACTTGATCTTGATACTTAAAAATTATTCCAATGTACCATCCCCACCCCTATGCCCCCAGGTCAGGTCTTAGCAAGTGGAAAGCAAATTCTGGCAAAATTAACAATTACTAGCATTCTTTTTCTTTAAAACAAACTATGAGAAACCCAGTACTGATGACCTAGTCAATAAACAGCATACTAGTTTAAAATAAGATGTGTATTTTCTCATTATTTTTATTACATAGTAAGGAAACTACATGAAATGTTGGGAACCTATAGCCCACAATTACAGATGATTTATAACAGAAAAATAGTGTTAGTTTATGGTCCTTCACTTGGGCTGTTAGGAAGGAAAGCATCTTTACAATCCATGCACCTTCCGCATTTCGGGCTTAACAGGTAGATTGGGTATTAATAGAAGACTCCATTCATCTGAAGCAAGGCAAACAAAGTACATAACCTGAGCCTATTTGAATTTTTCTTATTTGGAAGGAAAAATAAAACAATCAAATAAACAATGTAAACCAAAAGCTTTTGTGAGATAAAACTTGAGAATGCAGTTTAATATAATGAACATTGACACACATTGCCTTCTTTTTTTTTTTCCCCCGGCTGATTAGCATAAATAACGTAATCTCTGTTAATATGTGTTAGATATCTTCCAGAGAATTTTGATTCCATCTGTGATATTGTCTAGAGGCTCAGGAGGGATGAATGAGAGACCTGTGAGAGAGGACTCCTAGAATTTCTTGTTTTCTTGCCCCTGGAATGTTGCAGGGTATATACATTTTTTTCATTTTGAAATTACCAGTGCCTGGGAGGAAGAACCTGTGAAGAAGAAAGCCAAAGCTGGCCTCAAGTAGACACGGGTATATATCATGTATGATGCCCGCTAGAGAAACAGTTACAAATTCAGCAGACTAATATTTAAATTTTGCTGTCCCTTTGCTAAATGCTTTAAGGTTTCCCTTATCTGAGTGTCATAAGGTCTCACAGCCCTTGAGTGTCACAAACCTTCCTCTCCCTGCTGGACACGGATTTTTGGAAAGGAATTTAAGATTTTTATTCCAGTATAAAAGGAAGTTTATACTTTTGATGTGTTAAAGAACTAAAGAACGGGAATCTGTCTGCTTTCAAGTTGTGCTCCCTTTCTTCCCAAAGGCAGTTCTTGGTAAATAATCAAGTCATTTCAAAATTATAGGTCCATATTATCCATAACAGCTCAAAACAGTCAGAACCCGTTGGTGATGTGTTCACAGGTCAGTGCGAGACGCGAAAATAGTGTGTTTGTTTTTTAGCTTTTAATTGCACAGGTAGGTTTTAAGTTAAGCTTACTTTTTTGTGAGCGAAATATTAGCAACGTTTAAGTCTACAGATATTTCTTATTTTGCACCATGGTAATTTTTTTGAGAGTGATTTTCTTTTTTTTCTTAAAGATTTATTTATTTATTTGTTTGACAGAGGGAGATCACAAATAGGCAGAGAGACAGACAGAGAGAGAGGAGGAAGCAGACTCCCTGCTGAGCAGAGAGCCTGATGCGGGGCTCCATCCCGGGACCCTGAGATCATGACCTGAGCAGGAGGCAGAGGCTTTAACCCACGGAGCCACCAGGCGCCCCTTGAGAGAGATTTTCTTGCAAAATAAATAGAGTCAACTATCAGGACATTAGCATGAAGTGTTCACACTGGCTTCTGTTAGTGTCAGGGACTCTCCCACTGACAGGGAAACTGGTCCTGTTTGACAGGTCAATCTAGAAATAAATCAATTCTAAGTGCTCATATTTTGCTGGATTCTCTGAACAGAAAGAAACTTAATTTGGAGGAAACTCCTGCCTAAAAAACATCTCCCTCTTGACATTTGAGGTCAGCTGAACTGTCACTTTCTCTCCATCCCTTTCTCTTCTGAATACTAAGAACTGAAATTATAATTAATTTTGTGTTTATTTAAAGCCATGGAGAGCCCCGGGAAGTCGTGATATTTATTGCCAGCTGCACTGGGGGGGTCACAGGCAGGGACTCACAAAAGGGGCCTTTGATTGGCACACACCACAGCAGAGATGAGGGGACTGTCTCTACACCACACGGGCAGGGGTCAAGTTCTTTTCAGGTAGCCTTGGAAAAATGAGCTCTTTTCAGATAATTATTATGAAAAAGAAATCCCATTTGCAGAGGCCTCTGTTTGTCTGGATTAGAGCATTCTAAACTAGAGGCTACCCACATCTGCTTCAGAAGCTCTACTAGGGAAACTTCTAGTAAAAAGATCTATACAGAAAATACAGGATTCCAGCAGAGTGGAAACATGGCAAGAGGCTGATTGGAAAAGATATGTTTAACTGTTGAGAAGCAAGTAAAAAGGCATAAAATATACCTTTCACTGCCTGGATGTAAAATAAGAGTACCTATGTTGAATTCGTCACAAAAAGCTCTAAGGTACAAAATGGCTTGGTGATAATGGTACAAGTAATCATGGCTGCTTGTTCTCTTTAACTTATTTCTGGGTTTGACATGCCATTTTGTAGAGGAATGTTTCCACAGAATGCAGCAGTGGTTGATGAATCAGAGCTCAGTCCAGAGCTAGACTTTTTGGTGAGTGACCTTGGGCAAGTAATTCATCTCTCTGACCCTCTGTTCCCCCTTCCCAGGGCTGTTATCAGAGTAAATAAATCAGTATGTATAAAGCCTTTAGGGAAGTGTCTGGCATATAAGAAATACTTAAAAACAGTGTATTAAACTGCACCCATAAAATTGTCCCTCACACTTCTGCAACTCATTTTTATGATTTTTCTCCTAGCTTCTTATGGTCCTCTTTCTCAGTTTCTCCCCGTAGTAAATAAACTTAATCCCTGATCTTTCTGTGGATTCCAACAATCTCAACTGCAGAGCTGTGACAGACCTCTGCAACTGCTCCCTGTCCAGCCCTCTACCACATCCTTCCCTTGGTCTCTATTTATTTCCAGCTTTAGCTTGCTTAGATGACCTTTTTCACTTCAATGTTCTGAAAATCTTGTGTCTGCATATCAAACTCACTTTTGATGAGCATTTCTGTGTCACAGGCTAGGAGATTTTAGCAAACAGAAATACTTCATGAATGTCACTATTTGGAATTTTAAGCCTCTTTATAGCATCATATATATAATTTATGATAGATGATGAAGATGGTAGATGATAGATAGATAGATAGATAGATAGATAGATAGATAGATAGATAATCTGTCCTGAGTTATTCATTCTATGGAATGAAAGGAGAACTCCTTTTCCAAGTTTAGACTCCATTTAGAAATTGTCGTGGATTCGGGTTTTTGGATTAAACCTGAGCTAATTGATTTGTATGAACACAGCTGTTAGTAAATTTCACTTTCAATTAAGTTTAAATGATTTTATTTCAAGAAATTTCTAGCATCAAAGAACTTTTTTAAAAAATTGATTATTAAAGCCCTTCAAAACCCCATGCATTCCCTTTAAAGGAAGTGTCCATGATTGCTCTAAAAAGAAATACTTAATGAAGTGTGTTTTGGATTTTAGAATGAACTTCTAATGTCAATGGAGTTTGATCCCTGACAGATGCACTTGTAGCAGGATTTGCCAACTCTGATTTAAAAACATCTCATCCTCAAAGAAGTAATCAGAGTTTAATCTTGTCTGTTTCCAGCTTTTCGTATCAGAACTGATTTGCTTCCACTGGGGAGGAGATGCTGACCTTCCAGCTCTAATCCAATTGCACATAACTGCTTTAAAGGAAAGAGAAACGTTTTCCCTCCTCATGATTTGTTGTGTAATAAATACAGTCCTTATAATTTGTTGCATCTTATGTTCGATTTTATAACAATCTACAAAAGAACCTGCTTGGCTATTGATTACTTTTTAAAATAGTCTGTATCAATCAAACTCATAAACCATTGTGTTTCCAGTACTTAAGTGTGAGAGATAAATTATATCTTTCCCTATAATCCTTTCTTTGTTTATTATGGCATATTTAAGACAGAAGAAAAAGAGGAAGGGGGGGAGAGAGAGGACTGTCTCCAAGATATACCAAAGGTTCCTTTTTGTTCCATACCCTTATTATTTTTCATTGTCTTTACTGTTCATTCCTACTGACTACCTCACAGTTAGAGGTTTGTGGGACACTTAGAAATGAGAACAAACAAACAAACAGACAAACAAACAGTAAAAGTCAATTTTAAAATAGATTGCATGATTCGTGGAAGCAAAATATTCTTAAATGCCTCACAAATATGTCTCTTATTTTCAGAGAAGACCAGCCCAGAAATATAGCCTTAAAACTCTCTGGAGAATTTTATTCACTTCTATACTCTGCAGATGACTGGTTCTGATTTTTTTTAACAGAGTTGAGAATTATTGGTATTTTTTATTGCACACTTTTTATCTCTTTAGCAAAGCAACCCAGTGTTTTAATGCTATTGCCTTATCTGAGATTTTGTGAAAGATCACAGACTCTTCATGAACATCATAAAGATTCTGTTTGTTGAAATCAGTGCTTGACTGAGAGAATACAATAATGTTCCTACAGAATATTGCTTTGGAGCCCAGTATTCATATCTCAATAGATTTCTCAGTTGCAGTTGAGCGTGACAGAAGATTCAGTGGTTTCAGAATATAGTGCTTTCTGGTCTATTTCACCCAAGTCCACACGTAGGCACATATGTGTATGTGTGGGAAAAGGATGGTCGTTGATTATTTACTTGATCTTGGTTAGTTTGCATGGGTCTTTTGCTTTGGTATTTTGTTCTGTTTTTATTGTAGCATAGCAAATATTCACTATTAGCTACCGGCATGATTGCTCAATTAAATCAAAATACTATGTATAAGGATATATGTGTCTGGAAAATGCTCTGACATATATGGCCATTTGATGGTAATCCTTTGAGAGTACGGACTTTATCTTAGTCGCCACTATTTGTAGTGACTAGCACAGTGCCTGATACATAGAAAATATTCCATATATATTTGTTAATTGTGCGAACAAATGAATTAGTAGGGATATGGGTAAGAGCTTGCACTTTGGCTGAAGGAAATCCATACTATGTTTTAAAAATCTTAAATCAACTTCTAAAACTCGGGAGAGTTTACATTAAAAAATCAGTTTTCCAACTTTTTTATTAAATCTGATTTCTGTTTATTTATTTATTTTGATTTTGATAGGAAGATCTGGCAACAACACAGAACCCTGCATCTCTACAGACCACCAGTTGGCTGGAGCTGAGGAATGGCTGCTCCCTCGGACAGGGATGGCACCTGCTGGAGGTCACATTGGATTTACGACCCCTTGTATAAATGCACCAAAAATACCTGACAACACCATGGTTAGCTAAGTACACAAAGCATGGTGGGCTAAACTATTTTCAGGTGATATGATGATATGGACTAGATTTCAGACATTAGAGACAAAAGAGTAGACATGGAAAGGCTTTGCTTTGATAGAGTGAAGTGTGCCTCAAGCTGGTTCTTGATACTACCTAGGGCTGGAAGAGAATTATATACGGAAACATTTCCAGACTTGGGAAATGCCATGAGTAAATACACAGAATCTGGACAAATGTTATTCAATAAACATTTGATTGGGGATGCATATTTATTTAGAGATGTCATAGAAGAAAAGGAAGAATCCTTACCTTCATTCAGATTGGGAGAGTACATAACTGTCCATCTTAAGAATGGAAAATTAAAACCTATCTATTGGATCAGCTGTAAAAATTTAGGAATAGGAGAAGGCACTTTAAAAAATGTTCTTAAAATGAATTGATGGTTAAAAAATTCAGATATAGATACAAGGAGAAGGTTCAGTGTTACAAGATTCATTGTTCATGTACCATGTGCCCTCCTCAATACCCACCGCCAGGCTCGCCCATCCCCCAACCCCTCTCCCCTCTAAAACCCTCAGTTTGTTTAGAGTCCACAGTCTCTCATGCTTCGTCTCCCCGCTTCGATTTCCCCCAGTTCACTTTTCCTTTCCTTCTCACAATGTTCTTCATGTTTTTCCTTATGCTCCACACGTAAGTGAGACCATATGATAATTGACTCTCTCTGCTTGACTTATTTCACTCAGCATAATCTCTTCCAGTCCCATCTGTGTTGATACAAAAGTTGGGTATTCATTCTGTCTGATGGAGGCATAATATTCCATTGTATATATGGACCATATCTTCTTTATCCATTCATCTGTTGAAGGGCATCTTGGCTCTTTCCACAGTTTGGCGATTATGGCCATCAGCTGCTATGAACATTGGGGTACATGTGGCCCTTCTTTGTACTGCATCTGCTTCTTTGGGGTGAATACCCAGTAGTGCAATTGCAGGGTCATAGGGTAGCTCTATTTTTAATTTCTTGAGGAATCTCCACACTGTTTTCCAAAGTGACTGCAACAACTTGCATTCCCACCAACAGTGTAAGAGCAAAAATTATGACACTTATTTTGGTGGCACTCAAAGGTCCTCTAAGTGCTAAGTATGAGTGATTTAATATTCTGTCCCTTTCCTCGTATTTATGATCATAATGAACGAAAAGAGTATGTAGTCAGAGAGCACTAGATGCAATCTGCCTTGGAGGTATTACTAATATACAGGTCCAGCCTTCTTCCAGAAGTACACAAAGCTAAGTACACAAAGCATCATGGTAATACTAATAATGGTAATAGTAAATGTGTGTTCCAGTAAAGCTAAAGTCTGAGGGGAGGACGTGGGGAAAGATAAACCCTTTTACACAGTTGGTGGGAATACAAGCTGGTACAGCCATTCTGGAAAACAGTATGGACATTCCTCAAGAAGTTAAAAATAGAGATACCCCATGACCCAACAATTGCACAACTAGGTATTTACTGAAAGGATACAAATATAATGATCCGAAGGGGCACCTGTACCCCAGTGTTTATAGCAGCAATGTCCACAAAACCAAACTATGGAAAGAGCTCAGATTTTCTGTCAACAAATGAAAGGATAAAGAAGATGTGCCATATATAATGCACACACACACACACACACGCAATGGAATATTACTCAGCCATCAGAAAAAAACTAAAATCTTACCATTTGCAATGACATGGATGAAACTCGAGGATATTATGCTAAGCAAAATAAGTCAATCAGAGAAAAACAATAATGATATGATTTCACTTATATGTGGAATTTAAGAAACAAGACAGAGGATCGTAGGAGAAGGGAAGGAAAAAGAAAACAAGATGAAATCAGAGAGGGAGACAAACCATAAGAGACTTAGCCATAGGAAACAAACTGAGGATTGCTGGAGGGGAGGTGGATGGGTGGATGGGGTAACTGGGTGATGGGCATTAAGGAGGGAACGTGATGTAATGAGCAACTGTTGAATCACTATACCTCTGAAGCTAATAATACATTGTATGTTAATTAGTTAAATATAAATAAATAAAATCTAAGAAGAAAAACACATAGAATTACATTGGTATCTTAAATGTATCCTTATAAAAAAATCACTCAATGTATATTTCATTTAATGACATAGTATATTGGTCGAAGATTTGCATCTCTCTGTTGCAGACTGAACACAGTATCCTGTGCGGAAGTCAGTCTGTAAGCTTCAAAACTCATATCCCTGTACCGTCATGCTGATATCACACAGTATTACCATCATTATCATATCTTCATCCTCCCTTCTTTCCAGATCCTTCTCCTGTTTAATCTTTTAATCTTCTTCTTTTAATTTGCTTCCATCTGCAATTTTCTATAATTCCAAAATAAGCCTAAGTAGACAATTTTACTCAAAAGAGACATAGGAAATTACTTTGGATAAAGTTGCTTAAAAGGAAAGAGTGAAAAAAATTATTTAAAGAAAATTATTCCATACTGCTCATTTTAAACATCATCTTCGCTATAAGAGAAAGCAAGTGAATATAAATCAGTCAATATCTAATTTTATAAGAAATATTAGAAAATTAAAGCCAGAAATATTTATCAAGTTAAAATAATTAAAATCAATGTGATTTAGACTCATGCATTACATAATCCATTAATCTACTTTGAAGTAACCACTTTGTAACATACGGCTTTAGTAATATCCAAAGAAGTTCCCTTTTATAAAACTAGCTGACAAAACTTGGAAAAATGCATTTATTTTTTACTAAAGGCAAGAGAATTTGTGTTTCCTGTACCAGAATTTGAGATTTTTTACCACATCAGATAAAAGTGTTTAACAAAGATTTTATCAAGATTCACTGACAGAGGGGCACCTGGGTGGCTCAGTTGTTAGGCATCTGCCTTCGGCTCCGGTCATGATCCCAGGGTCCTGTGATCAAGCCCCACATTGGGCTCCCCGCTCGGCGGGAAGCCTGCTTCTCCCGCTACCATTCCCTCTGCTTGTGTTCTCTCTCTCGCTGTGTTTCTTTCTGTCAAATAAATAAAATCTTTAAAAAAAAAATTCACTGGCAGAGTAGCAGAAGTCTATTAGATAATTACACATTAAGGGGTGCCTGGGTGGCGCAGTTGGTTAAGTGTCGGGCTAGGTCGTGGTCTCAAGGCCATGACATCCAGCCCCTCCTCAGGCTCTGTGCTCAGCAGGAAGTCTGCTTGAGTCTCTCTCCCTCTCCCTCTGCCCCACCAGCTCGTGCTATCTCTCTCAAATAAATGAATTTTTGAAAAAAAAAATTTTTAAAGAAGTTATATATTAATTATCTAAGTTTAAACATTGAAACAAGTTTAAAATCCAATTCTTATCTAGACCAATAAACTGCTGTGTTGAAAAGCAGGCAATTCTTCAGTGCTTTTCATGTTTTGATTACTTTTTAAAAATGTGTCAGGTTGTATGCTTCCTTGAAGGCTGGGGAAGGATGGTAACATGGTTACTTTTCACTGACTTTAAAATAACTGGAAGGGCACTTTGATAACAATGGATTCCTATTTGAGAGCATTTCATAAAAAGTAGTCTTGAATTTGCTGGAATTAGCTTCAGGTAATGTGTATGAAGCAAAGCCAATTTGATTTATTCAGTAAAATCCTATCCAAATTGGAGGGAAACATTAGCTAAAGAAAACATCTTAAAGGTATATACCAAAAAAAAAAAAAAAAAACCAGAAAATGGGAAAAAATGAATTGATTTCTATAAATAAATAAAATATTTCTGACCTGTTTTTAAACTTCTTGAACGATGAAAATATTGTATCAGAGTATCTTAATCTATATCAATACATAACATTAAGGTGGAGAACTAAAAAACATACTATTTAAGTTTTCAAAATTATAACTTCTTTTTGCTTTTATAAATTAATATAGAAAAAGAATCACTTTTTCTACCTCTAGTTTTCTAGTTTTGGTTAGGTGACCTTTATTTCTGTCATAGCCCCCTTAAAATAAATGTCAGAGATCTTCCTCCATACTTTAGAGAAAAATATCTCCAAGATAAAAAAAATCTGAAGCTTGAACAGGAGATTTCTGTCCTTCACTTTTTTAAAAAAATTTTATTTATTTATTTGACAGAGAGAGAGAGATCACAAGAAGGAAGAGAGGTAGGCAGAGAGAGAGAGGGAAGCAGGCGCTCCACTGAGCCGAGAGCCTGATGCGGGGCTTGATCCCAGGACCCTGAGATCATGACCTGAGCTGAAGGCAGAGGCTTAACCCACTGAGCCACCCAGGCACCCCAATCCCTCACTTTTTTAATATATAATTTGCTAAACATTTATCAAATTTCTCATGCATACTTATAAGGAAAAAAAATGTCATTTAAAGCAAAGGGGATTGTTTATGTGTTTTCTTTCCATAGGTGAGAAGGTGTAAAAGACAAAAGAAATCATAATGAAGCACTTGTGATGAGACCCAGTGTTTGTGTGGAAGTAATGAATCACTAAATTCTACACTTGAAACCAATATTGCACTGTATGTTAACTAACTAGAATTTAAGTAAAAACATAGAAAGAAAGAAAAAAGAAATTGGATGTAAAGCACTGATAGTAAATGAAATTATTATTGGGAACTTCTTTCTTTTGAAAGAATTGTTGCATAGCTGTCAGCAAACACGTTGGATGGGGTGTGTAGGGATAAACAAAAATAAAGAATAGGATCAAGGAAGAGGATAAACAAAAATAAAGAACAGGATTGAGGAAGAGGAAATAAGATTTCTATAAGAAGAGAGGAAAATAATAAACAGTAGGTCAAGAAAGACAGAGGATTAAAAGAGAGAAGATAGAAATCCTACACTCTGCACAAAATATAAATGAGAATGAGTCACTAAGAGACAGAAATTAGGTTAGTTTTGAATGCCTAAAATCTAGTATCTAAAATATCTGATACCTAAAATGAGGAGGTCAGCGAATAAAAACAGAACAGCAATTACAGAAATTCTAAGAGCGAGAGAGAGAAGTAATATATGATTTGGCCAAAATAAAAATGATGAGCGTGTGCAGTGTTGATGAGAGAGGAGAGTCCGGGTGTCTGAGTCAACCACAGCCGAGGTGGGGAGCAAACTCATGGCTGGTGGGAATGTTGGTGGGAAAATACACATGAGAGAGTGAACAGGAGCACAAGGGTGTAGATTTGACAGGGCAGCCAAAGTACCGTCAAATCCTGCCAGGAGCTGAAACTATAAGTGTCGTAAAACAACCACAACAAAGAGTATAAGGAAAGGCAAACCGATGGGGAGAATATGCATGCCACAGAGACCCCGTGAGACTTACACAGCTTCACCTATTTACTACCTGGCTTTTTACAGAAAGTGTTGTCAATTCCTGCCCTAGGAGACTAAAAAAAATGGTGTTAAAAGTGATCAAGAAATGAAGTAAGGTTTTCACAACCTTATTGTGGTTTACGAGTAGTCAGATCATGATTACATGCCTGTTTTTCAATGTTTTTTTTCCTTGTTGGAGAACATGGCACCGGATCAGTTTCACCTTTTTAAAAGGCAACAGAACATGAAGATTGAGACTACCCAGAGCAGAAAGCAAAGCTGTTGCTTGTGAACAAGATTGTATTCAAAAGTTTCCATTAGAGAAACACACAAGCCCATGGAATTTAATGTTTTTATAAATTCAGTAAATCCTGATTAAATTACCACCCCTCCCTCTATAATTGCCTGGGCATTAGTTAAGGAGATTCTTTAATATTCCTTCCCTTAGTTTTTAAATTTTAACTACAGAAATCAATTACATGACCCATTCTGCTGAAAAATCACTGCACACTGCTGTGATATATAAGGCACTTAACCATTCTGAAATATACAAATCTATATATAAAATCACTTCTCCAACTCCCACACGGACAAGTGTGTGATGCAATCTCTAAAACCAAAGAACTGATTCTCTACGATCACATATTTCTCTTTATAAGGTTGGTTGTACTTGCTTTGCATAATCCACCACTTACAAATTCTCTGTATTTGTCGTGAATGATTCAACTTTGAAAACTAGCCTAAGACATTTGGATCGGGGCAGTGGAGTGCTTATGTTTTTAAAAACCCTGATTTGTGGGCGCCTGGGTGGCTCAGTCCTTAAAGCATCTGCTTTCTGCTCAGGTCATGATCCCAGAGTCCTAAAATCAAGTGTCCCATAGGGCTCCCCCCTTGGCGGGAAGCCTGCTTCTCCCTCTTCTGCTCCCCCTGCTTGTATTTCCTCTCTCGCTGTGTCTCTGTTAAATAAATAAAAATCTTACCAAAAAAAAAAAAAAAAGCCCTGATTTGTAATGTTTCTGAGTTCAACGTTCCCACGTGATTGATTTTAAGCTACCAACAGGGCAGCTGAACATGGACTTGAGAGAGAGGTACACAATTGCTCTTATGGCCAATAGAAACCAGCCCAGCAACAGAACTCATTAGTGTCTTAATACTTTTTAAGCATTTATTTTAAAAATCTGATCTTGCTCCCAGAAGTAATGGCCTGGTCTTCCCATTTTTGGAAAGACAGACTGGTTTCTATAGAGTCTACTTGCCCCACCATGAAGCAGGCTTGAGACTAAGTACATTACCTGAAAAAATCAGGTGAAAACATATAGTAGTTTCCAAAAGAAATTTCAGTTTTCTGAGATTCTTGATGGAGAGTTGAACTTCAAACACAAATAGCAACCTTACCACTGGTCCTTCAGATCCTGACAAGTGTGATCACTGTACCTTATTATCAAATCTTACAAAGCTTCTCTTTGACTTAGATGAATATGTTAGTCATAAATATGAGTTTTATGTGCTTTACAAATCGTTAATACTAAATTGAGTATTTCATAATATTTAGGCTCAATTTCACATGTAACAGGAAAAATTTGGGAGTGACAAAAAGTTGCAATGAGTTTGCTATGTTTTCATAAAATATAAAAATACATTACAGGACTTATTTTATGAAATAATACATTGCTAAAGTTTGGATATATACATTGCCTGTGTTGAAATAACAAAAAAAAATGATAGTAACAAAGATACTGATATATAAGTCAGGTAACCTTTTTGGAAATCAAAATCATGAGAGAAAAATGAATAAAGTCTTAGTCTAGACAGCTGAGCAGGCTGTTCTTTTAGTTTTGGAAACATTAGATCTCTTATGTAAAAATCATGTAATATGAAATTTTTATACTCAAATCATAATATTAGAAACAAAGCATTGGATAACACATGTATAATAGTAATTTCAAATTATTTTAATAAAATGTGAAATTTTAATCAATATTACATTATTATGCCTATCACAAAATTCTACATCCAATGGGACAAGTTAAAGGTATAATTTATGTCCAGTGATGAAAAATATATTTGACAAAGGACTATCACAGTTACATGGAACGACAAAAGTACAAAGAAAACACTGCATATTGCTGATATCCAAACATCAGTTCTACCACTTAGGAGTACATAGCACAATCCAAGGATACTAAGAAATAGTACAAATAGGGCAGCTGTCCGCCGCAAGGATGACCAGTATTCATTTCCATCTGGTGTGTCACAACTATGAAGCTTTCAGGAGACAGGAAACTGAAGGCCTGTCAGGTCTGACTGATTCTTAAAACCGATGAAAAAATAAGTTGGTTTATCCACGGGGGGCACCTGATGAAGTACAGAACAATTAGACCAAGTGGTTTCATATACTAATTTGTAAGTTCTTCCTATCATGCAAATATTTGCACTGATGTCACCAACCACAGAATTACCATTAATTAATCCTGACCCTAATGCTGATTTTGATGACATTGGTGGTCTCCGTTCATCATCATGTTTCTCAAAAGCTGTGTTCTCTAGAAGGAGTCATATTAGGAGATAAATTACAATTATAAAATGGGGTGATGCTCTAAAGATTGTTTTAAAAGCAGGTGTTTTAAACTCAAACACTAAATTGAATGGATTGTAGAGCCATCTAATTAAATTCACAAGTGCCCTGAGCAGCACATTCTGGAAAAGAGTCAAAGAAACAATACCTCAAAGAAGCGACTCATTCTTTTTATCAGATTATGTCTCTACACTGAGAATATGAGCACTGATTTCAACAATATTAAAATTATTGTTTTAGCTTTCATATACATGCTCTACTGAAAAGCATAAATGTTTGAAGCTTAGCATTTTAAATCTTCTCCCTATTATTGAAAGTTTACTGCGTTCTTAATTAAAAGGAGCAAAAATGAATTTGATGGTCAACCCGCCAGTCCTGTCAGCGGTTTCAGTTGACCAACTGAAAGGTTAATTTCATGCAAAAACACCCTCAACAGAAACATCCAGAACAATGTTCAACCAAATGTCTGAACACCTCCCGGCTCAGTCAAGGTGACACATAAAATTAACCCTCACAGGTATTATTCTCTTTGTATATCATTAGATTCAATTTGCTAAAATTTTGTTAAGAACTTTTATGTGTATGTTCACTAGGAATTGGTCTAGTTTTGTCTGTTTTTGGTAAGAAGGTAACACTGACCTTATACAATGAGTTGGGAATTGTTCCTTCCTCTTATGAGTGGAGTCAGTATTTTTTATGACTTCCATGTTTGGTAGAATTCACTACTGAATTCATCTGTGTCTGTATTTTTCTTTGAAACTTTAATTTTTTTTCCAGATTTTATTTATTTTTTTGGCAGAGAGAGAGAGAGATCACAAGTAGGGAGAGAGGCAGGCAGAGAGAGAGGGGGAAGCAGGCTCCCTGCTAAGCGGAGAGCCCAATGCGGGGCTCGATCCTAGGACCCTGAGATCATGACCTGAGCCAAAGGCAGAGTCTTTCACCCACTGAGCCACCCAGGCACCCCTCTTTGAAAGTTTTCAGTGATGAATTTAATTTCTTTAATTCCTCTAAGGCCATACAAGGCATCTATGTCTTACACGTGCTTTGTGTATGTCCTATTATCGAAGTTGTGGAATTTTCTGGAATAAAATCTGTATGGACATGGACTTTCCTAAGACAGACGCTAAGACAAAATGAGACATGCAAGGCTGCATTAGGGGAAATATGTGCGAGGGAAAATGTGGAAGGAACTGGAAAAGCATGGTAGCTTCTGTATCCCGCCTTTTAAAATCTAGAAGCTATGTAAAAAGTGAGCATCATGAAACAGCCATGTTGTGAGAAGCTCAAGCCACCTGGAGAGTCCTTAGAAGATGAGATGCCATGCAGATAAAGAGAACCCAAGTAGCCCAAGGCACTGGATAGGCAAGGGAATGACGCAGCCTTGAATGTGGGTCACTCTAAGAGAACCCTACTGGAAACATCGCTCCCAATATAAACACGTTAATAATGGTATGATTCAGCACACACAGAATTTTTAGAATCATCAAGTCCCATAAAAATCCTTGCTGGGATAGTAGTTGGAAATATATTAAATTAAAAGATGTATATGCGTACAATGCCTATTTGTGTTATTTTAAGTCTTCTGATCTATGAACATGGTAATATACTTTTTTCTGTCCTGCTCCATCCGTATGCATAATGGCTCATCTGAGGACTCAAGTACTTGGGTATTTCAAACTGAGAAACAAACTGCCCTTTTGTTTTCAAGCCTGGTCTCCTCACCATTTCATCTGTACTCTGTTTCTGGAATTTTTCTCAGTACATCTTAGAAATTCTAAATTTATTTTCCATGCTTTTTCAATTGTTCAATAAATCTGTTTGATTTCGTTGACAACTTAAAATTAATTCTTTTTTATTTTAAAACATATTTGTTTCATTCATACTTCTCTTTTGTTCATCTTTTTCTTTTTCACTTTTAACACACATTTTTCCTTCATTGAGTATCCAGATACACTTAAAGTTTATGTCAAACTGTTCCTAGAAAATCAATTTCAATGAAAGTAAATTCATGTTTTGATTCTTCATTCTGTTAGATGCTATTCTTATCGATAGATTTTTTTTTCTTTGGCTTTCAAGATCATTTGGAGGCCAAAGTTTGTTTCCCTTTGCTTTGGACTCTCCCCGACTTCCTGTTTTGCCTCCAGCTGTATGGTATCATTGGGAGAAGGCAAATCAATTCCATTGGGATGCTCTCTGCTCTTCCACTTACCTAAGCCAAGAGAATCCTACAAACTGTGTGTCCAGACACAGGATACCTCCTTTTTATTTTTTTAAGCCTCTTCTCAGAGGTAGATGAGCACTTTCTAAAACATAACATCAAGCAGTGATCTTATCTCTGGTCTCTGTCCTGCATGGAATTCTTGTAAGGAATACAAGAAGTCTATAAAAGTCTAAGGAATACCAACTACTAACTTCATTCTCAACCACTCCTATCTGTTTCTGATCCTGGAGCACATCGAGCCTGTAGATTTAACCCAGCTCCTATTTTTGTACATCTTCTTGAAGATACCAAACTATGCCCTTCCTCTAATTGCCCAGTATTTTCACTTATCAGATGCATTGTTTCTTAGGCTTCGATTTCAATTTATAAGCATTTTGCTTCAGGTTTTTTTTTTTAGATCTTCACTCATTATCAACCCAGGAGGAGATTTATTTATACCAATGTTTGTCAATAAGCAGAATGTGTGGTTTCCACTCTTTCTCTACTTAAAATGAATCTGTAGTCATACTTCCCACTGTCTACTAAGCTTGTATCTAAAATGAATCCATTTGGCTGAACTGGTCTCTAACATAAGAATCTGTAGAACTACAATCTTCAGAATGTGTAGCTGGTATCACTTTTTCTATCCCACTCCCACCAACAAGCCTTAATTTTCAGAGTGCTGCTTTCTCTTTTGTTGCAGTCATCCCTTCCCACTAACATCTAATCATTACTTCTGGCACAGATGATTACTGGAACATGTTGGGTATGAAGAAAGGAGCTGTGGTGTGAGGATAGGAGAAATATTCTGGTTCACTTGCAACACAGTAGCTCTATAGTGATGGTAGCCCCTCCAGTTTTCTTTCTTTCTAAAATTTTATTTAAATTCAATCAGCCAATATATCATTAGTTTCAGATGCAGTGTTTTGTTTTGTTTTTTTTTTTTTTAAGATTGTATTTATTTGAGAGAGAGAGAGAGAACATGAGAAGGGAGAAGGTCAGAGGGAGAAGCAGACTCCCTGCAGAGCTGGGAGCCCAATATGGGACTCGATCCCAGGACTCTGGGATCATGGCCTGCACCGAAGGCAGCCGCCCAACCAACTGAGCCACCCAGGTGCACAAGATCTAGTGTTCAATAATTCATCAGTTGCATCTAACACCCAGGGCTCATCCCATCACGTGCCCGTTTTAATGCCCATCACCCAGTTGCTTCATCCTTCCACCCACCGTCCAATTTTCTTAACCCAAAGGACAGACTGGGAGAAGTGCAGAGTGGGTATGGGCCACTCTTGGGTTTCACATTCACTTCTATTACTTTTACTTAATTGAGTAATCCATTATGGTTAACGTTATTTGAAATTCTTCCCAAATTCTGCCAGTGCATTAATTTATTACTCTAATTTATGGTGTTGTTTCACAAGCGAGGAAAACTCTTCATTACCAAGAAGTTAGGATACAATATGCCAGTCACCGCTAGTCATTTTAAAATGAAACAGCCCACAGATCTAAAGCAGTGACAGACAAGGCCTGATGCACAGAGTTTCATGGTGTGAACACACGTTTCCGAGGAGGGCATGTGCATAAACTACTATGGGCGTAGTAAACCAACTGCTTTGATGAAAAGAGAGGCTTCACTGGGCAGTACTGCATGCATTCTCATTTTTCTGCTTCTCTGAGAATTGTTGATTCTTTTCTTACTTAATTGAATTTCTATTTATGTCAGCTGGTTCTTCTGACATTTTGTTACATATCCTTCTATGCAAGTACTGGAAAAAATTTCCATCTGTGCTACATGCAGTTTTGTGTATTTTTCATGCTTTGGTCTTACATAGAAACTTGGTTTAACTGCTTGATCTTTCTCATTAATTTAATCAATATGTTTTATGTTACCTTAATGAAAGCCTTTGATGAATTGGTGATGTCTATAAAATAGTCAATGGAGCTCTGTAAGTGTACATCTTGAGCTTATTTGTTTTGTTCCTCTCTCTGCCCTTCCAATTAAACTGGAAATTTTGTATTCTGCCCCAGAATACTACTGCTTCCCTCCAGTGCATTTTTAGAAATGTTATCTCCATTCCTGAAATAGTGCAAAGCAAGGAATTCACCCCATTTTATAGAGAGTTGACATAATTTAAAGCCCTCCAAGTGCTGTCTTTATTTTGGCATTGGTTCCAACAGGGTCTACAGGGGCTGAAACATGAAATGCTTTCTGCAAATCTGCTATCTTCCATGTCGCTTCAACTGCCTTCCAAGTTTTGAAACTCAATTTCTCCTATTGTCTTTGGCTCCTGTGTAGTTTTGCTCATTTAAAGTTTGTATGGAAGAATTGAGTGTTAGCATTCACGGCGATGATGGAATCACACGAGCTAACATAGGTTGTCATTTAGCTAGCAAACAAACTGTAAGACAGGGATAGAAGAAAAGTACCAATCCTTTTGGTTATAGTCTTTCTTTGCACTTTATTACTTTTTAGAAAAATCTTAGTCCCCACAGGCCCTACTGCCTAGGGCAACATCTTACACACAGACAGCATATTTGGCTTTTAATAATAAGAGCTTTTATTTTTTTAATTGAAGACATTAAAAAGAAATTTTTTTTTCTTGAAATATTTTCCATATGCTTGAACTAGGTGAAAAGTAAAGCAGTTGATATGATCTATATCTAGTTACTAAAAATAGGAACCAGTGCTGTCAAGGAGAAGGCAAGTCATCGCCTAGGAAGAGTTAGAATGTAGGAATGCGCATAAAATCCTGTAGTGCCTTATCTTGTCCATACAATGACATACCTTGTATGCAGATTGGAGAAGTGTAGTATTCACTAACTCCAAGTGAGTGAACGTTGATCTTTCATTAGTTTTGTCTTAATTCCTATATCATGTCCCAACTGTGCCAGGAATTAGCATCTAAGCACATTTTGAGAGGCTCAAACTCGCATATGCCTTAGTGACTTACCTTCCTTTCTACGAATGCTACTGAGGGACACCAGCTGTGGACAGACACAGATGCCTCCTTTCTCCCTGTTCTAACTGTTTATACTTCCCTTTCCCCACAAGACCTGCTCCCTGTCTGTTCTCCTTGCTGGAACCATCTAGGGACCTTAGCCTACCCCTCTGGTCTAGGAAGTGGAGGGAAGAATGGGTATGGGCAGAGGGCAGAGCGTCTATCTTCTGCTCTCTTCAGGGCCCTTTTCTCTAAGAGGTCACCCATCCTTTTCCTCAAGGCCCAGAAGCAACACCACTTACCCTGACTGAATTTCTGCCTGCTGCCCACCTTCCTTCAGCCCGCTAGAGTTTTTATTTAAAGTAACCAAATGGGGCACCTGGGTGGCTCAGTTGGTTAAGCAGCTGACTCTTGGTTTTGGCTCAGGTCATGACTTCAGGGTCCTTGCTCATGATCGGGCTCCTTGCTCAGTGGTGAGTCTGCTTGAGGATTCTCTCTCTCCTTCTCCTTCTGCCCCTCCCCCTGTTCTCTCTCTCTCTCTCTCTCTCCTTAAAATAAATAAATAAATCTTAAAAAAATGTGTGTGTGTCACTGAATACACAGAGAAGATGCCTAGAATCTTGTATTTCTACTACAACATAAGTAAAACATATTCAGAATACCCACTATCAGTCATTATAACCTGCAGTTTTTCTGCAGGTTTTTTGCAGTTTTTCACTGTAATCTTCAGTTTTTTCTTTTTTTTAAAAAGGTTTTATTTATTTATCTGACAGAGAGAGATCACAAGTAGGCAGAGAGGCAGGCTGAGAGGGGGAAGCAGGCTCCCCACTGAGCAGAGAGCCTGATGTGGGGCTCGATCCCAGGACCCTGAGATCATGACCTGAGACGAAGGCAGAGGCTTAACCCACTGAGCCACCCAGGCACCCCAATATTCAGTTTTTCTAAAGGCTTTGTGAAGAGAGAGGGGGAGAAAGAGAAAGAAAAAAAGCAGACAAGAGGGAGAGATTCTATTTTACCTATTTATCTTTTTGTAGTAGTAGTGATAGTAGTTAAAACCCTTATAAATCCTAAAGTGACCTGTTACACTTGCTTCAGGGTCTAGAATGTAGAAAAGTCTATGAGACTGTCTGGACCATAATAAGCTAAGCAAGGAAGGAATAGATAGGTCATTGGGTCTGATATTGGGAGCCTTCAGAAGTTAAAGTAAAGGAAGAAGAGAGAGATGGACAGAAAGGGAATAGACAATAAAGCAAAAGGATTTCTGGTTTATGCAAGCAAAGGGCCAAATTGTCCAATGCTTCCAAACCCACCTCAGTCTCTCTGAGACTAAGGTTGCCAGATAAAATACAGAATACACAGTTAAATTCAAATTTTAGGTAAAGAGCAATTTTTTTACTTTAAATGTGTCTCAGATATCTTAGGAGGACATAGTTACACCAAACAATCATGGGCTGTTTATCCAAAATTCAAATTTAATTGGGCATCCTATTTTTTATTTGCTCCATCTGTCACCCCTCCTCTAAGACTTCCCCCCTACCGGTTGCTGTCATATGTAGATCCAGTCCAGAGAACTTAGTGTTTTCAGGTGTTTTGGTATCTGAGGTCCTGTCCTTCCAGTTATTGTCTGGCTAAAGGCTTATAAGAATATAGAATGGTGTGATATTACATATATATTATGGTCTTAGTGTTTTTTGTTCCCTGCACATGTCTTCTTTATACTTCTGTGTCCTTTCCTCCATGTAAAATAAAATATATTATCTTGGGTTATAAAGAAGATATGGGGGGCGCATGGGTGGCTCAGTGGGTTAAAGCCTCTGCCTTCGGCTCAGGTCATGATCTCAGGGTCCTGGGATTGAGCCCCACATCAGGCTCTCCGCTTAGCAGGGAGCCTGCTTCCCCCTTTCTCTCTGCCTGCCTCTCTGCCTACTTGTGATCTCTCTCTTCTCTGTCAAATAAATAAATAAAATCTTTAAAAAAAATAAAAATAAAAAAAGAAGATATGGAAGGTAAAGATAGTCATAATCTTGACTTCTGAAACCCTGATGAGCTGAAGGGTTAAATAATTATTTTGAAAGAGTATAGACACACATGCAAAATTGCCTGACGGAAGCAGCTGGGGAAGAGAATCACAGGGAAAGAAGACATTTATGTTCTGGCAGCCCTGGAAGGTATCTCCACACACCCACGCCATATCAGCAAATTACAGACATGAACCTCAAGGCACAAATGGATACAAAGGGGTAACTATTTGGTATAACTCAGTTTAATTTGATTTGAGGGTCCCCAGTCCACTGGATTGGTTAATATTGTATGCTCATCTAGTTCACAATAATCCATACTCACTATAGATCACTGGATTTAATTTATTTTATGAATGGTATATAGTACATCAACTCTATAATGGCAGAATGAATGGAAAATTGTCCCAATCATCTATATGTATTGCTATTGGCATCCCAGGTCCCCACAGATCTCTGTTTTGCCCATCTCTTTTCAATGCAATGCTCAATGGCTCAGGGATCCTGAGGCTGCTTTGAACCCTTGACTCAGAAAGCGCCCAGGCATTTTTGGTCTGTTCCTCCAGAATCACACTGAATCAGGGCTCTCTATGAAATCTGCTGTTCCAGTTACCACCCCAGATGCAAGTCAGGGGTATTTTCTATTCCTGGAACCTCAACCTTATCTGAGGATTCTGTTGGGTTCTGCCTCTGAGGACTAGACATGTGCAACATGTTTTCTCAGAGATCGACCATCTTTTAGCACTCTCACTTCCAGGATTGATTTTGAGCCCTGGGGAACATTTGGCAATGTCTGGAGATACTTGTGGTTGTCAAAGTGGACAAGTGTACTAGTTTCTAGTGTATTGATGCCCAGAATACTTTTAAACATCCTATGATGCTCAGGGTGGTTCCCAACTCCCTTCCGCCACCTCCAAAAAAGAGCGATTCATCCCAAAATTTCATTAGTGCTGAGGTTGAAAAACTCTGCTTTAAAATTGTGTGAAATGATCACACAACACTGATAAATTCAGTGACTCCTGTAACACACCACTCACTGTTGAAGTTTATAATCGTAAGCCTCAGATGTGAGATACGATGCTATGGACCAGATATGTGATACTGTTGCCAGTCAAAATCTAAAGGAAATAAATCCTTCTTCAAGGTATTTTAAGAGTGCCATTTTGGTTGCAATCAAAGTTCACAAATGCTCCACAGGCTACAACTGTTATTTTGTTATGTAAAGAAGGTTATTACTGAACTGAAAGTAAGAAAATATGACTGGTAGATAAAACTTATTTTAATGGATGTGAGTTCACTTATGTTTGCCTCTAATGTATGGCACTGATTAGGTAGTTTTCTACTAACATTTCAGTAATGATAGCATTAGGCGCCTCCACCTCCTAACTTCAAATTAAAGTAATTGAAGTGTATAAAGCAGACAGAAGTACTCTGATGCTATGGTTCGGTGATAGCCAGCCATCTCCCAGACCTTCCCCTAAATGTAATATAAATCCTTTAGCCCTTAATAAATTAAAGTGCCAGGAAAGAAAAAGAAAACTTACCTTGAAGAAATCTTAATGAGAACTTCCTAATGATAAGATCTATTACCAACATACGTGTCCTCATAACAAAAATAAATTTTCCACGCACATTTCAAGATTTTACTACTTTGTTGAATAACATTTAAATATTTTAGACTTTGTAAAGTTCCCGTCATAGTCATTTACAATAACAAGAGCTGCTGTTCATATTTGGGAGAGTAATAAAAATACATAGTTTCTATAAAATAGTTTTAAGTTTTTCATATATATATATAAATGATAAACATCTACTTCTTTTAAAAATCCTTCCTCTGTAGGAAATATATATATTATTCTCCCAGGAATGTATTGATGCAATTTAGTGGACTCAACTGTGAGCTTGCAAGTTTTAGTTCTTTGAAAGAGACCAAGCATTTCTTTTCTCCACGCCTCAGTTTCCTGACTGGCTAAATAAAAGTAATGACAACTGGCTTCCTCTCAGGGATATTTCAAAGAGCACTAAAACATTTCCAAGGGTGGGGCACCTGGGTGGCTCAGTGGGTTAAAGCCTCTGCCTTGGGCTAGGCTTATGATCTCAGGGTCCTGGGATCGAGTCCCGCATCGGGCTCTCTGCTCAGTGGGGAGCCTGCTTCCCCCTCTCTCTCTGCCTACTTGTGATCTCTCTCTTCTCTCTCAAATAAATAAATAAAATCTTAAAAAAAAATGTTTTCCAAGGGATTCAACAGCACAGATTGCCATATAGCCTGTTATTTAGTGGCACAAGAGCCAAGATGGAAATTAGAATCAGGGGGAGCCCGGAACTACCACACAAAAACCTCTGACCATGAGGTGCAAAGAAGAGGTGCACTCATTCTGTGGTATTGCCAAGGGCAAGCGTCGTGGATGGCGACATAGAAGCAGCAGTTCAGTACAGCCTGCCCTGCTGAGACACATACTCTAAACAAATGCTTGTGCTCGATCTGTAAATTTGGCTTCCTGGTAGAACCTCCAACATACACCATCCAGCCACCAAGGGCAACTCTACATTAGCATCAGTTGAGTAAAAATTGTACGCAACTTCCGAGTCATACTTTCCTCTACCTAGAAATTCTAGAACCTTCTACAGATCCTTTGGCAACATCATTATCTTACCTAATTGAAGGGATACAAAATAGTTCTGTGGTTGTTATAGTATCTACAAACTAGTTGGCTGGCCAAGCTATTTCACGCCCCCTGCAAGACAGTACAGAATGGCATGCAGCATCCCCTTCGTGCCTGTGTTGGCACCAAAAGGGGGATTCTCCAGCTGTGTTCTAATCTCGCACTCCACCTCATTACCTTTGTCAATGAGAGCTTAAGACACCTTGATCCTTGTCATTTCCCCACCCTCGCCAATTCTATCCCAGCAAGAACAGAGGAGAATCAAGTTCATTACAGAGTTTTCATAGCTGTCTCTCCTTTGGAGGGAGAATGAATTTGTCATTTTCTGAGGTCAAAGGAATTACGGAGTTTCACAGTGAGAGAACGAATCATTTTTGTTTACTTGGCTGAAGGACAAAGCTTATGACTATTGTTTAAAATTCTGTTGTATCCAATATATACAGCAATCTGTTTGCTACAAAAGTGCTCATTTTTCAGTTGATGGCCCATATGGTTACAGACCCCAATAAAAATAAGGGGCTAAACCGGGATTCACATGCTTTACCTTAATATCCATTAAGCTGCTCATTAGATATTCCTATGGGTTGCCTAAAAATATAAACACTCTTACAGATAAAATTATCCCAATCCTGATGAATCCATTCACCCCAAGTTCAACGATAAACACTGTACTGCATGTGGGAAAAATCCCAAAAACTAGGGAAATAAAAGGAGCTTTATAATAAAAATACTGTTTCCGAGCCCGGAAGAGTCACATTAATTATGCAACCAGCGCTACTTTGCTTAAATTACCTCAGCCTCTGCATTTGAAGAGCCTTATTAAATAGTTATGTCCCTGTATATTTAAAGAAAGAGAGTTTTATTCATTTGATTAAACTATTTTTATTGTGTAGGATTGTAGGATCATAATCCTAGGTATTAAACTTCTCCTTCCACCTCCCCTCTCCTTCCCCACCTCCCCAGCAAGGGAGAAAAAGAAGAAAATGAGTATTACTTTAGCCACACAAGCTTGCCAAGAAAAGTAAACACATGAAATTTCTAGAGGGTTTTTCTTTTTTTAAAAAAAAAGGCAGAGAGGAGAATCAATATAAAATTGCCAACTGCTTCCTGACAAAAGTCCCTCATAAGCACTTCAACCTCCTGCATTTGTTTAAAGCCATTCTGATTACCACCCAGACATTCTTCACTTGCAGCATGAATTAATTTTAGCTGACAAAGTGAAGGTCTCCACTCATCCCCAATTCTCATCAAGCAAGTTACCCCTTCCAGAGGAAGAAACTGAGGTTGCTGTTCATTCTCCTTTGCTCCTTTGGTGGCTCTAAGAAAACTAATTATTTCTCTTGCCTTGGAACAAGTTCTTTTCAAGAGAGAAGTCCCTTCATGTCCCTATAAAGACAGTCACTCTAAAACGCATTACTTGTATTAAAAGCCAGGAATGTGAGAGACATATGAAAAGCTTAGCTAACATTCGGCTTTTTATGAATCATTTCTTTTCTGTGGGTGTTTTGAAGCTTATTTATTACAATGTCACCAATTCCTTTGAGGTGGGAGTGTGAAACACTCCCTGGCCTATGGAGTTGGAAAGAGCTCATTAAAATGGGAGAGGAAGATGTTGGATCCTCATTGGACCTTCCTTAGTGTGATCTGACCAAACAGACCATGGAGTTATGTTAAAATGTGATGCCTCCTACAGAGAGACCAATGATTCACTCTTGTCTACTCCATATTGAGACACATCAACTTGAGGCTAATGAAACCAGAGCAATGGGGCCTATTTCTATCGAACATTTGATTAATCATAAGGTCGTGTCAAAAATAATACTAACCTTAGGGATAAATATTCAGGCATTGTGTAGGAGGTGCTACAATGAACTCTGTGTATTTTTCTCTAGTGATTAAAGAAATGTCCCGAGTCAATTCAACTCTCTCTTTTTGATAAGTTACTCAAGAGACAAAGGAGGAATCTCCTTTTTTTACGAAAGAAAATCATAAATGAGCAGGAGGGAAATTTTGACTTAATGTTCTACTGCAGACTGACAGAGATTTAGACGATGCCAACATTGTAGAATATTAAAAATAATCACTCATATTTAGGTATGAAATACATTAGATAATTGTTTTCTCGGCAAAGTGCTTTTCAAGTTGTATTGAATGTTTAAAATGCTAATTTTAAAATCAATTTATTTAGCTTTTTTGGAGTATATGGAATGCAAACTAATTCAACATAGGAGGAAGGCTAAAAGCAGGAATGTTGGGGCACCTGGGTGGCTCAGTGGGTTTTCTGCCTTTGGCTCAGGTCATGATCTCAGGGTCCTGGGATCGAGCCCCGCATCGGGCTCTCTGCTCAGCAGGGAGCTTGCTTCCTCTTCTCTCTCTGCCTGCCTCTCTGCCTACTTGTGATCTCTCTTTGTCAAATAAATAAAATCTTAAATAAATAAATAAAATAAAAGCAGGAGTGTCATCAAGGAGTAATGGGCCAACCCACTGGTTCAGAAGGAAAACTATATGGCAGAAAATAAAGTTAACCAACTTAGCTATTCAGGAATCTTTTATGTAAAAAAGGTCCAAAGAACTTATAACTAACTTCTGTGTTTTAGATGAAATAACCCACTTCCATATCTTTCGTCCTGTTTTTAGTGTGAGGCGTGGGAGAGATGGGCTTTAGTGTAACTGGCCAATACCTAAAGCCTCAACCCATTTTTAAAAGGATTGGTAAACTTCAGAAGTGTTAGGAGCTCATGGAGATGTCAAGGGATTAAAAAATTTCATGGTATGGAACACTGGGATAGTAACCAATTGTGGTTTGAACCATTGAGACAATCCCAAGCTTCTTTTTCTTTTTCAAGGGAAAAAAAAAAAAAGATTCAGCACCTAATCTCTTTTACCCTTTACATCTGAGTTAATAAGTGATGGCCTTCTATTTGTGTGAAAATACAAATTTAAGTTTTTTAAAGTTCACATGACATGCAACTTTGCTTCCTGTATGTCTGGTATTTAAAAAAATGCATGGCTTTCTCTTCAGCCAACAATTTAGAATATCTGTACTAAAAGCTCTCCTCAGAATATTCATTATTAATTAATTACGATTAGCTTTTCTCACAGGTTCATTTAAGAAATGAGATATTTAAGAGTCAGTCTAATGGCCATATTAGCTATGTATTCAACTCCATTAGTGAATTAGAGGAGACAAGTAGAAATCAAAGTTTTCCTGAACCAGGTTTTCTCAACTGCTTCAAAAATGCTTCTCCTTATTATAAAAATGTTTGGTACCTGCATTATTTATTTGAACAGCATTCTTGTCTTTGCGAAAATCAGGATTGAAAACATTAGCCATTGTGTTATCAAAGGTCTCTCAGATAACTACCACTCTCTTACCTTGGCTAGTTTTTTGGGAAAAAAATAAACTGTATCTCGGTAAATTGAATCCTGTGATGGAGGCGAATGTGTTCTCTTTTAACCTTGGCTTCCAAAAGAGTTACAAGCTAATTTAGTGCCTAACTGTGTTAATAAGCTCATGCCCAGCACACATTTATATCCATCTCTGTTCCTTTTAACGTGACCTCTGGGGGTGCCTGGGTGGCTCAACTGGTTAAGCCTCTGCCTTGGCTCAGGTCTTTGGATGGACCCAGAGCTCACATAGGGCTCCCTGCTCACAGAGTCTGTTTATCCCTCTCCCTCGGCCCTTCCCCCCATCAGTACTCTCTTTCTCTCAAAAAGAGAGAGACACGGGAAGACAAGGAACACAAGCAGGGGGTGTGGGAGAGGGAAAAGCAGACTTCCTGCAGAGCAGGGAGCCCCATGCGGGGCTGGATCCCAGGACCTCGAGATCATGACCTGAGCTGACGGCAGATGCTTAATGGCGGAGCCGCCTTGGCACCCCTCAAATAAATAAATAAAATCTTAAATAAAGAAAACAACAGGAACAACAGAACATACGACCTCTAGTCTGTTTTCGAACCCATTTGTTAAGAAATAATTTAAATACAAGAAAATATACTCATTTTTTAATTGTACGATTTGATATTTTTGACAAATATATACAACCGTATGATCACGACCAAGATATAGAACATCAATATTTCCTCAAAAATTTGATTTATGCACCTTTATTTTCAATTGTCCTACCCCAAGTTCAAACAATCTGTTTCCTGTCACTCAAATTTACTTTGCCTATTCTAGAATTTCATACAGGTGGAAATATACAGCTGTTCCTTTGCATCTGGCTTAGAACCACAATTTAAAAATTTCAAACATTCTCTTTTCATTTTTTCAAGTGAAATGTCTGCGATTTTTCCTTAAGTGTATTCCCCAGTAGGTAATGAGTTTTGTTTTGATTTTGTTTTTGGCTGGCTTTTATGATTTTTTTCTTCCTTGTCACTATTTTTCAGAACTTTGATATGCTAGGCGCCGGTGTGTGGTTTTGTCTTTATTCTGTCTAGGTTCACTGATCTTGGTCCTGTGAGTTTATAGTTTTGTTTCATTTTTTAAAAGGAAACTTCTGGTTATTTTTTATTTATTTTGTTTTTGATTTGGTTTGGTTTGGTATGTTTTTGGTTTTTTTTTTTTACTTTATGCTGTGAGACTCCTATTTTCTCTGTGCTATTTCCCAATAGGTCACTTTACTAAAGCTCTATGAAAAATTTTTAAAGTCTTTTTTTCTCTCTTCTTGAGTTTTGCTGGTTTTTATTGCTATGGTTAAAAGTTTGCCTGTCTTTTCATTGCACTCTCTAATCTGCTATTAGTCCCACCCAGAAAAAAATCTTCATTTCAGACATTATAACTTTCTCCTTTAGAAAATTTATTTGCTCTGCCCCCCACCACCCTAAACAAGTCTACCTTGCTCTTCCTTATGTTCATATCTTGCTTTAAATTCTTGGCAAGTTGCTTGTTTTTACCCAGTAGTTTCAGTCTCCCTGCATTTCTAGGAGTGTTTCAGTAGACTAATTTTTTCTCCTGGGTATGAGTTATATTCTCCTTTTTCCTGATAGATCAGGCAATTCGTATTCAATTCTGAACATCGTATACGTTTAAGTTGTTAAGTGTCTCGATATTGTTTTCTTCCTTCAAAGAACGTTGAATTTCATTGTGTCTCAGTTAAACTACTTGAGGTTCATCTTGATTCCTTTAAAACTTGTTTTTAAAATTTGCTAGGGTGGAGCTAAACTATATTTTGTGGCAGGTGTCACTACCACTGTGTTACATTTCTGGGATCTCTACCGAATAAACTTGATCATACAGATCACACCACTGTGTCTGGTCAGAGCTCATACAGAACTCAGTCCTAGATGAAATCTGGAATTTGTTCTGCTTACAGTTCGTGAGAGTTGGTCTTCTCTCATGGAGTTTCCCTACATGTATGTGAATTAATATTCAGCAACAGACTTAAAGAGATCATGCAGATTTCTGGGGTGCCATTTCTGTGTGACTCCCTCTGCCATCTACCCGACATCCCCACTACATCAGCCCCCCACACACCAATTCATGTCTTGTTGTCTGTCAGAATTCATGTTTGGTTTGGGTTCCCTCCTTGTGCTATGAACCAAAACATGCTTCCAGGCATAGAGTCACGGTGTTTGTAGGGCTCACCTGGGCTGTTACTCTTTTCTCAGGGACCTAAGTCCGCTGCCGTTGATGAGTATCTGAAAACAATTGTTGGGTACATTTTGTCCAATTTTCTAGTTCTTTTCAGCAAAAGGGCAGCTCAGCTACCGATTAGTCTGTCATGATAGAAGTAGAAGTCAGCAGTTTGTTTTATTACTAGAATTTCTTTAGTTATACTATATTTAACCATTTAAGGCACACCATATAGTTTTGGAATACAACTATATAGTCTATATAATCCCATAAAAATATTCTGAGGAAATGGAAAAACATATTTTTGGCCCAGAGACCCAAGAGCTTTAATTATTCCTTCACTTTCATAAACTTTTTGGTGACTACTAGTGTTTTAATTCCCTTAAGAGCCCAACAGATGGACATAAAAGGAGATTTGGACTTGACAAAAAGACAATTTCTTATTTTTCAGATGAGAAAATATTAAAGCTGTCTTCCATGGAACCTTTAGAGTCAGCTTCCCTTGGAGCTCTTAAGCAGGAAATAGACATCAAATGCTTTAAATGCTCATTTACCTAAAAACAGGAGGTTCTTTCTGGTGTTGTGATTCTTAAATTGCAAAATACTCAACAAATGTTGAACTTTCCTGTGGTTTTACTGCCACAGAAACGGCAAAACATTATTATTGCCAAACTTAATAAAAAAGGCATCTTTTCAAATAAAAGTCACGAATGATATTTTAATTACCTAAGTCTAAGATAATTGGAATTTGCTTTTGTAAAATAATTGTATGACCTATGCGTGAGTACTCACACCCTTTCTCATACCTTTAAATAAGCCAGGTATGGCCTAAAGGCAACAGGACTAAGAGGAGGGAGAGTGGTCAGAGTCTGGAAGTAAGTATTGTTGCCAAATAAAACCTAAGGGGTCTCTTCTACAAATAGAGTTTTAAGTG
>CM053603.1:173212876-173257636 GCA_028646535.1 Procyon lotor | reverse complement strand
GCTTTTAGAGTGATTTCCTCCTCTTTAGCTGGACTTCTGATTCCCAGGGCTCTCTGTGCCTCCTACACCTCCGCCATCTTGCCCTCCAACCTCCGAGTTACATGTTTTAAGAATGGGCTCTGGAATCAAATAATGGTTTGCATGTTTTCTTGCAAGATGGTTTTGATCCATTACTTTAGTTTCCCAAACCTGAGTTTACTCATTGCTAAAATGGAATGACATCCACTTCATGAGGTTGTTAGAAGAAATAAGGATAATCTATGTAAAGGATGCAGCCCAGAGTGAGTGGGCTGGTGACTACTACACAAAGTGTTACTCTAATGATTATCAAGACTCTCAGACCACAGCCATCCTCAAGGACTGAAGTAGGTTTGAGGCAGCCCATTTGTATCATATTGGGTAGCAGTGGGGAGATAAAACTGCAGAGAATGGGGTCTCCTCTGACATTCTTTGGACTGTATGCTTATTTAAGGACCCTAGGATGATTTTGGCTAAGACCTTCATGCCTCATGGAGAGACGGTCTGATGCAGAGTGTGAACTCGTACACTAAGCTATGTCATTTTTCCATTATTGATCGCTATAAAAGTTGAGGAAGGGGCATAACTAAAGGTCAGAATATAAACACTATCCATTAAAATAATTTGACATAGAATTGTATCTCTATTGGTTCACTTGAAGCCAAGGTTTTTAGGCATTGGCAGACCTTGGAAAGAAATCTATTACCTATTAAAAGACATCCTACAGTGGATATTGGGCTTTTTTGGTTTAGGACCAAGATTTCATTATTCTTGGATGTGGGATACAAATAATTATCATCTTTCAAACTATTTCATAGCACTATTTCTTTTTCAGTGGTTACTACTGAATAAAAGGTAGCTCTATATCATGAAAAAATAAATTTAAACTAAAAGCAAGGGTAACTGAATTCTGATCAAAAGTTACTTTTTAAACAATGAGGTAGTACTCAATATTTTCCTCAAGGAATTTCTGAAAACTCAATTTCATATTGTGATCCAAGAAAGAATTGCAAGTTTATTGAGAATGTTCTGAGCATCACAATTTTTCACTTCAAGTAAGAAAGATAAAGAATTAATCAGTTTTAAATAATTCTATGATTTAAAGGAGAATAAGAATAGTAATTATCAAAATCACCTGAACATTTCTTTAAAATGTCAAAATAAACGTATTTCTTAATAACATACTATCACCAGAGCATTTTCTACTTCAAAACAAAAACCCGTAAGGCACAATTAAAGGAAATGATGTACTCATTAAAAGTGATAGAATAGCACTTTCCTTTTTTGTTTTGAATATGTTTCGTGCCATGAATTAAGAATTCTTGATATCAGGGTTGAGAGGGAAACTGTTTTGTGAGTGCAAAAGATAACATACCTATGCTGATTATCTACTTTCTCAGCTTTAAGGGCACATTATTATCATTAAAAATACTGCATTAGGTGTCCAATTTGCAGTATGGGAGTTGCTCATTAACAAATGACTGATATTGTTATTGTAATTCAGAGACTATCCAAGATGATATTTCCTAGAGAATGTGTCAAAGAAAGCTCCATTAGGAATGGTTTGGGACACTTGAAGTTCCTTGGGCTTGAAGCCCTCCACAGTGACCTATATTTATGAAAGGGAAGCGCAGTTAGAGACACCAGTGTTTTCTCCATGAGGACATTTTCAGTATTTCTCCAAGTGGGTATTTCAGCAGCTGCTGATGGAAACATGAATTTTCAGACACATTCAGCAGAGAGAAATGAGATATTTTGACTGAGATATATTATCCTGTCCTGTTTTGTAGCAAAGGCAGTAAAGTGTTTCTGCAGGGTCAAGTAGCAGAGAAGTCATCAGCTAGTGGAAGGCAAGGCATTGATGCAGCAACATAATAGAGTGGACAGAATGTGAATTAGGCAGAAGTCAAGGATTACAAAGGGGAAAGAGAAAAGCAACAGTCCACAAAACAGAAGGCCTAGGGCCCTGTGCACATGGCTCATGTAACAAAAGAAGATTTTACTAACAGAGATTCAGTAACAGTCAAAGTATACAGCTATAAAGGTGTCCTGCTGGAGGAGGGAATTATATCTTAATTCGCTCTCCTTAGGGAGGACCTGGTGATTTCTAAATGAGTTTGGAAAATGAGAAGAATGTCCTTTGGGACGGCCTTCAGTACTTGGAAAAAAATATATATATACATATATATATGTATATATTGCAAGGAGAGATCCTCTCTGTGACAGACACAGTTTGTCAATACAGAGCCACTGCTATAAAGCACGCATCACTACGTCAACACCAAGAAACCTGACCTGTGGGAATGCTAGTGTTCACTACAATGCAAACTCCTTCATTGGCTGGGGTTTTTCTTCCCCTTTTAGTCTCCTTGGTTTCTCATTTACGCAGTGAACATTTATGACATCTAATACATGCCAAGACCTATGCTGGGGATTCAGATTTGAAAGACACCTCTCCCTACAGGAAATTTCAAGAGAATTGCAGAAAATGAAGTCATATTACTGTTCTCATGTAGATAGTGCACTGGTAAATCCTGACATAAGGTGTAAGAAGGAAAAGAGGAAAAAGGAGTAATGGTGCTCATAGCACAATTGTGATTCTACTGCTGATCCTGTTGCTTATGTTACTACTCTAGTCTTAGATTATAATTTTAGAGAAGGGAGAAAAACAAAGACAAGATCATTTTTCTTTATTTTCTAAACCTTTAACACAATAAATGAGGTAGTCGGCTCTTTCATGTGGAGAAACTCAAATCTTTGGTAGAGATCCCTTAAAAAAAAATGGCATGGATATAGCTTTTAATTTGATTTTGGTAGCATGGATCTAATTCATAAGAATATTACAGAGGTGCACAGGGGATAAACTACAGTGTTCTCTTTAGCTTTTAAAAAGACATCACCAAGGTGATTTACATAATTGAAATTCTGTATTTATAACTACAGATGTGCCACAAAATTCAGGCGAGCAGCCAGACTGTCAAAACTCTCAGCAGTTTCATGAAAAGGAAGGTTTGATGAAATCTTCACTGGTTCCCACATAAATAAAGCTGTTTGGGGAAACAGAGAAAAATAGATGGGAGGTCTTTACATTTTAAAGCACCTGCAAAGAAACAAAGTGCTATAAAAAGATTAAAAGATGGTCAAATAGAATACATAAAGACCAAAAATATTAAATAATCTACTGCTATGAGCCTTTAATATTTAGAAAGGTTGGAAGATTTTTGTGAGATATTTTAGATTGCTTTATTAGGAAATCAACTGAAGGTGTCATTAAGAAATATAAGCTCTTTAACCTATAACAATTGGAGTTTTATTTGTGGTCTTAGAAGCTTTAATGTCTATACATTATGGATATGATTCCACACATGCAATCTTTTTAAAAAGCATATTGAAGTTCTTTCATTCACCAAGTACAATTTGATTGTAGTGTGTCTGTTTCTTTCTTTCTTTTTTACTTTCTTTCTTTCTTTTCTTTCTTTCCTTCATCCATTCAGTCTTCAATGCCATTTCTAAAAAATAAGAAAGCTTTAATGTACAGAGTTCACTGAATTGACAGCAAAAACAATCTTTTAGAGGTTTGACACACTTATACTTTTATCTTAAATAAAAATAAGACTCATTTAACCCTCAGTTACATATTTTAATGATCATATTTTCAATGTGCTAAGGAGTCAAATTTTTCAGTTCTCCTTTAGTATTTTGAAAAGAAGGATGAAAAATAGACCAATGTTAGTAGAGTATTATGTTTCATTTTGGAAAAATATGTCCCTATCAAATGTTAGGGGTTAAGTTTTGTCTCTGATAAAAAGGTATGTTGGGGGGCACCTAGGTGGCTCAGTCGTTAAGCATCTGATTGATTCCAGAGTCCTGGGATCAAGCCCCGCATCAGGCTCCCTGCTCGGCAGGAAGCCTGCTTCTCCTGCTACCATTCCCTCTTCTTATGTTCCCATTCTCACTGTGTTTCTCTCTGTCAAATAAATAAAATCTTAAAAAAAAAAAAAAAAGGATGTTGGTGTTCTAACCCTGAAATAACTCACAATGTGACCTTATTTGGAAAAAGGGTTATTGAAAATGTAATTAGTTGATTTAAGATGAGGTCATATTGGAGTAAGGTGGAGCCTTAATCCACTACGGCTGGTGTCTATAGAAGAGGGAAGATGGCTTTATAAAGTGAAGACACAGGACATGCATACACCAGGATAAGATGGTCATGTGATAATGGAGGCAGAGAATGGAGCTATGCTTTCATAAGCCAAGGAATGCATGGAATTACCAGAAGTTGAAAATGCAAAGGAAGAGCCTCTCGTAGGGACTTTGTGGAGTGCACGTCCTGCCAACACCTTGATTTTGGTCTTCAGAACTGTGAGACAATACATTTTCATTGTTTTAAGCCACTCAGTTTGAAGTCATTTGTTACAGTAACCTCAGAAACTAATACAGTGAGCATGACAAGCTTTCAAATTTTATTAATGTGGTCATTCAAGAAAGTATTCTTTGGAGATCTGACATACAAACCCAAGAACATACAGACATCAGGAGTTTTCTCCTCAGCCATCCCTGAGCAACTGTGTGGCTGAGATCCCATTAATCAAATAAGTAATTGTTTATGTGTCTTTCTTTCTTTTTCTATAGAGGTAAACATATACATCTTTTCCTATTTTTCCTTCTTTTATCTCTCTCCATATGTTTTTCCTTATCTGCCAATATCATTATCATCTTCACTGTCACAAGGCTTGATTGAGTCTTATCTTTGACAACCCTGTGTTAATTGATAACACAATTAACACACTGAAAATCATATGTTCATCATGACATTAAATAAGATGTATAATCAAATAGTAGAATGTTAGTTTCCCATCCCTACCACCAAAGTATTTGTAGGTGAATTCATAAGCATACAAAGGAGGTAAGTATAATCATTTCACTTGCTCATCTTAAGTTACTCTCAAATTGATAAAATTTTTCATTTTGGTAGAAAAGAAAAAAACTACAGTGCTGGTTTCTTAAGTGTCTGCTACAAAAGTTTAATATTGTACTTAATAAGCTGTTCCAATATGCCTAAACTGAAAGCCTTCATTAATCAGCTCTGTGCTTGTTGACCTCCTTTGCCTGGTGAGGAGAATAAAGTTTCTCTGAGATAATTGGTGTAGTTCCAAGGGATAAAACAGCCCTACCTATTGAGGAATACATTAGTTGGTATGCAACTAAATTTCTGTAACAAAGACACCCCCAAATGAAAGGTTTTAAAAAAGCATTTTATTTTGGGGTGCCTGAGTGGCTTAGTTGGTTGAGCATTTGACTCTTGATTTTGGCTCAGGTCATGATCTCAGGGTTGTGAGATCAAGCCCTGCATTGGACTCTATGCTCAGCAGGGAGTCTGCTTGAGATTCTCTCCCTCTCCTCCTATTCCTCACTCCACTTACACATGCTTGCTCTCTCTCTGAAATAAATAAACAAACCTTTTTTTTTTAAGTGGTTTGTTTCTCACTCATATCACTTTTGCAGTAAGCTGTGTAGATTGGCAGAAGACTGTGGTCATGCAGTCAGTCACTCAGGACTCAGCTTCTTCTCATATTTTTTGTTTTCTACCTCCTAGCACATTGTCCTCATCTGAATGTCCAAAGCTATATTCCATACAACAGACAGAAGAAAAGATGTGGAGGGACATTTGCCCAATTTTCTAACATTCAGAACCAGAATTAAAACTCCTCTCTTATGTTCACATTTCCCTTCCAAAAATTTATTTGTATGACTGCTATCACCCACATAACTAAATTAGCTTCAAGAGGTTCTAAGATATATAGTCTTTCTCTAGGCATATATCTAGGGCATATATACTTGCTATAGAGATTACTAGCAAACTTTGCAAATTTTAGCACTTATTATTTTGGTTTCATTTTATTAGATGAACTACTTCCTAAGAAGTGTTTCATGCAATGTTTACGTTTTGAAAATCAAATTAAATTTATATTGATTCAGGATTTTGTTAGTTGTTTTTATGTTTCTCTTTTTTCCTGAGTAATTTATGGTATTCCTAAGAGTGCTCTGGGATGTCACAAAAATAGGTTTGGAAATCATTGCTCTGAAAGAATTAAAATTACAGTTATGATAGACGCATTCCTCCACATTCAGGCAAGAAAAGATAACAGCCGTCATTCACTATATTTGCAGAGATCTCGTCATGAAGTATTTCTCTGAGGCATGAGGCTATGTGAAACCATTTTTCAGGTAAGATGAAATTACCCAAACTTTGGTCATACTAACAGCACTGAGCTACAGCAAGAAACTGAATCATCCAAGAGATTCGATTGTGTTATTTACACCCTATTTACCAAGACAAGGAAGAAGATTGTACTGTTTCAGAAAATAAAATTTAGTCTACCAAGAAGAACAAACAAACAACAAATATTTCAAGGTAACTCTTAGCCTGAAACTTATGTCTGCCAGCATTTCCCCTGTGGAAAATGTCCAAGCATATTCACCTGCCTTTATTCCTTCAGTGTGAGCACTTCAGACTTTCTCCATGGCTAGCAACTGCATTTCTTTGTTTGGGTATTTTGTCTGGCTTCCTAAACCCATTCTATCTTTAGCCAAACAAGCCCATAGGGCAGTACTCACTAATGAGTGCCCCAGCAGCCTTCCTCTGGGATAGTACAACTCCCTCATTGTGTTCTATGTTTTCCTCAGAGTTCCCCCTCAGAGACTAACTAACTTGCTTGACAACATGCCATTCCTCTTGTCCCTCTTTCCAGACCCCTTCCTAAAGGGTTCCATCCTGGGATCACTTCCCAAATGACTTACACTCTAATCCTTGACTCGGGGTGGGGTTCTTGGGAATAGGATGCAAGACCAGCCCCACTCTTGAGCATTCCAGTAAATCAATGTTTGTCATTACGTTCCATACATAGATCTATCTTCCTCAGCTCTGTGCTGGCCTAGAATACCTACCATACACAATGACTTAACTGTTGAGATGATGAAATCCTGAAGGACCATGGATCTCACTCTAGACTCTGCTTTATAGAACAGGAGACCGAAGCAGAGAGAGAAAGTGTTTTTCTCGGGTGGTAGAGCCTGGTGATGAAGGCCATGGGATCCAGTAATTTATATTTCTTGGTTTGAATCTTGGCTCCACCTCCATGTTAACCTGTATTATTAGCATGTCTTTTAGCATTAGACGAACGGAGAAGTAGGAAATGTAATCAGAGGATATAAAATAAGAGAGGAAATGGTCCTGGATCTCAAGTAAAATAAAACTGGACTCACACAAGATGCACAGTCACAGAGAAATGTTTGCTCTAGAAAGAGTATAGATATCACCAACACTAGTGTACAAACAGAAACCTAGAAACTAGGGTATTACATTCTGAAGAGCACAACCTCATGAGTTAGACTACCTGATTTGAATCCTGACTTCATATCTCATTGGCTAAGTGATTTGGGGGAATCTGCTTAGCCTTTCTGTGCTTTTACATCCTCATCTGAAAAATGGGAATGATGACAATAAGACCTAGCTCAGAATACTGTTGTGAGGATTAAGAATGATAACACATAGGAAATAATCAGGACATACTAAGCCCAACAAACATTCATTTCCATTATTATTGTTGGCAATGTGGCAGCAGTGGAATAAATTTCAGGTCCGAAGCTCTCCCTATCCTGCATCACACACCATCAGTAGTGATGGAAACTCACATATAAATCCATATCTAAGGCATAATTACCACAACAAATTAAAAACGCCCTTCTGTCTGTCAGCATGCTAACAAATTAGTTCTCCTCAAACATGGTTTTTCTTATTTAGTAGGTGACATAATACAGCATTTTTTCCCCTTTCTGACACAGAGTAGAACAACTGTTTTATGTGTGTTTTCCCTGCTTAATAAACTGAGCACCTTAATCTTAAATTTATGCTTCATTAGGAGAATCAAAGCCACAAAACCTGACATGCAATAGCAATGCACAACTACAGTTTAAATACACCATGTAGATTTAGAATATGCTCACGGTAAAACATTTTTTCCTTAATAAAAAATGTCAATAAGCCAACAAGAAGCAGTGAATACAGAATGAATTGGTGTAGCTATATCTTTCATTCTTTAAGTGCTATCCCTGATTCCTGGATTCTCTATTGCTTATTCAGTGTTCTCAGTTCCCCACGTTCTTATTAGTTTTTAAAATATCTGTTTTTTTTGAAATTCAACTTAATATTGCAAACATCCTTCTCAAGCAAAAGACAGCAATTGAGACTAGGGAAGAATAGAAGACTTCCACAAATTTATCTTCCATACTCTTTTAATTAGAACAGGCTCAGGGGAGATATAAAAATAAAATTATTGACTCATCTGAAATTAAAAGATCCTCATTGTGTTGTCTTCGAGAAATGTAGCATGACTCTTGTTAAATAATGATTTTCCAATTTTAATTACATTAAATTCTGTCTTCCTAAATTCCTGCTGCCATTCTCATTAAAGGGAAATTTCTTATTTTCTGTGCAGAAGGCCTGCTTTGGTGCAGTTCAACCACTTCTACATAATCTTCCAGAGGTGTTTTGTACTTTAAGGTCCGTGAAGTTCTTCTTTACTGAAAGATGAATAAAACACTTAAAATTCTTTGCAGGTGGTAAATAAGATAAGGCATATGTACTTGTTATTGCACTTAATCCAATGGAAAAAACTTCAAATGTATACATTACTGAAAAGTGAACATGCAGGTTAGTGCAACCAAATATTACAATTTTGAGAATTCCTTGTGAACTTATGCAAGATCTTAAGCGTTTTCTTGAAAATATACAGTGTGCCATGGGAGTAGACACTATCAGTGATCTGTCCAATAACTTTTGCCCCTTTTTCTTCACTTAGATATCATAAATTTTGTTCAATTACTTATGGGCACCTATTTTTCAAACTTGGAGATGACATTCTGCAAATGGTAGGTTGGATATCCCTCATGGCTTCATTCAATAAATATAGTCTTAGCAATTAGCATTAGCAAAATAGGTAAGTAGGAAATCAAATGAAGGATTTCATTTTCCTGTCCTTTTCTTTTCCATAAAAAGAAATAGTCCTTGTTCTCAAGCAAAATGAAACTGAGTGAACACACAACACAAGATGAACAATCAGAATCAGAGGTGTTTTATATAGAGAGATAAAATAGAAAGATCGTTGATAGTACCTGGACATAAACCTAAGCACTAGACCATGCATTCATTCATTTATATTCAAGTGTACTTTAAAAAATAGTTTTTGAATACCTGACATCATCAGACCATAAAATGGGTGTTGATAATACAGAAACTATTAAATTTTGATTAGCATAGCAGGGATACAATATGCATGGAATTACCTTAATACGATGTAGTATGTGATAAGTGGCAGTTAAAAAATAGAGAAGAATATAGTTTGAAAAATGATCAGCTAATGCGTAAATATAATTGACTTTTTTCACTAAATAAATATGTATTTCCTACCTAATAGAAGTCCAACCTAAGAACTGGCATTACATAAAACAAAACAAAACAAAATGAAAAAAGCACTAGCCATATCCCTGATGAGCTCAACCTCAAATGGAGGGACAGAGGAGAGCGATACATAATGAATAAGGATATGACATGCTTTACAACAAAATTGAGATATTAAATGTGACAGAATGCACTAAACACTAAGATCAATATTGCCTCCCCAAGTCCGCATCTAAATGAATAAAGGGTAGAAAGTTTGGTGGTACTGGGAAAGAAAGAGAGTTTTTTGGTTTTGTTTTTTAAGGGAAGAAAGAAAATGATCAGAAATTATTATAAGAGAAGGAGCTATATATAAGAATAATTTTTAAGAAATGTTAATATGTGATATGCTCCATTCCCGTCTCTCCGATGAAACTTCCATAAAAATCTACATTACTTTTCAAAATTATTTTTGGATTTGAATTTTCTCCAGATGCCATGACATGTGGTGAGACAGACTTTAGATAAGTGGTGGATGAAGTTATAGCCCTTACGTGTACAGTCACAGTTGGGTGACAATGTCCCAGAGAGATTTCAAATCACCACATCCAAACTTTTAGCTCTACTCCCAAAAGCTCATGCTCTTCCTGTGTTCCTCATCTCAAGGAAGGGCATTGGTGCTGAACAGGTTACCCAAACCAGAAGCCTGAGCATTATCCTTGACATCTCCTTCCTCCTCACTTAACCAAATCTGTTAGGAAGGCTGCTTCTGGATACCTTAACTCAATTCTCCTCTGTCTATCCCCACCCTTGAGTTCATATCCCCCATCCACTTACTCAAACGTTACTACATTCGCCTTTTGCCTGTATCACCCCCAACCCCATACGACCTTTTTTTCACATTGTGAGCATAGGGACCTTACTAAAACACAAATTTGGTTATGTCAGATTTTGAGGAGCAGAGGAGGAGAATGAGCAAACATCAAGGTAGAAGAAACTGGAGACCGTGGATAGAAAATTAGAAACAGAAGTTTCTTTTTTTTTTTTTTTTTAAGATTTTATTTACTTATTTGACACAGAAAGAGAGATCACAAGTAGACAGAGGCAGGCAAAGAGAAGGGGAAGCAGGCTCCCTGCTGAGCAGAGAGCCTGCCTGGGGAGGCTTGATCGCAGGACCTTGGGATCATGACCTGAGCTGAAGGCAGAGGCTTTAACCCACTGAGCCACCCTGGAACCCCAGAAACAGAAGTTTCTTAAAGAACACTGGCCCTATCTCCTTCATTTAGCAGTGGAGGAATCTGAGGTCCAATAGGTCAACAAAAGCAATATGCCAAGCTGATAAACAGGCACAAAACAAAGGTATCTCATTTTGTATTCAGTTTTGCCCTCTCTGTACGCTATACCCCTTGATTTCTAGAAGTGTGCTGTCATTCTTCTTACCTAAACCTTGAAAACAAAGTTTTCACTTATTTTATTATTTTATTTTCCAATTAACAAAGGACACATAAATTCAGCTTGGGAAAAGTAATAGGCATAAACTTGATTCAAATATTAAGTCCAACAAATGGGCTTTTGGTACCCAGAGAGGGGAACCATGTTATATATTTTGAAAATAGTGTCAACACAAAACAATCTACTTGGTTTTGATTACATATGGATATGAACCAGTTCATGGACTTTAACCATAATGTAACATAAGTGGCAGCAGTCAGAGAATAGTTTATAAGTTCCATACAAACTAAGCTGACTCTGCCTTTCCTAGAAAATGAGCTTATAGACGCTAAAGTTGTATTTTAATCTGCTACCCTTTGGGTATATTATTAGAAAAGTTATAGGTAATGAGTCAGTAAACTTCATGAAACACAGAATTTACTTATGCCCCACTGCTAACATCACCAGCATCCTTCTCTGGGAAGGTGGGCCACAAGGTACATGCTCAGTCATGGTCAGAACATGAAATAGTCTTTTAGTCACTTTATGATCAGAAAAAAAGGATAAAAGAATCACATTTCATGATGTCAGAGAGGAAATGCTGCAGGTCCCTTCTCCCAGGCATAGAAAAATCCAGATAAGAAGCCAAGGTGCAAAGAGGAATATGATTTCCCGAAAGACAAAATGAGCTTTTTGTAAACTTTGTGTTCAAAACTCTTCTCTCAGAGGACTTTGAGTCAATGTCTTATTTTATCCAAATTGGCTTTCACTTCTGCAACTATTATTAGAGTTGTTGAGTTTTGCTTGTAAGTGTTGTGGATCCTGTGGTTCCCACGTTTTGTCAAAAACAGAATCACCTGAAATATTTCTGCGGTTGAGATATGCAATGAATTTAGCTGGCTGTTCGAACACTTCCATGAGTCTGCTGGCTTTTTGTTCTGTGTTCCTGCTGGTTCTTGTCACTCTTTTCTCCAGTTCCAAGCATAGTTAAAGAAAGAAAGACAAAATAAAAGTCTATTTTAAGCGAATAACACCACGCATGACTAACTAGGTACTGTATTTGTAACTGGACAGTTTTGTCATTGCAATTTGGGGACCCACAAATTGCTGCTACAAAACAAAGAAAAAACCTTCTATTTTATATTTTTATGGCCTAAATTCACACATGGTTATATATAATACTTGTCTTTTACTCGATGTTTTGATCTCTCTATATTTCTTATTTATTTATTTATTTATTTATTTATTTATTTATTTGAGAGAAAGTGTAAACAAGAGATAGAGAGCATGAACCGGGGAGGGGCAAAGAAAGAGGGAGAAGCAGACCCCCCATTTAGTGGGAAGCCTGACACGGGGCTCAGTCCCAGGACCCTGAGATCATGACCTGAACTGAAGTCAGATGCTTAACTGACTGAGCCACCCAGGACCCCCATGGATCTCTCTTTCTTTCTCTCTTTTCTTCTAATGGGAAAGATTGAAGAATACTGGTAAGTAAATATCAGCAATATCTTTTTAGAGATTTTCATGCAATATCTTCCTAAATCCAACCAAGTTCTTTCATATGAGTGGAATGATTATGACTTGGGAATCAAATATGAGTAAGACAAGCAAGAAGATCTGAAACTGTGAGCCAGGAAGTGGTTTCAAGAATGAGACAGAGAGAGAAAAGGGAAACAAAGATTGCACTGCCAGGAAGACTAACTTCATTGCTATATTTTTATTTTACTTTAAAATAATATGCGTATTCAAGCAGTTTCTGACCATACATTTTGGTTCATTTCTGAATCATATACATCCTCTCAATTTTCCAGAAGAGAGAGTCATCATATCTAATTCAGAATACAATAAACATTGGCCAATCAATGCATTGATGAATAAAACTAAGTTGGGGAGAGGCATAGTGTAGTTGGGGAGGTAATAGGCAGGGGAAACTTACTTTGTGATTTAGAACAAAAATATTGAAGTCTCTTAATGACTCCTTTTCCTCTCGCATCGCCTTGGAAGAATATAATCTATTTTAAAATTTGCTTTAAATGATGGTTAAGGGTTGTGGTGGTACTACTTTGATTTTAGATCACTTATGTAGGACTGAGCAGAAGGGTAAAGCTAAAGCATCTCACGTCAATCCTTTGGCTCTCATCCCTGAGTTGTCTGTGTAAGATAGTAAAGAACGGCCCCGATTCTGTGGGCTTAAACAGAGATGTAAGGAGCATTATCAAGGTGACTCCAAAAGAGAAAAGTGAACCCACAGTGTGTCATCGTAGGCTCCTTCTCCAATATCCTGGGGAGATTCCAGTCTCTACTGTTGGCTGGGGTGCAGCAACATGTCATGGATGATTTTCTGGGGCTGTTGAGAGAGACTCTGTAAACCATATTTTGACATCCTCCACTTTTTCATGGTGTGCACCAGACAGGAACATATGGTTCCAAATGTCTGTGGCAGTTGTGTAGAGGACACAACAGAAAGAGTTGTTTATGGTGAGAGTATTAAAAGGGGGTGGGGGGATATACAGGATGCAATGATTTGGCCACTGGAGAGCAGAGGCCTTCAATACTTCAAGTCACCTACTATGGTCCTTAGAGAAGAAAAACTGAGAGAATTAAAACATTGATAATATCTACCGCTATGAGGGAAAAAATATTCCTATTGATTATTGTAGAACTATTCAATGACAAAAATCAATTTACTCTAAGATTTTCAGTTGCTTGTCTCAGTAATTTTATAGAAAGCAGGTATTTTGTAGTAGTAATTTACAAAGGGCTTTCACTTTGAGGATTTTAAAAGATAAACAGAGAATCATTTCATAAACTGGAATGGTTTCCTGTGTGAATTTGCAGCTCAATAATTTGTACTGTGGTAGGAGGACATTTGTTTACCTTGCCCTGGGATAAATATCCATCGAACTGGGCTCTTATCTGTTCTTTCCTCATTATGTAGCAAGCTTTTAGAGATCATTTCATCTGCCCCAAATACAGGAGTTGCACGGGAGTAATGCATTTCTGTTTTCGCTCATTTGGGATTGAGTGGCTTTTTATGACTGAGGTCACCCTATTCTCACCTTGCTATTTTGCTATGGATGATTCAAAGGCAATTAGTACACAGACTTGGGGATGCTTCCAAAATTGGCCCTGGATAAACTCAGGACACTTGAATCAAGTGATGTTTCACAACATGGATGACTTCCTGAATGAGGAGATACATTACCTTCTTGAAGTAGGAAATCACTTGGCATAAAGAAACAGACTATCAAATAAGATTCTCGTGACTGTGTTCTACATTGCAGTGACCAGAACACTAAAGATAAGATTAATAGCCCAACTCTCAGAAATTATAATTATCTAGTAATTATAGGTCAGCTCAAAAAAATATATCAAGGTAGGTCAAACATCTAATTAGGTTGGAAAATGGCTAGAGAAATATACTTTCATGTCCCTTCAGAAGCAAGCAGAAACAAGAATTTAATTGTTACTAGTCAATTTGGGAAGTGATTCCTGGAAAGATCAGTTTAGGACTGGTGGTATGAGACAGGGAGGGAGAAGATAAAATAGACATTACCTAGCATATTATCACTGCAGGCACTTGGAACGGAATCCCTTTGGAGACCTTGGGGGAGAAAATGTAGAACACACCTCAGAGTTCTCCCAGTTGAGGGGGCTGCTTCCAAGGGCACTGACTCTCGTACTGAGTACAGACCAATCTTCCAAAGTCAAAATGGAAGAAAAACAGAAAAACAGCCCCCAAGCAGAGTCGCAGCTGTTTGAGGAAGCCCTGCTCACATGCGGAGGTCACCACTGAGAGTGTATGGGTGGGGTATTAAGAGCATCTGTTCCTGCATTGTACACTAAAAGTTATAAAATAAGTGCTTCTGGATAAAGGTGAAGGACAGAACACACTTCCTCCAGAAATCTCATTAAAACTGCACTACCGAGGCTGGGAGAAAATACAGACATTGAGGAGTGGAAGCCTAACTAGCCATCTTGAGAATGCTAAATCTTAAATCGGAACTGACAAGAAGGAAGTATCAGCCTGCTCTTCAGGACAGAGAAGTCCCATGGCTCAGAGAGAATGGCCTGGAACCCCTCTGCCCCCAGGGACGTGGGGGAAATGCAGGGCTAATGGAAACAGGATTACTCTTCCAAGAAGCAGTTCCATCCACACCACTGGATAGTTTCCTTTCCTTACCACCCTCAGGTAAAACTGGGCATATTCTCTGGAGAGGGTAAAACAGAGGCTCTCTGGATGGGAGGATGCCAGACTGAACTAAAGTCATAAAAACAGTCTGGATTGGGGAATTAAGTAAAAACATATGCAAACAAAAGTTAAACCCAGCAAACTTTTCTATCAGTGGCCTCCTAGTTCATAGACAGCAGTCAGACGCTTACTCTTAAGAGAGGACACCAGAAGGAGGGGCACACTGATGCAGACACTGTGGACAACAGTATGGAGGTTTCTCAAAAAATTAAAGTAGAATTACCATATGATCCAGTAATTCCACTACTGGGTATTTACTCAAAAATATGAAAACACTAATTTGAAAAGATATATACACCCCTATGTTTATGGCAGCATTATTTACAATAGCCAAGCTATGCAAGGAATTTAAGTGTCCATTGGTAGATGAATGGATAAAGAAGATACACACACATACACACACACACACACACACACACACACACACACACACACACTGGAATATTACTCAGCCACAAAAAAAGAATGAAATCTTGCCACTTGCAACAATATGGATGGATCTACAGGGTATAATGCTAACTGAAATAGGTCAGTCAGAGAAAGACAAATACCATATGATTTCACTCATATGTGGAATTTAAGAAAAAAAAAACAGAGAAAAAAAGAGAAACAAAACAAAACAAAACAAAAACCAGACTCATAAACACAGAAGACAATCAGATGTTTACCAGAGAGGACATAAGTGGTGGGAATAGGTAAAATGGATGGAGGGGATTAAGAATACACTTACCATGATGAGCACTGAGTAATAAATGGAATTATTGAATCACCATATTGTACACCTGAAACTAATAGAACTCTGTACATTAATTACATTGAAATTTTAAAATTTAATTTAATGTAATTATTTTATTTATTTTTTTTTAAGATTTTATTTATTTATTTGACAGAGAGAGAGATCACAAGCAGGCAGAGAGGAAGGCAGAGAGAGGGGGGAAGGAGGCTCCCTGCAGAGCAGAAAGCCCGATGTGGGCCTCGATCCCAGGACCCTGAAATCACGACCTGAGCTGAAGGCAGAGGCTTTAACCCACTGAGCCACCCAGGCGCCCTAATGTAATCTTTTTTTAAAAAGAAAGTCCACCAGAAAAATACTATTTTGCGAATGTAATCAATCCAAAGGAAAACTCTTAAATACACTCCTAGATTCTTAAATATACTGATATCAGAGGTTCCCTGATGTCATGCCATGTCATTCTTTAGCAAAGTTTAGAATCCATAAGCCTTGCCTAGTTTTACTCAGAGGTTGCAACCAGCATCCTGGTCCCCTACCTAAAATATGAACAGACAACAAAGGGTCAGAGGATATTTGAGAAAGTTTCCACCATGGACTAGAAAACACAGTAAAAAAGCATCTTGAAAGTAAGAGAGACTATTTAGGGGAGATATTGCCCAAGAATACCCTCAGAGGGTTAAAAAAGATATTGCACCTATGAAACAAAAATATTTTTAAAAATTCTGATTAAAATATCACTCATAATATAAAAACATAATAGCTTAAATAAAAAAATCATAGAATGATTGAAAAATGAAGTAGAGAAAATATCTCAGAAGGATATACAAGTTGACAAAAAGAGGCACTAATGCAACAGGTACAATATTTGAATAAATTGAATTTCAGAAAGAAAGATCTTGCAAGCACTTTTACTAAAAGTTACTTGAGTATGTGTTGAGGAAAATGAAGAAAGAAAAAGAGAGATAGAAACAGAGACAAGGAGACATAAAAAGGAATATGAAGAAAAGGAGAAGGAGCAGGAATACATAGCATTCAAAGCTAAAACTAAAACAAAAACACCAGAGATGAAATACAGAAAAAAGGAAGGAATCTCCAAGATGATGATGAAGGTGGTAGTCCAACCAGGAGGGACACTCACCTGCATACTGATGGACACCAGTCCTTATGAAAGTAGTGTTATTTCAAAAGATGGCCAGATAGAGCGCTGTCACTATCATCACTTTTGATATTCTGTCATTCTTTTTATTTCACATAAAAGACATTCTTGACCACTTATTCTACCTAAATGAGAGAAATGACCAAGGACTATATGTATGTAGTGAAGAACTTGAGGTCTGGCCTTTAGAGAGGGAGACTTGGAGAGGGAGTCTATGTTATATCTGCCAGGCATGTCTTTAATTAGGGAAGAAACTCTCCATACCTGATAATCTTAGGATCAAGGCTGGCCGTGGCAGAAAGACCAACCATATGATTTAGGGTAAGGAGTTTGGCTTACATGGTATCCCTTGATGTGGGGAGTAAATCAACCATGTGGATAATCAACCAATCAACCAATCATACCTATGTAATAAAGCCTCAACCAAAACTCCGGAGCTCAGGTGAGCTTTCTTGATTGGCAATATTCCATGCATGTTGTCACATGATGATGGCAGGAGAAAAACACACCTTAACTCTGTGGGGAGAGGACGAAAGAAGCATTGCATTTGGAACCCTCCCAGACTCTGTCCTATGTGTATTTTCTTTGGCTGATTTTAATCTGTATCTTTTTCCTATAAAACTCATTACCATGAGTAGAATACCTTTTATTCAAGTTCTGTGAGTCTTTCTAACAAATAATTGAGCTTTAGGGTGATTTGGGGAATCCCTCAAACCTGCAGTTGGTGTCAGAAGTGAGGAAAGTCTTGAGGACTGTGTCCTTAATCCTAACAATTTGGCTAACTCCAGGCACATGAGCTCCAAAGAACAGAGAATGCATCCCAGGAAAGGAAAGACAGGAATAACTTAGATTTCCTTCCTAGACAGGGAGGAAAACTGCCAAAATGACAGCTGCATTGAAGGCCAAGAGAGCCCAGAACAAAGAGCAGGAAAATGGAGGTTTCCATGGGAGATGTCTCCTAGGGATTATAAGGAAGTACAAGAACATTTGTGAAAATTGGATAGGGAGACTACTGGAATCTATGTAAAGGAGATGACACAAAGAAATCATGACAATTAAAAACAACAACAACAACAACAACAACAAGACAATTAGGAAAAACAAAGAGTAAGAGGAAAATGTAATCACAGCTCACTAGAGTGTTCAATTGTGCAGAGTTGAATATAAACCCCAAATAGTGACTGAATCTAAAATCCTAGTACAATAAGAGAAGAAGGGGAAGCTAATGGGATGATGGTATTAAAGAGTGATTGTTTCGTACACCATGACAGGATGATAGATAACACTTCAGACTGTTGAAGCCAGCAAAAACTAGGTGTGTATATTAGGTAGAAATATGGGATGAGCAAATGTTAGACAAAAAACTGAACAAGTTGGAGAGGAGGAGCTTGGAAAGCTGTTGCATTATTTTTATTTGGTACTAATTTTTCAAATTAAATACATGTATTTATTTGATAAATGAAAATTATAGTCTAAAAATACATGACACTTGTAGGAGGAGATTATGAGGAGAGAAATTAAGATGTAGTAATTAGAAACTTGGTTTAATTTATATGATTTAAACATAAAGAAGCTTAGTGTGTTTTGTTGTCAGGAGACATAAATTGGAAATCCATTAAGGAAGGGTGGGCTGAATAAAAATTAGAATGTTGTGATAGTTATGAGCTCCAATTCAACTTTTTAAAAACAGTCATTAGCTCTCTAGCCTAGGTTCTTAAGATTTCTGTGCAAGTATTCAATCATTCCAAAACTGAAATAATTTGAGTTTATGAGATTATTGAAAATATTATTTATTAAAACATAATTCAGGGTGCCTGAGTGGCTCAGTCAGTCTTGATTTTTGGCCCAGGTTATGATCTCAGGGTCCTGAGATCGAGCCTTATGTTGGGCTCCATGCTCATCAGGGAGTCCGCTTGAGATTCTCTCCCTCTCCCTCTCTCTGTCCCTCCCTTTGCTCTCTCTCTCTCTCTCTTTCAAATAATTAAATAAATATTTTTTTAAAATAATAAAAAAAACTTCAAATTTTGCATAGATGAGTTACATGCATAAGATACGTCATTTTATACCTCCTTTCCTGAACCGAGATTTCTTGCCATGTCTTATAGACCTCTTGAGATCCCAAACATTCAAAACCAATCTATAAATATTCAATGAGCTCTGATTATGTATCAAAAATTGGGGAAGGTTCTGAATGTGCCTAGAACTCCAACACTGTATGCATAGATCCTTCCCTTCTGGTGCTTATAATCTATAAGAGGAGGGAAATGAACAGATGAGTAATAGTTAAAAGGGGTAACAAAGCTGAGAAGGAGAAATACAGGGCGCTATAAAAGAATCAAATGGATCCATATAATTTTCATTGTGGACCCAAGGAAAGTAATGAGATATGAGACATGAATAATCCCTCATTAGGAAAAATGTGAAGAAAAGAGAGTTCAGGGTGAGACAACAGCTTGGGGAAATGTCCTGTGACATGAAGATGTGGACCTGAGTGAGGACCAGCAGAAGACCAGTGCAATAGGAGCCAAGTGAGAAAATTCTACATAATGTGCTTGGAAACGCAGAATGGGGAGGATCACCAGAGGCAAACACAAGGAGAAGATGATACACAGCCTGGGTGGTGAGGACTTTGTCTTACAAGGCACATAACTGACGAGGTAATATAATGACAAATGAGTACAAGTAAGTGAGATGAAGCCAGAACCAAAGGTTTCCTATCAACTTTAGAATAAATTCTCAAATCTTTGAGAAGCTGGTAAGGATACCAGAGGATCTGGACTCTGCTCACATTCCCCATTTCATTGGTGCCCCCCTCTCTCCAGCTCACATCTGCCCACTCAGGCCTTATTTCAAACATTTTTATAGTTAGGAGCTTCCCACAACAGAGCCTTCTCTCTGTCTGGATTGTTCTCCTTCAGTGACCCAGCTACTCTTATAAGGCAAACTATAAAGCTTACGTCCTTACAGCTTTCTTAAGTTCCAAAACAAGTTCTTCTTCTCAAATCTATCACATCCTTTCACTTTTCTTCATGGAAACTGCATTCTGTCTCTATGGCTCACTGTCCTTGTCTGAAAAATGAGAGTATTACTCTCAGTGACCACCTCAAAGGGTCACAGTGATTCTGAACTGTAAACCTCTAAAATAGTGCTTGGCATATAATAAGGGCTTGGTAAATGTTCGTTATCTTTTGAGAGATGCCAGGCACACAACAATATATATTGTACTTACACTAAGTATCAAAGTCAAGGTAGAGGTGATTTGCTGGGCAGGAAAGTGGCTGAGAGATGCCATTAACCATTCAGCTCGCGATTTGTTTCTTGTTTGGACTGTTGATTACATGAGGTTGTTCACCTTATGATAATTCCTTCTTGAGCTCTGCACTTAAGATCTGTACCCTTTGTACTTTAAAAAGTTTCAAAAATCAGCTCTCATCATCCTCAACAACAACATTCATCACTGACATGATTTGTAGTTCTGTATTTATTTGCAGAACTCTTTACTTGACGAGAGACTCCATGAAGGAAAGAACCAAATTTATTCACGGTGTCTCTAAAACCTAGTATAGCCATCAGTGACTTCCCATTTCATTCACCTCAACTAAAAAACAACAAGAAAAAAAGTGGATACTCTAGAACAAGACTGAGTTCAAATTCCAGCTGTCACCTCATTGTGTGATTTCTAACATGTCATGCTCCACATTTCTATATCTCAGCATCCTCACCAGTAACACCTGCTGGAGAGGAGTACTTACCTTCCAAAATTACTCTCAGTTTTAAGTATGTTAATACTATGCATAGAGCCTAGCATATAGAATAAGCACAAACTGAGTAGAAGCCAATAAATGTTATTAAGAAAAACTCATCTTCTTTATAACCAAAAGGGAACAGAGATGAGTTGTTGTGAGACTTTTTCTAAAAATGGCTTTCAGAACTTGAAAGAGAAATGGAGAACATCAGTTCCCATTGAGTTTTAGGCATTAGTCTAACCCCTTCTAATTACAGTTGAGGTCTAAAGAAGTTCTCTGACTTGACCAAGAGCACGTGACCCACAGATGGTGATCAGGCCAGGTTTGGGACCCAGGTCTCATGATGTCTGAGTGCTCAGCCTGGATCATTTGTTCTTTACTCCTGGAGGAACCTCACTTGTGCATGGAGGTAGCCAAACACCAACTTGGTTTGCAGCTTCCACCTGGCTGAATTTCTTTACACCCTTAGGTTGTTATAATGGTTGTTATAATAGGGTATAAAGATATGAATAAATAAGATATTTTTGTTTTCCTTTCAAAGATTTCACTGCCGTTGCTTTCCACAGTGCTTTCACAGATGGACCAGTGTTACTATAAAAACTGGAATAAAATTGTTAAGGTGTGTCATGATACCCGTGGTGTTGAAGAATGAAATGGTCAGAGAAAGCCCTACACCATCTCACATTTTACTGACCTTTGAAGAAACATATGTAAGCTTACACTCCAGTTTTGCTCAACACAGTGTACTACATTAATATCCTGGGGATAACACTAAGCATAAACTGATCCTGTAGGAGATTTGAATAAAACCAAAAGAAAATTTGGCTTATTATTCAGCTCAATCTTACAAATGCGCACTTGTGAATTGCAGATTGTATGGCTTATGAGATATTATTCACTCATTCTTTCATTCATTCAATGAGCATTTATCAAGTCCTCCCTAAATGCTAGGCAAGTGAGTAAAAAGAGTAGTCTGCCATCAGTGAGTTTATACTAAAGTAAATAAATAATTAGTTGATCATGACCACAAGGGAACTAAGTGGGCCATTGTGAGGGAAATTAATGGGAGCAGCTGATTTAGATTCAGATGAGCAGAATGGATAGAAAGAGGTCAATGTGGGGAGATGGACTGTGAAGAGTCCACTATAAGACCAGAGGGAGTATTGTGGTGATTTGGATAAGAGCAGTGGTTCTCAATCTGGGATGACTGTACTTCAGAGGACATTTGGCAATGTCTGCAGACATTTTTTGGTTGTTACAACTTGGGAGCAAGGTACTACTGACATCTAGTGGATAGAGTCCAGGGAAGTTGCTAAACATCCTACAATGCAAGGACAGCCTCCACAACAAATAATTTTCTCACCCAAATATCAAAAGTTTTGAGGCTGAGGAAGTCCATGGTAGTTTGGTAGCCATGGAACTACAGAGAAAAAGATTAAAGAAATATTTTAGAGTTAAAACCAGTACTGTATGAAAATGGACTGGATATAGGGAGAAAAGAAAGGGAGAAATCAGGGATGGCATCCTGAGTTTCCAGTTTTAATAGCCGGAGGGAAGGGGCTAGGCATACTGAAATGAGAACATTTGGAAGAAGATTTAGGGAGGGGGCAATGCTGTGACACAGAATCAAGAGTTTGACATGTTGGGTCAGAAATAGTAATTAGAATCAGCTGTATGAATCTAGAGTTCAGAGGCAAAATCTGAGCGTGAGATAAAATTTGGGAATCCTTGGCTTAAAGGCATTTAACATCCTAGAAACATATGACATCGTCTAGGGAAAAACATATAGACAAAGAAGTAGCTTTAAAAGAGGGTTTTATCCTAAATCAGCTACACATTCCTACCAGGCTCTAAAAGCCACTTGATCTTTTGCTCTCAGTGCCATGGGTAGCATTATAAGTGTACTCAAGTATACTCACCACATTCTGAAAACACAGTTTTCATCTGGGTTCCTTAGTTTATTTTAAGCTATTTTTCTTTGTATCTAGTTATCTTCTCCTTTTGTATCTAATTACCTTCTAAAAAATTAAGTAATTTTTTAAAAGATTATTTATTTATTCGACAGAGAGAGAGATCTCAAGTAGGCAGAGAGGCAGGCAGAGAGGGGGAAGCAGGCTTCTTGTTGAGCAGAGAGCCTGATGCGGGGCTCAATCCCAGGACCCTGAGATTATGACCTGAGCCGAGGCTCGATCCCAGGACCCTGAGATCATGACCTGAGCCGAAGGCAGAGGTTTTAACTCACTGAGCCACCCAGGCGCCGCAAATTAAGTAATTTTAAATGGATTAGTATCTAAGTATATCATCAGCTCTCATAGAGCACACAATGCTGCATGCCACTCTACTGTTTTCTTATTAACCACACTGTACCAACTTAAGCTTGAGGTTTGGGGAGTGGGGAAAAGACAATATGTATTCAACTGGACATTTTTTTTTTTTTTTTTTTTAAAGATTTTATTTATTTGACAGAGAGAAACACAGCGAGAGAGGGAACACAAGCAGAGGGAATGGTAGCGGGAGAAGCAGGCTTCCTGCCGCGCAGAGAGCCCGATGCGGGGCTCGATCCCAGGACCCTGGGATCTGACCTGGGCCGAAGGCAGACGCTTAACGACTGAGCCACCCAGGCGCCCCTCAACTGGACATTTTTATTCTTAAGAGAGCACTGTAAAATGTGAATCAAAAGTGAAACAATCATTTTGCGCAAAAAATAACTAGATGCATATATACACAAAATACAATCCTTCTAAAAAGTACAAAACAAATTAACAGCAGCTGCTGATCACTCATGAGTAACTCAACACCATGAGCCTGTGTACATGAGCAGTGAAGGGAAGCATTTTAACAAGGAAATAAATTTCAGTTTTAAGCTTTACAGAATTTTACAAATGACACAGAAAAGTAAGTTAAGTGTAATGGTATCCTTCATAAAAAAAACTTACCTTAGGAAATGCAATCTTTCTAAGATCTCTACCAATCAAAAAGGAACTATAATAAAAATAATAAAAGTAATAAAATTTCCTTAAATTGTACGGAACCAAGTACTATGACTATATGATTAATTGAATCAATATTATTAACTCATTTCCCACCAGACAATGTATTCTAATCTCTACCGTATGAGGCATATTTAAACTAGAAATACATGCATAGATTCATTTAACCAAAAAAGTAATTACCACAAATGAACTAATTATACTGAGTAACAAGATCCTTGGAAAATACATTATATGCAGTAGTTAATATAATCCTCCAATGGCCCATTATGTTATTGTTCTTTGTTTTCCAGATAAGGATATCAAGTCTTAGAGAGTGTGTCAGTCAGTGTAGAATAGGTCATGCTACAGTAACAAACAGACCTCAAAACACAACATTGGTTTGTTACTGATTTGTCACCAGTTTGTTGTTGGTCTGACAACTATTCAGAGCAATGCCTGTCCATAAAGTGACTCTGGGATCAAGGCTGATTTCATTTTGTCCTTCATAACCTGTGACTTCCAGAGTTACTCTGCCAGGAGAAGACTATGCTGAAGGGCCATGTGAGATCTTTCACTGCCTTCCTTTTCACCCTAAATGGCACATACCACTTCAGCTCATATTTTGTTAGCTACCAATGGTCACATGATTATATATAACTGAAAAGGTGCAGACTTTAACGTGCCTGGGAAGAAGAAAAATGGTTATAGATAAGCACTAGCAAGTTCTACTACAGGGAAATAAAGTAACTTAACCAAGCCTACAAATCTAGAATTAGGTAAAAATCAGGATTCAAACACTGTTGTTAGTTCAAAAACTGACCTAATTCTAGACTTTAAGTTCTTGAGATCTAGGGATGTAATCTTTACTATCTATTGACCCTGAATATAGCAAGAAAAAAAACCAGACAACTGAACATACTTAACGCAGAGCTTTAGGCTTCAAAATAAATCCTCTGGCAATCTTTACATTTATTTTCACACTAAGAAGCACTTAGTAATTACAAATAACTACCCATTTTTGAGCTTGGAAGCGTCACTCCTTCATCAAGTCCTTCTCGAACTCCTCTAATGAGATTAAATTTCTCCTTTTATTCACGCCCAAAGTAACATTTTTTTTTTTGTAACTCATCATACGTCTTCACTATCTGTGAGTTTCATCGAGATGGCAGCCGTATCCCGGCTGTTGTCTTCCAAGGGCTTGGCACAATGCCTCCCACAAAGCAGGTGTTTAATATACACTGAATGAACCAGTGAGTGATTGAATGAATGGAGTGGGTGACTCCTTTCTGAAGCAGGCCATACCATTGTTTGACACTTTCCTGCTTTAGCAAGGCTCCCACACCCACACACACAAATTGGGTGGGATATACCCTTTTACAACTTCCATCCAATCTACTTACTTTTCTTATTCCTTTTCACTTAACTAACACCCAGACTACTTTCTTTTAACATAAGAATTCTTCAAATTTCTGAAGATAACCAGCATATGTTCCTAATTCTTCTTGGTGTTATCAATCCATGCCTAAGACGATATCCTAAATCTAGGCCAACCCTTCTTCGTATCTGTGAATGTGTTCTGCTTTGGCAACTCTCATCCCATAGTATTTGGAACCAGGCCCACCAGTTAAGGTATGAACTGACCACCTTTCAGTGGTGGGGTTATAATCTCCCTTGGAGGATGCGTGGTTTATTTTTGCCCATAGAGGATCTTCAGTACAAAGTAGTTTCTGGCACCACATACAAGGTACTCAGTTGTTTGGTGAATGAATGAAGTGAATGAGTGAATGAATTTTTAAGATGCATTGGGTTTGTTCTGTACTTCCTTCTTATTCTAGGCTGGTATGTCTGTAGGCATGTTTTTCAAATAGACTGACTCGGTTTAGGTCAGTCCCCCAAAATCCATACTCAGGAAAAAAATCTCTATGAATGTTAGTGCACAGCTAGCAAACATTTATATAGAACATTTCCCAGGAAGCTCAAAGGAAATTAAGCCAAAATGATCAAATGCTGATGATTTCCCCAGGGAACTGTCCTTGTCCTTCTACTGAGAAATAGTCTCCAAACCTACATAGCTAAAATAGCCTGTCTTTCAGCGTTCAAATGTGACAGTCAAAAGAAATCAAGAAAAAGAGTGACGCTGAAAGCTGCTCCTTTCCCAGTTCTGCATCTGTAAATGGAAACAATTTTACAAGAGATCATCTCGCGGTCTGACTAGAAAAGAAGCCACTCTAATCTTAGAGCACTGGAGGTTTCTCCTTCTCCTTCTCTTCCTTTTCATCCTTGTCAGAGTTAAAACAGGAGCTCTGCTATTCTCCGAAATACTGGCGTCCGAGAGGGCGATTCTCCATCTAGTGATGCGAAGAGTAGTAGTTGGTCATCTTCACGACCCCCCTAACAGGGACACTGGGACGTTACCGTGGAGGCCCCTTGCCACTCACAGCCCACAGCGGAGACTGCCTCCGTTCCGACCAGTAGATAAGATTTTCTGGGTCTCGAGTACACAACACTCCATCGACTTTCCAGCAGCGCAAAGTTGAGGGAAAGGGAGAATGTGCGTGCGTGTGTGCGTGTGTGAATGTCTGGATTAGTGGTGTTGGGGCGGGCAGTAAATCAAGGGTGGGGCCAGCGAGGGCCGGGGGTGTTGGAGAGCAAGGACTGAGAGAGGCGAGAGCGTGGCTCCGATCCCAGTTAACCTGCAGGAGCCCATCCTGCTCACTCAGAGCCCCTGCACCAACTCACCCAGCACCCTTTCTCCTTCCTCCTCCTTCATTTCCCCTCCTTTTCTCGCTGGCCCCTCCACCTACCCCCCACTTTCCATCTGCCCAGAGGACGAATGAGGAAGACGTGCCCGCGAATCGGGGCAGCAACTTTCCTCAGCTGGTCTCTTGGCTCCGGGAGCAGGGGCGCGCTGATCCTCCGCGGTCTGCGGCCCATGGAGGAGGAGGAGGAGGAGCAGTGATGGGCTAGCGGCAGAAGCGAGGAGCCCCGAGCCAGCCCAGCATCGCCAGCCAGCTCCGCGTTCCCACGCCCGCTCCCTCGATCCCTCTCCGCGCGGAGCGTGCAGGGTGCCGACGCCGAGCCTCCCAGGGAGGATGAGGCAGGGAGCCGGCCCGAGCGGGCTGCATCTCGCGGGCAAGCGGCCGCGGCTGGGTCTCGGCAGGAATTAAGAAGCTGGGAAGATGGAGCGCCGCGCGCTCGTCGCCCAGCCCGGGCTCTGGACCAGGGACGCCAGCTGGGCACTCGTCTATTTCCTCTGCTACGTCCTCCCCCAGACCGCCCCGCAAGTACTCAGGATCGGTGAGTGAGCCCGGGGAGAGCGCTCCGGGCTGCCGGCTCGCGGGACCTGGCCGCTCCCCGCTGCCCGCGCGGACGCGGCGGGTCCCGGGGAGGCATCGCGCGCCGGCGCAAGGGCAGAGCCGGGGGTGGCGAGGGCAGTGCGCACTGGAGGCTCCGAGCAAGGGAAGCCGCGTCACCGCTGCCCTTCTAGCGAGTGCCAGGCTTCCCCGCGAGGGACGGTTGGCGGGTTTTTCAATCCGGGCTCCAGGAACGCGGGCAGGAGTGCAGGGGGCCAACCTCGCCCGCGCGGGCACCCTACCTACTCCAGGCGCGGGGTCGCGCGACTGCAGCCAGTTGCTTTGGGCGCGGAGATGCGCTCTCTGGGCGTCTGGGTGGACGCTGGGAAAGTCCAGATGCGCAGCCCAGGTCCCTGGCAACCCGGGTGCCTGGTACTCGCAGGCATGACCAGATGTCAAGAGTAAAATTAAGGGACCGAAGGGAATTTCCAGAACCTGGTAAACCCGAGCCTCCAAGTTTTCATTCCCCAAGTTGGGTTCTTCTACATGGAACCTCCGAAGGGTTCCACCAGGGTGGGAGGGAGCCCGGCTCTGACTCTATGGCTGTGAGTTCAAGGAGTGGAGAGGATATTCAGTCAGCACCAAGAACAGGTACCTGATCACGCCTGCCTGCCGCTGAGAATGATCCAGTCTCTGTCAAAATAACTCCCTGGAAGACTCAGGACTTCTTTCTCACGTGGGATAAAAATAGACTGGAAGGCTGAATGTAGGAACCCTGGGGCAGCCTAAAGAGAGCAGAAGACAAGGACAGTAGAAGAGGTGGCGAGGGGTACTTTCCTAGTGTGTGGAGTCGTAGACTTACATGCACAGCACCCACCACCATGGTTTATGGAGGCACTGAGCAATTTCTAGGCTGTTTGGGGGGAAGAGAGCATTCAAAAAGCTCTTTGCCTTCTTTAATAGTCTTCCTTCCATACTAAACCAAATTTCTATTACCATAGTCTCAGCTTGTCCTCCCCCTTCCCCAACCAACTTTGCTTCTTAGGGACACAATGAGAGAATCACAGGTGAGGCTCAGATACCCCGTGAGTCTCCAGTTTCTCCTGTCTCAGACTTGAGGAGCTTCTAATTCACACCCTTTCCAGGAACCCATAGAAAGTGCACAGAGCGGTGCAAGCACTCACTAAGTGATACTCCTGAGCAGCTGAAATTTCTCAATCACTTTACTGATTCTGGCCTGCAATTAGCAAACCTCTTTCCAAAGATTCAAAAACTAGTTCTTGTCTTGTCAACCAATATCACTATTTTGTAAAAAAAAAAAAAAAAAAAAAAATAGAAGTTACTACTTTGAAATGCATTTTCTCTAGGCATGTGGGATCTAATTTTCAAGAAAAGAAAAGATGACTAATACTAATTTTTACTGCAGATATATTTTTCTAGATTATGGATAATGATAATGTGCATTTTTGGATAACTCAGACTGTCCATTAAAAGAGTTCCAAAGTATTCCTTTCACACACACACACAAATACCACTCAAAACCAAAATATCCTTCACCTTACTTATGTTCTAGCCTTAATATCTTGATTTTTTTTTCCTGGATACAATAACACTCCACAATCCAATAACAAATTACTCTGAACAACACTAAATAAGTGATGAATGTGTGTTACAATTTCCAACACTTATTAACTTAATTGGTATTTTGCTTATATCTTATATATTTTAAAAGAGACAAATCTAGGTGTTACTAGAATAGGTTATGCCAGCCAATAGCCCTCCTTCCTGTGTAACAAACTTAAGGTGGCATTTTCTTCCCCTGCATTTCCCAAACCTAAAGGAATTCCCAGGAGTGGAAGAGGATGTTTTAAAACATATTTGTTCACATATCTGAGTATTTATCTAAGCAATTATACTCATCCATTTAAATGTGGTTTTCAAAGTGAAAACATCCCAACATGATTCACTGACCCTAAAATATATGGTACAAGATAATGAGATTTCCTTCTTCTAAATGGGAGCCGAAATGCATAAAGTAAAACTGCATGGCTTGATGCTGTTTATGTGCAGTAGAGATGTCTTAACTCTTGGCTCTGAGTGACCTATGGTTGGCATAAGCACTACCCTGTATGTACCTCAGGATGATGCTTACTTTTAAATGGACATTTCAGCACCATGGAAACCAGACTTAGCTCAGAGGAAACCTGCCTTTTTACAGGGAGTTTCTTATGTCAGCCAAGTCCAATACTGAATACAAAATATCAAAGGAGTTAGGGACTAAGCAAGTGTGTGAAAGGTGTGTGTGTGTGTGTGTGTGTGTAGAGGAGGAAAGAGAAGAATTGAAATGCATTCTTTTTCATCTTTCATCTTTTTTTTCTCTTTCCCACAAACCATGAACTATCTAGCCAACCAACCAGAAATAGGGGCTTTTGATTACTGACTTCCATGTTTTCCAGTAACTTAAAATATCTAAAGTAGAGCATTAATCTTAGGCACTTTGCACTATGTTTATGAAAAGACACTGGAATGCTTGAATGAATTATTTAGCAGTCTACTTGCTTGTGAGTGCTTAAACCTGAGCTATTGAGGAACGTGAATGAAAGGTCTAACTTTCATTTAAGATAAATTCATGCATGCTAAATATTGGAGAGGTCATTTTGTATGCACATTTGCCTGGTTCTCACACATATTGTGCATATCTGTTGAAAAGTTTAACCAACCTCACACGACAGGTTAGAGACATGAAGGGGCTCCTATAGGATGGAGGTGCTCTAAATGTCACCACTGCACTCCGGAGGTTTCCCAGTAGCTGGCATGGAAGAGAAATACGGCTAGCTGCTGGGAATTCCCTGGGGGACGCTGGGTCTTCCCTCCCTCTCTGTAAACTCCAGTGTACTCTAAAAACCAGTTAATCTCCACCCCCCAACACCACACACACACTTGCACTTCAGAGTCACATGGCCAGCCAACCTAGAACTAATAGTTACAGCAGGGTCTAGGTGACCTGAGTAGGCAGGGGCACGCCTCTATTAGTAGAAAGAAAAAAGAAAAGAAGGAAAGGAAAAGAAAAGAAGGGAAGGGAAGGGAAGGCAAAGGAAGGGAAAGGAAAGGGAAAGGGAAAGGGAAAGGGAAAGGGAAAGGGAAAAGGAAAGGAAAGGAAAGGAAAGGAAAGGAAAGGAAAGGAAAGGAAAGGAAAGGAAAGGAAAGGAAAGGAAAGGAAAGGAAAAAACAATGTCATGTGCATATGTAATTTCTGGGACAGATGTATCCTATTTCTAATAATAATCATAACAGAAAGATATATTTACATCCTATATTTTTACATAGAGAGGTGGTGGTAAAACCATAGAGTTAAGAGGTAAGTGGTGGGAGCCAGGCTATCTGACACATTTGTTGTCATAAAGCATAGGTTTGGACCCCCTTTCCAAGAAGTACTAGATAGGTCAGCGAGAGTTATTCAGTCTCACCAAGCCTTCATTCTGCATCTGAAAAATCCAACTAAAACAATTGCAGCCTCACGGTGACATTGGTAAGAGTACATGAAATGGAATATGAAAGTAGCTGGAGCAGTATATGGATACATTAGTTGCATTGTAATTGTTTCATTGTTTTGTTTTCACTTTTTTTTTCATTATTTACATTATATTCCTGAGCAGAGACTCAGTAGTAAATGTGGGATATTTCCGTTACACATTTAATATTTTTGAGCCCATATGTCTTCTGCTGTGAATTAGCCGTAATGATATCTACCTTTCCTATTTCACAGGGAGAGGATCAAATAAACAATTTTTGTGACTTGCAAACAAACCATTAAAAATGTATTACTATTATGCAATTAAATACGGCATATAAAGAGAAATGTTGTGGAAACTTATATGAATAGTGTGGAAAGTTAAATGACAATGTAGTTGTCCAAAGGGAGATCCAAATGGATTTTATGTTAATTTTCAAGTTGGCCATAACATCATCTTTTAATATTTGACCCCAAGAATCCCCAAAGTTCTAAACTTCATTGCATACATACTTGTTTATATGTTTGCTTCCATGTACAAAAACTCACAACTTTATTCTTTAGCCCTCAGTTCTTTTATCGTTTTAATATTCATCATTCACTCAACAGAAACTTACTACACACTTACTCCCCTGCCATGAGCCAGACATAATTCTAGATGCAAGACATACAACAGTGAATGAACAGAAAAGCACATCTGACCCCTTAAGCTTATATTCTGGTGCTGTACACTGTACATAACCACCGAAGTTTTTCATCAGGCCCAATACAGACACGGGATTTTTTCATTCCAAATGTTATTCCCAGAGAGTTTTCAGTTCATTTCTGCCATTGATTCATTACATCTGTGGCCTAGTCTGCATGGAATAAATTCAAGTCCCCAAATGCATAGAGGACAGATGGAGTGGGTTCATTCTGCATACCTGGGGCAGAAACTCTTACCTCTGTTTGAGAAGATCTGTTTGGTTAACATCAACTTGAGAATGCCACCGGTCCTTGAAAAATCTGAGAGAAACTGTCTTTTAGCATGATGGAAAGAGAGTGCCTGGCTAATGAGAACATATTTCTGCAAATGAGCAGCGCTTTTACCATATTATCTTCCCTGCGTGATTCATCTTTTTCTTTAATATTAATTTTACAAGCCCAATGTTTATGCTAAGTTAAACACCAACTGTGGCTACATTTCCTATATGGTTTCTAATCTCCAGTTTCCAGTGAAAACAATGACTTGGTAGCTTTGCCTAAGTTCAAGTGCTGGGGAGTAGAAATGCCAGAGCTTGAAACGAGCTATTCTGTTCTCAAGTTTCAAGCTAATGCATTAAAGTATGTGGTGTTGTGTATGGACTTAGCTATGCAGTTACATAACTTTTAAGCTGAAATCAAATATAAGAGAGATGAACTGTTGCTCTTAGGGATTCAGGGATAACCACATAAATCAAAGTTAAAGTAATTTATATTCGAGTATATTTTAGGCAATTAGCAAAAAAGAAAAATAGTATTATTATTTGATTATCCATAATTTCTCTTTAAGAGGGGATTAAGGAAGGCAATCCAGTTGGAGGGGAAAGACTTCCTCCTGATCGCCTAGCAAACACACCATTTTTAATTAAATCCTACACTTCACTGGAATAGTTTTGAGAGAGAATTGATGGAGATAGTCTGGTGGTGGTGATTTTCCATAGCCTCTCAATCCTCTTCCATTGTTCCACTGATAATTAACCATATAATCTAGGAAATATAGTCTACGTCCTAAAATTTTCCAGAAGTTATGTCTCCTACAAGAAAGAGTGATGGAGAACTCCAGGTAGAAGGAGATTCTCTTTTCTATCTGCATTTTCCTAATTGGCTGATCTTAAAAAGACTACTAATATGTGTTTTTTTTGGGGAGTGTGAGTGTGTTTTGTTAGCTAGAGAAGAAGAAATAGTCACAAACTAATGAGTTTATTGCAAAGATGAAATGTAAAATGAATGTCATGTGATAGAGTTGACCAAGGTACCTTCTTCTCTTTCTCCCTGTGAATGTACAGAGCAGGAGTTTTGTGCTCTAGAATAATTTATTTATGTGGCCAACTAAGTGTGGAGAAAGCTGTCACTTAGAGATTCATGAGGTGGGCTTATATATTAAAGGCTCTTTGTGATTCTGCGCAAAGAAACCTGTTTCTTTTTCTAAATCCACCTATATTTTTGTTATCAGAGGACTCTTACTTGAATCACAACTATTAATGTCTTACCCAACTCTTGCTCCTTAGAACATGTCTGAGGAAACACTGACCAATAAAATCACTGAAATTTAAAACTTCCACACATCAGAACTCACATGACTGACTACACATCCTACTACTTCTTCAGTCTAACCAAGATTCTGTACACTTTACCTCAGAACTTTTTAATAAAGCTTTAAGAGTACAATTGACCTTGAACAACAGAGAGATTAGGGACACCTGCCCTTGTGCAGTAGAAACTCCTCATGTAACTTTTAATCCCCCCCAAAATTTAGATGCTAGTTGCCTAATAGCATAAACAGTTGATGAGCTTAGATTTTGTAGCTATATGTATTACATACTGTATCCATACAATAAAAGAAGCTAGAGAAAAGAAAATGTTAAGAAAATCATAAGGAAGAGAAAGTACTGTACTTTATTTATCAGAAAAAAATCTGCATATAAGTGGACCCATGCATTTCAAACCCCTGTTGTTCAAGGATCAGTTGTACATTTAAATGTTTAGATATGGAGCGCCTGGGTGGCTCAGTCCTTAAGCATCTGCCTTCAGCTCAGGTCATGATCCCAGGGTCCTGGAATCGAGCCCCACATCAGGCTCCCTGCTCGGCAGGAAGCCTGCTTCTGCCGCTACCATTCCCTCGGCTTGTGTTCCCTCTCTCGCTGTGTTTCTCTCTGTCAAATAAATAAAATCTTTTAAAAAAATAAATAAATGTTTAGATACTTGTTGTTCTCTGTTATATTGAAAACATTTTTAAAACCACATTACCTATGCTGAAAGGTTTATCATTTTTATTACTGTGAAATGTGATATGGGGACATTTTCCGATTTTTTGTCACTAGACTTGCTTTTTAACATGATTTTAAATGGAAAAATCATATTAGATTTATAATATATTTTCAAAGAATATAATCTGTAATAAGTTATAAGGCTAACTATATTTAAAGTTCAACCTACTTATTTCTTTTTAAATGCGTATCTGAATTTTTCAATGATCAATTTTCATGAAGAAATGAAAACACTTAAAATAAAAAGAAATGTATACAAGCTACATAAACTTCATGAATTTGTCTTGATTTACTGCTGAGATCAAGTTGTCACTTCAAATTGGAAAAACCTATAGTATTATTACATCAACATTATAGTATTAGTAATAATAAGTCAAATGGAAAAACTGGTTTATCCTGGAGGAGAAGACAAGCAAAGAAAAAACAATAAAGAGGTAAAAATGTCTGATTTTGTACTTATGTTGTTTATGAACTACCAAAAAGATAAAAATCTCTAAATAACTTCCCCAAGCCACTTAAATGATATTTCATTCTTTTTGTTCATATTAAAAATTTAAGTTTTTTAAGCATGAAATTTTGCTTAATCCTATGTTAACATATTTGTTAAATACAAGGTAAGATCAATTACAAAGTGAAATTAAGAAGCAAGGACATTGACTGAGTGAAGAGTAAACTCCTGTGGACCACAAATCAATCTCACAGAAGCACCCTACAATAGTGAAAACACTTTCCTTTCACTCTAAATCCTTTCAGTATCTTCCTTGGTGCATTAGCAGGCTAAATACATTTGAAAAATAATCCTATTTTATGTCTTCTGCTGAATTACTAGTTTAGTGCTATCCTCACTTAGGAAAACAAAACACAAAATACAACAACATACAAAAGTCTATTAATACTCTTTAAAATCTCTTCTGAAGGATGTTCCAAAAAGAGCTTAACAAACAGATTTTTGTACTAGAATTGTACATGTCTTTTTATTTCATAAAAATCTAATGATTGTTGTTATTATCATCAGTTCCCAATTTGGAGACTTGCAATTCATTACTACTTAATCTTTTAAAAAGCACAAAGGAGGTCATGATCTCAGGGTCCTGGGATCTAGCCCTGGGCTCTCTGCTAAGCAGGGAGCCTGCTTACCCCCCCCCCTCTCTCTTTGCCTCTCTCCTTACTTGTGATCTCTGTCAAATAAATAAATAAATAAATAAATAAATAAATAAATAAAATCTTTTAAAAAATAAAAAGCACAAAAGAACTTAATAAAATGCATTACTCATTACAGTGAACAAGTCCAAGATTATAGACTATGCTAAGGCTTATTTGATTGGTTGAAACAAACCATAAATGTGTTAGTGTACACATAATGTACATGTCCCAGCTGAAGGGGCCTAGAAACAGTGGTGTCTCCATAACAATGAGCACACCTGTCCCCCAGGCACACCTGGAGAAATGGGCAATTTGGGGACTTTAGAAGAAATACACAAGATGATCCTGGATTATCTGGTACCACCAGAAAAGTAAGGGAGTGCTCCAAAAAAATCCCATTGATGGGAATATGCTAAAGAGACATAGACACCAGGTACCAGGCTCCCAATGGCCAAAATTGCTATAATTTGAACAGTAAAATTCTAAAAAGTAGTACTGGATTATAACCCAAAGTATAAAATAAATACCCATGAGTTCATACTGATGTAGATAAGTGATTAAATACATACATAAATAAATACATAAGTAAGAAAATAAATGGGCAAGTAGAGACATATCTCCCAAGCAGAAAAGCTGGGTGACCAAGGTCAGCATCGCCAGTGATAAATCATGTTGACAGCATCTACCTTTTAGGTGATGGGATGCAAATGGCACTTTATCTACCTGGTTTTTCTCCCCACTCTAATCATAAGAAAAACATCAGACAAATACCAGTAGAGGAGCACCCTACAAAATACCTGGCTAATACTCTTCAACTGCCAAGGTCATAAATAAAAAAGAAAGTCTCAGAAACTGTCACAGCCTAAAGAAACCTATGGAGACCGACAAATAACTACACTGCAGTGTTCTGAGTATAGTTCTCAGTGTTCTGTTCCTGAACAGAAAAAAAAAGGACTTTAGGTAAAAACTAAGGGCATTGGACTACAGGTGGATATTATAATACTGTCTCAATATTGCTTCATTAATTTTAACAAATACACCATCCTCATAGAAAGGTATTAATAGGGGAAACTGGAAATGGAGTGTATATGAACTCTCTGTAAAATCCTCACAAGTTTTATGTAAGTCTAAAACTATTTTTAAAAATAAAGAAGTAAAGACTATTAAGAAAAAAAAAAAACCCTCAGCACATATCAAGATTTCTTCTGCTGCTGTTCCTACCTATTCTGCAGTACATAAAGATCTGCAACTAATTGTATCAAGGCAAATAGAAAAACTGTTGTCAATTCCACGTAGTAATAGCTACATAAAGAGTTTTCTAGAGTATCTTTATTTTTTATTTTTATTTTTTTTAAAGATTTTATTTATTTATTTGAAAGAGGGAGAGAGATCACAAGCAGGCAGAGAGGCAGGCAGAGAGAGAGGGGGAAGCAGGCTCCCTGCAGAGCAGAGAGCCCGATGTGGGGCTCGATCCCAGGACCCTGAGATCATGACCTGAATCAAAAGCAGAGGCTTTAACCCACTGAGCCACTCAGGTGCCCTTCTAGAGTATCTTTAAAATAAAGACAACAGCATATAATGTTGGAAAAAATGATGAAAGAAATAAACTGTATATAAAAATTGTTATTGATAAAATATAATGCTATGTCTTCTTTAGAATTCTTCAGTGAGTTTATAGAAAGTCAGACCTTAGCTGTTTCTATCTATTAGCACCTTGGTTTTCAACTATTCTATGCCTCTTGTACTTAATTAAACATAATTTAATTATGAATATTGATTCAAGCATTGTAACATACTCTGCTAGATGCATTAAGTGCTAATGTTTTTGAATTAATACTTATAGCAAACTGTGTAGATTCCTTTTCTTAGCAAAATTATCCAAATATGCCCTTAAAAAATCAATACTTAATTCCCAGAACCAATAAAACACTTCATAATTCAAACTGTAGAAAGGTTGGTGTAAATCTAGAGGTTTTGGTTTTTTTTTTTTTTTTCATTATGATGACTCAATGGCAACTTTTAAGGGTTTTTGTTTTGTTTTGTTTTGTTTTTGTTTTTGTTTCTATTTGAATTTAAAACTTCTAAGATGTTGGATTACCTACTTTGGCAATCCATAAACAGAAGTTGCATTTCGGTGACCTGCCTATGTTTATAATGTACAAGATGCTATTGTACTTCATCTCCTAAAAATGAATTAGATAGAGCCATCTTTCAAGTCTAAAGGCAATATTTGCCTTTTGAATTCTGGGTATTGTCTGTTTCTTTTGTCCTCGGTATGTACTTGAACCCTAAGGCTGTTTCCATACATGTTCACTGAATTGCCAAGAGCTGTTATTAGCAATTGTGAGTCATTTAAATGTTCAACAGGAGGGAATGGTTAAGAAAACTAAAGAATAAGCTCAAGAAAGAAAGATCTATTAAATATAATTTTATGATGAAATTCATGTGTTAAAACTGGAAAATGCTTAGGAAATTGTATAGGCCATGGTTCATAGTTTTCTGTACTTTGGATTAAGAATGTATATAATTCATTCTTGCTTATAGATCAGAACTACAAGAGAATAAATGTGAAAAAGGGAAGCCCATTTGTTATGCTAAGATGATGATTTTTTTTCTTTCACTTCCATTCCTATTAATGATTTTTGCCCAATTTAAAAATGATTGGTGAAAGTTACTATTCTGTAGTTTCTAGATTAATCTAGCAGACATTTGTGTGCAGTTTGGCACAGTGAAAAGTATACTGAAATGATAATATTTCTAGCCCCAGTGATTTTTAGTGTGGCCATGCCTCATAATCTTTTAGTAAACCTGTTGCCTTGTCTGTCAGAGGGGAGTTGGTGGTGAGTAGGTATGTGGGTGCACAGGCCAGCCCTTCCCAGATCCACATTCCCTCTCCAGTCTTGGACCAGCATATTGTCTTTGGTTTCAACTGAGATACTGCATGAAGATGAACAACCCCAAGATGAGTAGCATTTAGAGCCACAGCATCACCTGTGTACAAATGGAACTTTGTTCATTTCCCTGAAATTGAACTTAACTATGCCCACAAGCCCCTTTTTACAAAGGGACTACATCAAAGTCCTCCACTTGCAATTTAAAATGTAAATTTTTAGGAATCTCTTTTCTTCCTTCCCCCTACAGTGATCAAAGACTCCTCCCTCGAAGGCAGAGGCACTTGTTGTCATTCCTCCAGGACATCCACTGTGGTGTAGCTTGTCCTGTCTGATCTGGGTATTGGCTTCTAATTCTATGGCCTCCTCTGCGTACACCCGATTGGGGAGCTCCCCTTGGATCAGTCTGGGGCTGCTGACCCTTTGAGACTGGTCTCTGAAGTAGGCTGTTTTCCCAGATGCCATCAAGGAGGAATTCTCCACAACAGCAAGTTACTTTCCAGCCGGTTGTTATCTCTGACCCTTTCTGTTCAAGCTCACAAAGGCTTGTCTTAGCTCTACTTCATGCACCCTGAGGAAACATTATGTACTGTGGTGCTGTCCTGTCCCACGTACTTTCCATGGTACGTGCAAAGGTCCTGCCCAGGTCAAAGGTGCTCTAATGGCCTCCCACTCCTAGACTGCAGGAAGGAGAAACAGGGGGCTGGATTCTCAGTGTCTCATGTTTACCTGAACTCTGAGCTTCAGCTTATAAACACAATGGTGGCATTTCAAATGAAACTTTTAAAATTAAGACAAAAACCACAGAAGGAGCAATAAAAACAAACTTCTGAAATTTTAGTATTCTGGCTTTTGCAATGGAAAACCTAGGTTTTTAAGGGTCATCTCTCTCTCTCTCTCTCCCTCTCTCTTTATATATATATATATATATAAAATTATATTATATAATTAGTGTATATATATTGCATATACATGTTATTAATTTTATTATTATACACATCACATTATGTAATGCTGTATATAATAAACAATTTAATATAGATATATTCATATATAATATATATTAAAAGTCCAATTTGTTTTTGTTTTTCTTGTTCATTCTACATAAGAAAAAAAGGTCACATGTAAACCTATTATTGTATTTCTAATAACTAGGGAAGTGCGATGGGGATAAATACCCTAGTGACTGGGGTTGTGGAGAGCATTTATCAGAAAGTAGCCAGTATTAAACTATGAAATAAATATCTTAAGGGGAAATCATAGTTTAACAGAAAATGCAAAAAATGTGTTGTAAGTTATTGTGCATTAGTTTAATATACGCAGCATATTCTTCTGGAAATTATAGCAGAGTGGTGAGGAGAGAGAAGTGAGACCAAAAGTCCCTTTGAACAAGCTACAGAATGTCTATCAATACAAAAAGTAAACACATATTTTTCCTGTAGCATATATACAAATAAAAAATCCTATCAACAAATACATAAATATTTTTAAATGGTGTTTAAGACTAGGTAGGGCATTCAAAGACCTTAGTATCCAACTTTCCCATTGATAGATAAGAACAATGAGGCCCCAGAAACTAAACTGAGAGAGGGACTAGTAGCTTGGCCACAATTCCTTTTTTTTTTTTTTTTAAGATTTATTTATTTCAGAGAAAGACCGAATGGCAGCAGGAGAGGCAGAGAGAGGGAGAGAGAGACAGTCTCAAGCAGTTTCTCAGAGGAGCATGGAGCCTCATTCAGGGCTGGATCTCACCCCACTGAGATCATGACCTGAACTGAAATCAGGAGTTCGGTGCTTAAAGCCTCTGCCTTTGGCTCAGGTCATGATCTCAGGGTCCTGGGATCGAGCCCCGCATGGGGCTTTCTGCTCAGTGGGGAGCCTGCTTCCCCGCCCCCCCTTTCTGCCTACCTCTCTGCCTACTTGTGTTCTCTCTCTGTGTCAAAAAAAAAAAAAAAGAGTTTGTCACTTAACTGCCTGAGCCACCCTGAAGCCCCTGAGCCACAATTCTTAATTTGCACCTCACTGTTATTTCCTTGCAAGTTTCTTCTCATACAGCTCATGTGAGGATTCTTAAAAATCTGTATTTGAATGAATGAGAGGTTGTAATCAACTAATAAAATCCATACTGGTTTTAGAATACAAGGATCCCAGATTTAATTAGCGTGGTTATTTTCAATCTGGATGCTCTTTGTAGAGAAGATTTGAGGTATGTCTTTAAAAAGAGTAGACAAGATAAATAGAGATGAAGTACAGTCTAAGTGGTGATAATTATTGAAAGATTAAAATCCAGGGAAAGTGTGACATCTAAGGAAAATTCCATAGAGAAAGCTTAACCAAAAAAATGTGTGAAACTGCACATACCTTGAGATAGTTTTGAGCTTTGGGTTATGCAGGCATTTTTGGTCGACTTGTCTTCCAGTCACTTGAATGTGTAGAGAAGTCTTCATCCGCAAGAACTCTTAGAAAAATAATTAAAATAGCAATTACAAATGAGTGGGCTATAGCCTAGCAATTTAGAATGATTAGTGTGTACTAACATTATATTTTTTATTACCTTAATTTAATTCCAGTGAGTGTTAGCCTTCAGTTAGACTAAATACATTTACATACAAGGGAAGAACGCCCAGAAATAACATCACTCACTCACTTCTTGCGAATGTCATGAAAAATCAGAAAGGCAGTCCACGGTACAGAACTTCTGAGATTCATCCTTCCACCTCTGTATCAGATAAAGCAAAGTGAGGCAGAATGAATGATTAATTTGATGCTTATAAAAAAGAAGTCAGTAGGGGCGCCTGGGTGGCTCAGTCGTTAAGCGTCTGCCTTCGGCTCAGGTCATGATCCCAGAGTCCTGGGATCGAGCCCCGCATCGGGCTCTTTGCTCAGCAGGGAGCCTGCTTCTCCTGCTACCATTCCCTCTGCTTTGTTCCCTCTCTCGCTGTGTTTCTCTCTGTCAAATAAATAAAATTAAAAAAAAAAAAAAAAGAAGTCAGTAAACAATTCCCGGAGAGCATGACGAATTAAGTTTGCTGCACTATTCCTAAAGTCTAAACGCTTCTTGTTGCACACGAAGTCATCTTTCAGACTGACTGCTTGGTTTTGAGGGCCACATTTGACCTTCCCTTCTCCCTTTGGAGGATGAAGTTTTAATTTATGTTTTCACACACTCTTCATCACTTGCTTATTCATTCTTTTATTTATAGCTTCTCTTATTATAAAAATATTCCAAAGGTTTACAAAAATGCATATATTATAACCTGATACAAATGCAATGATGAAAATGAACATAAAAGTAAAATAAGAGAAGGGCAGAGGTGCTGTCCCAGAAAAGGGGCCAAAAGTGGGCCAGAATATTGTATCAGAACTTTCTAGCAGCTGAAATCAGAAGAGAAACAAGACAAGTCATAAAGTTCAGAGAGTCTAGTTGCCTAGATGAATTACAGGCGTTTTAGATGAAAAAAACATGAAAGAAATCCATCATGTGATCTTGATGAAGAGCAATAATGTAATGTTGTAGACAGCATCTTATGGTGAAATAAATAGTATGGTGCATAAGTTTGTTTCTAAAAGTGCTCAGTGTAACTCTACAAGACACCAAATAATAATTAAACAATTCTGTAGAAGAGCCTAGTATGGAACTTTCAAGTCATTTGGTTTAATCCCAAATCACTAATTTCTAGGGGAGTGAAAGAAATGCATATCATTTCATAATTGTTCATCATTATTGCTCCTTGAGTCTGAGTTTTACTGGAGGGATAGCCGCAGAAAGTTAGAGGATTGTAGTGATGTGCACATTTCCAGTTAAAGACAAATCAAAAACATCAGAGGATAAGGATGAGGTCCTTCTAGGAAATTAGGAAACCCAAACAAGAGATCTCCTTGAATAAAAGACCACCTCATTTCTGTGTGGATGAAACACCAAGAAGCATGATCTAAGGTTTGCTCAGAAAATCCCTCTGAGGGGCGCCTGGGTGGCTCAGTGGGTTAATGCCTCTGCCTTTGGTTCAGGTCATGATCTCAGGGTCCTGGGATCGAGCCCCTGCATCGGGCTCTCTGCTCAGCAGGGAGCTTGCTTCCCCTCTCCTCCACTGCCTGCCTCTCTGCCTGCTTGTGATCTCTCTCTCTCTCTCTCTCTGTTAAATAAATAAATAAAATCTTAAAAAAAAAAAAAAAAGAGGGGCGCCTGGGTGGCTCAGTCAAGAGTCTGCTTTCAGCTGGGGTCATGATCCCAGAGTGCTGGGATCGAGCCCCGCATCGGGATCCCTGCTCCGCAGGAAGCCTGCTTCTCCTGCTACCATTCCCTCTGTTTGTGTTCCCTCTCTCGCTGTATTTCTCTCTGTCAAATAAATAAAATCTTTAAAAAAAAAAAAGAAAATCCCTCTGAGTTCATCACATCAAATAGACAAATGGATGATATACATTTGTCTGCACTGGAGAACAAGACTAGGAGTATCAAATATTGACCACAGCCATCAAAAGGGAAAAATAAGAATAAAGGAGGAAAAAAACAAAGCTTTTGAAATATCAAATTTAAATAATGTATCTTACAGGTAGACGCTAAGATAGATAAATTGAGAAGTGTATATATATATATCAACCTCCTATAGAGTCATCTATAAGCCAATAATGGATTCAGTGTATTCTGCCCACCATGATAATTTGGGCTTCAGAGCTATTGGTCTTTAATCCTTTCTTCTTACAGAAAACATAGAATAAAACTTATTATCTCGTGGTCAGTGCTTCATGACTATATATACACCCACTGCTCAGAAAATAATTTACTATTTGTTGTACTATTTTATTTTCTTAGATTTTGTGTTTTATATTTACTTAACTGTGCCATTTATTGCTTTTGTTTTTTTTTTAAATTTATTTATTTATTTTAGAGAGGTAGAAAGAGCGAGTATGAGCATATGTGTGTGTGTGGGCCGGTGGGCATGGGCAGAGGAAGAGGGAGAGAGAGAGAATAGAGAGCAGATACCCTGCTAAGCATGGAGCCCAACATGGCGTTAGATCCCAGGACCCTGAGATCATGACCTGAGCTGAAATCAAGAGTTGAATATTTAACTGACTGAGTCACCCACATGCCCGTTACTGTTTTTTTTTTTTTTTTTTTAAGATTTTATTTATTTATTTGACAGAGAGAGACACAGCGAGAGAGGGAACACAAGCGGGAGAGTGGGAGAGACAGAAGCAGGCTTCCCACGGAGCAGGGAGCCCGATGTGGAGCTCAATCCCAGGATCCTGGGATCATGACCTGAGCCGAAGGCAGATGCTTAACAAATGAGCCACCCAGGCGCCCCCATTACTGTTTTTGTTTTTAATTAGAATCTCCTTTACATATAATGGTCAATAATGAAGCTTATATCTTTCCTCTCTGAACCTTTCAAGAACTCCACCGTAATCCCAGTCATCTTTTTCTAGGAAAGTGTGTTTCATTAGATAGGACCATTGATTGTATAAAGGTGAAGGGGAGCAACTTTAAATTTTGTTTTTCCGTCTGTACCCTGAAAGCCAAAAGTCTTTGGATTCCATATTTTGGAATAATACAATGGTTTTCAGATTTTAAGCAAGCAAACAAAACCTGAAACATTGTTTTAATTTCAGGTTTTGATCTTTCTCTATGGATCCTGAAGAACAATTTTAAGTTTTGTAGAATTTCTTGCCTTTTTTCTGGGAGAAAGGAAGCATTCATTAAAGCTTCATGATATATTTCATTTTCAAACCCACACTTCTATACTTTGAGACTATTATCAAAAAAATAATTTGATAAAGATTCCTATTATATCTGTAAAATGACAAGGTGAGCTATAAATTGAGTTAATGATAGCTTACTTCTATTTCACATATTTATCACTGCAGAAAAATTTTTTACAATCATTATCTAGTTTCCTCTCTATCACACATTAATGTGAATGTAGCGCATAAGAAATTAAGCAGAAATAGAACTTCCCCATTACAGCTGCCTGAGAAAGGTTTGAAATTGGCATTTCTACTGAAAAGTAATAAGCAAAATAGAGAAAATAAACAAACAAACAAACAAAAAACAAACTTCTCCAGAGCCTTTGAAAGAAGGAAAACGTCACATTTCAAATCAATTCATGGCCATCCAAATAAGCATTCTATTTTATAAGTCTAAAGACAGCATAAGTCATAGTTAAAAGGAATTGTAAAATCTCTTGTGGAAAGATCCATTTACACCCATGCATAAACATACCTAAATGGCACAGAATCACATAAACCAGGAGCTGAGAAGTCTATTTAGAGAGTCAAAAAGTGATCACCTTCTGGCTAATACGTATTTGAAAAAGACATTTTATATCAGCAGTCTGGTCTTATATATCAAACATTTAAGGTTCTTTTTATAAAACAAAACAAAACAAAACAAAACAAAACAAAACAAAAAACCAGGGTGCCTGGGCGGCTCAGTGGTTGAGCCTCTGCCTTCGGCTCAGGTCATGATCTTGGGGTCCTGGGATCAAGCCCCGCATTGGGCTCTCTGCTCAGTGGGGAGCCTACTTCCCCATCTCTCTCTGCCTGCCTCTCCGCCTACCTGTGATCTCTCTCGGTGTCAAATCAATACATAAAGTCTTTAAAAAACAAAAACAAAAACTCACAACTCTCTCAACATATTATTCCCAAAAGCTATGAAAGAATGTAATTTGTTTAGGGAAATGCAAATGCAGGACCCAATAATGAAAATTAATTTTTTTATTAATTTCTTTATTTGACAGAGAGAGAGAGAGATCACAAGTAGGCAGAGAGGCAGGCAGAGAGAGGGGGAAGCAGGTTCCCTGCTGAGAAGAGAGCCCGATGTGGGGCTCGATCCCAGGACCCTGAGATCATGACCCGAGCTGAAGGCAGAGGCTTTAACCCACTGAGCCACCCAGGTGCCCCATGAAAATTAAATAAAGAAGGAGTGAGGAATAAATGTTGGAGGGGATGTGGAGAAAGAGGAACCCTCTTACACCATTGGTGGGAATGCAAATTGGTGCAGCCACTTTAGAAAACAGTGTGGAGATTCCTTAGAAAATTAAAAATAGAGCTACACTATGACCCAAATCATTTAAGTAATTTAATTTTTAACACGTAAGCATGAAGAAAATTTCTTAAAAAGGAGAGAAAACGAAAATGAGTGTATTTGGGTTGCTCCCAATACATATTGTA
>CM053603.1:173194555-173212376 GCA_028646535.1 Procyon lotor | reverse complement strand
ATTCTTTCTCTAAGATTTCTTTTCCCGTGATTCATAATATCCATTCAACATTGTTAAAGATGTTATTTATTTATTTTTTAAATTTTATTTTATTTATTCAGTGTTCCAAAATTCATTGTTTATGCACCACACCCAGTGCTCCATGCGATATGTGCCCTCCTTAATGCCCACCACCAGGCTCACCCATCCCCCCATGCCCATCCCCTCTAAAACCCTCACTTTGTTAATTTACTGTTTCCACAATATTGTTGAGGAAATAAACAAATAAACAAATATATAGGAATTTTATTTCAAAATTAAAACATACTAGTGGTTTTATCAACTCACCTTAAAATTCAAATATTATTTACTGGATGTAGATCATGAGATAGCCACATTTATATTCCAAATTTTTATTGTTACCCCAAAGTAGAACGGTACCTTAAGTAACCATTTTGTTGATGTCAAAATTGAGGCCAGCTTTTATGCACATAATCAAGTCAGTAGAGTACAGTCTTGCCTTTAACTCAGCTAGGGAAAATACATTCTGTGAATACACTGTCCAAGTTAATTGCCAGCATAGTCTATAATTGCCAACCCTTCCTTTGTTTGCTTTTTTTTTTTTTAAGATTTTATTTATTTACTTGACAGAGAGAGAGAGTAGGCAGAGAGGGAGGCAGAGAGAGAGAGGGGAAGCCACGCGGGGCTCCATCCCAGGACCCTGAGATCATGACCTGAGCTGAAGGCAGAGGCTTTAATCCACTGAGCCACCCAGGCACCCCTCTTCGTTTGCTTTTATATACAGAAAAACAGCATCACCCAGCAGGCCAATTTTAGTGTGTCATCAAAAAAAAGATAAATCCACTTAACCTTTAAAATCATTCATATTCCTTTAGGGCAATATGCAGCCAGTACCTAAAGGAATTCAAGAACCGTGTTGTGAGTAGTAGTTTTTAAATTAAAATTCTCAACTTACTACATTTCTGTTAGAACTTTCCCTAATTCTATTCTTCAGGCTTTCAGTGTACGTTAATTTGCATAGCTATATTAAAGTGAGCCTATGTGCTGGGAAACAAAATCAAATTCAAAAGTCTTAATTAAAGGCTTAGGGAACCTGAGTGAAATTTTAGATATTAGAAGTCTGACCTATGCTGGACTATTATTTTTTGATTTACTTGATTTATAAGACTCAATTTTTACTTGAAAACCCCTAGGGAATGATTACGGATTAAGACATTTTTGAATCAGTGGAATAAAACCATTAAGAATAGCAGCGATCTGTATTAATAATGCCCTTAGTGGACCCCAAAGGGGGAGTAACGTTCCTCTTATCATGAAGTATATTGGAAAAACTTTACACCAGCATTTCAACAGCACCTTCCGTTACTTATATATATTTATTTGAATCTGTCAGATTTTCCCTCTAGAACAGTGATACCATACCAAAAATCGTTTTTCTCCCCCGGAGGACATTTGACAATGTCTGGAGACATTTTGGTTTGTTTCCACTTGGGAGTGAGGAAGCTGCTACTTGCTTCTGTTGGGGAGAGATCAGGAGGGTTGCTAAATGTCTTAGCAAGCTCAGGATAGCTCCCCACAAGAAAAACTAACCAGCCCAGGATATTAATAGTATTGAGATTGACCAGTTCCAAAATAGAGAATATTAACACAAATCTATTATAGATTTAGTGTAGATGTTTTGGAAATCTTGTTCCAGAAAAATAAACAAACAAACAAACAGTCAATCCTATATTCTTAGGTGGTATAGACAGAGACAATGAACTGTGGTAATGTTTTTCTGTGAGTCAGGGACGTAACTTCCAATAACACTTCCCTTGTCCAGCATTTATGGTACTTCTTCTGAGAACACATTCATCTGAAACGCAAGCAGACTTACACTTCAGTAAGTTTCCAATTGTGCCTTAGAATGCCCCTCAGTGACTCTTCAGTGCGGGCCACTGGGCATTTACATTAATGCCCACAGTAGACAGTCCGTCTTCACAGAACTCACCGGGTAGAAAAGACAGATGGGCCTGAGTTAAATGATCACACAAATAAATATTTAATTGAAAACTGTAAAAAATATGAATGAGAGGATCACGGTGTTAGGAGCTCATTTAATGGGAGAAAATGACAAGGTTTAAGAAGGTTCAAGAACTTTCTCAGAGTGAAAAATTGTTGACTTCTAATCTGTAAGAGAAGCATGAATTGATTCAGAAAAAAAGAGGGGATTCCAAGTGGGAGAACAGCATGCATGAAAGTTCAAAGTTGGAAAGGGGTGTATTTTTACCAAAAATTTAGTTTTTCTATTAATACTTTTTGTTTGGCTGTACGTGCAATAATCTTTTTCTAGTTACTTTTTCTAGGTAATGGGAAAAATAAGCTGTGTTTTAGCTTAAATTGCAATGCATAACTAGTTATGTAACCAATAGCTATCTCCCTAAAGATAAAATTTAAATCTTCTTTTTGATGACATAGAATGTTCTAATCATCCCCAGAGGAACAGTGAACAAAGCAGCAGAATAGGGAATTTCTGCCCCCCCAAAATTATTTTTTATTTTTATTTAAAGATTTTATTTATTTATTTGGCAGAGAGAGAGATCACAAGTAGGTAGAGAAGCAGGCAGAGAGAGAGAGAGAGGGAAGCAGGTTCCCTGCTGAGCAGAGAGGCTCGATCCCAGGACCCAGAGACCATGACCTGAGCCAAAGGCAGAGGCTTTAACCCACTGAGCCACCCAGATGTCCCCCGAGAAAAAATTATTAGAGAAAAATATTTCTTTTTGCCTAAATCTTTGTTGATTCATCTTATTCTGTTTCTGGATAGTCCTCTCTCATTTCTATAATATTTGTCTTCTACTTTTCACTACCATCCTTGGTCAAAAAACAAAGGGAATCAGAAAATGTCAGATTCAGTAAGGATTCCCACTTTTATGCAAATTAAGCAAACTGAGGCACAGAGGGATCCTCATTATTTGATACATCTAGTCAAAATGTATGCTGCCGTGAGCATGTTGGTCCTGCTCAAGGGTAACTGTTTTTAGCACACTGAACCTTTTCAAAACACTGTGAAGATTTATATAACCTGATATTTTGTAGGAGTTCAGAAGCCATTTTTGAATATGGTTTAAGAATGAGTCAAGTAAGAGGTTCTCAAATGTAATCTGCTCAGTGAAATTAGGTAGAGAGCAACCACCATCTTCTGGAAAATTTTTGATTCTCCTGTAAGTTTTTCAGAGAATGCTGCCCTTTGCTCAGTGAAGAATTAAGACTAAGAGGGCTCAGAATATCTGTCACACATTCCCAAGCTCAGGAAGGTATAGCGTATCTTAATCATGTTGTCTAGGTGTATTTATGGAATACTTTGGGATATATCCTTCACTTATAGATTGTTGTAATACTTCTTGTGGAGAGTCTGGACTGAATCATCTGTGTATGTACAGAATACTCTTCCAAGATCACTGGAACCATGTTTCCTCTGAAAAGAGACCCTCCCTTCCGATGGCCATAATGGATATTCTCTGTTTGCTCCTCCAGATCCACTCTCCTCTGAACTTTAGGAGTTATATCAAAACGTTCTTTTGCCTGGTGACTTTGTGTTGCTTTGGGTCAATGGAAAGACAGGAACAGAATGTGGCTTAACTATTAATTATTTGTCTCCTCCATGAGGAGGAGTTGATCCTCTGTGAGTTGTCAGTACCTGAGGTCCTCCTCCACAGGTCATAGCTCATTTGGGGTATCTTTCCCCTAAAATTCTAAGTGTCTCATGGTACCCCACCCCACTCCTTCCATCTCAAGGTACATAAGTTGATGGTGACCAACAGCTCTTGCAACAGTGAGGAGTTATCTTATCATCTGTTACCTTCCTCTTACTCTGCCACATGCTTTTAAAGAGCACCTTCATTAAACACTCTCTGTCACCTCTTGGGAATGTGCCATCTGCTTTCTGTTAGGACACTGTCCTAGACAGTTTAATGCACCTGGGCTGAAACATCTCTTGATAGCACATTGGAACCATAACGATAAAGTAAATGTGCCATTTAATAATGCATTTCAGACATTTTCCATTTACACACAATCATTTCACCTAGCTTTTCCTTAAAATGTCATTTTAATAATGTGATATATGCATTGTTTCTTGACATTTATTTGCTTGTTTTTCAGTCGGCTACTAGAACAGGTGCACTATAATGAATGTATTTGATAAATAAATATTGATACCCCTCCCCTGCATGATTCTATACTATGAAAGGTGCCAGAAAAATGTGAGCCTTGTCTTTCAAGGCTTTCAACTTAAATAAAAGAGATATATATTGATGAGTATGGAGTGATAGAAGAGGTTGATTATTAATAGTTTATATATTTGGGTATCAGTTCCACATCTCACCATAGGTGAGAAGTTGGGCAAATTGCAAGACTTCTTTTTGTTTCAATTTTCTTGTCTGTAAAGTGGGATTGATTATATCTACATCACTGGGCTTTTGAGATCAACTGAGCTCATATGTGAAAAGTGATCAGCACAGCAGTTAATGCTTGAGAAATTTAAATGTCATTATGATTGTTGCTACTACTTCATTGCTCATGATTATTTGTGGCTTATAAAGAAATCTGTATCATTTCATCTTCTTAATGTCCTAGTCTGCTCACGGTGTTATAATAAAATATCACAGACTGAGTGGCTTAAGTAATAAATTTATGTTTCACAATTATCGGGGCTGGAAAATCTAAGATCAAGGTGCTAGCAGATTCAGTGTCTGGTGAGAACCTGTTTCATGGCTTACAGATGGCCACCTTTTTATCTCCTCACAGGACGGAAAGAACAGGCTCTGGTCTCTTCCTCTTCTTATAAGGACACTAATCGCATTATGAGGGCTCCATCCTCATGACATCATCTAGACATAATTTCTTCTCAAGGGCACATCTTCAAATACCATCACATGATGGTTAGAGTTTCAACATATGAGATCTGGAAGATAGAAATATTCGGTCCATGACACTTAGCAATTCTAAGCGGTAGCTACTGTCGACATTGGGCCCATTTTGGGGATGAGAAAATGTTTAGATGAGAGAAAATAAATGATATACTCAGATTCACATCATGACAAGGCAAGATCACAGTTTTTATTCTACAATGGATTACATTCCTCAAAAAAGTTATGAAATACATATTATAAATATAAATTCTCAGAAAATTATGCATTAATAGGATTAAAGTCTCTGAATATCTGAAATTCAGAAAAAACTATATATAATATATATTATATTATAATATATAATATATTATATTATATATTATAATTATATAAAATATTAAAATTATATATTATATATATATATCTCGATTTGGCTCCATTAAATCAACTTGGGGCAACAAGTTCATAGAAAACCCTTGCCATACTCAATAAAATCATGTTTAAAAAGGTGAAGGCACATCAAAAAAGATATGGTTCATTTGAAACAGATACTAAATGCATGTCAGAGAGATTTTATTTGTTATATACTGTAAGTGTTCTTTTTGTTTTCTATAACCTAAAGAGGCTCTTCACAGCTCAGAAATGGGAACTCCATTTTAGAAAGTGTTCCATTTTCACAAAAGCTAATTTAGGGGGAGTAGTTGTGAAGCCATTTGGGAATAAAATAACTTTGAATAAGAAAGTTTAATCCTAGCTACTTGGAAGTTTTACTGACACGGTGCATTAGGATAATAAATATCATCTAAAGGATAGATGCTGCTTATTTAATCAGTTAAAAAGCTTTTGAGTTGCGAATCATTTTCTTGTTTTAGTCCCTGAATCACTCATGTGGTCAGGAAACACGTATTGTGCCACTGTTCTGTGGCAAGCTCTGCTCTAGGTTCTCAGAAAGGGATGTTGGTTTACCTCAGCCAGAGAAAGTTCAGGAAGACATGGATCTACCCATAGAACTATGTCAACAAAAGAAACCAACATATTTTAATAATTTTTTTAAGATTTTTTTTTTATTTGACAGAGAAAGACACAGTGAGAGAGGGAACACAAGCAGGGAGAGCCGGAGAGGGAGAAGCAGACTTCTCCCTGAACAGGAAGCCCGATGCGGGGCTCGATCCCAGACCCTGAATCATGACCTGAGCTAAAGTCAGATCTTTAATGACTGAGCCACTGAGGTTCCCCTTAATAATTTTTTAAAAAAATGTTTCATTTGGATCAATATGAGAAATCTGAAATAAATAAAATAAATGAATTCATATCGCTAAATCCTTTGTCTCACGTTCCGGTTCTGTATTCAAAATAATAAAAATCAACGCTCATGAGGTTATTATACTAGCATAATATACATTAATTAATACAAAGTTTTCCTCATTATCAATTGGTTTCTTTTTTTAAGATTTTATTTATTTACTTGAGAGAGAGAGAGAGAGAGAGAGCACAATAAGGGGGACAGTCAAAGGGAGAAGCAGATTCCTCACTGAGCAAGGAGCCAGATGTCGGGCTTGATTCCAAGACTTCTGTATCATGACATGAGCCGAAGGCAGATGCTTAACTGACTAAGCCACACAGGCATCCCTCAATTAGTTTCTAAACTCAGTAACTTCTTGAGACTGTAAGCACCTTAGTAATATCTTGCATTATATTGGTGAGAACCTCTGTTTTTTTTTTTCTTTTTTTTTTAAGATTTATTTATTTGAGAGAGAGAGAATGCTCATGAGCAGGGGGACAGAGGAAGAGGGAGAGAGAGAGTCCCAAGCAGACTCCACTCTGAGTGTGAAGCCCCATGTGGAGCTCAATCTCAGGACCCTGAGATCATGACCTGAGCTGAAACCAAAAGTTGGGTACTTAACTAACTGAGCCACCCTGTCGACCCCAAAAATTTCTTTAAAATCATATCAGCAAATTCAGTATTCTGGGCTTATGTCTTCCTCTTTTGATCCCTAATGTTCTCTTCCTGATCATTATTTTTTTATTAAAGATTTTTATTTACTTGACAGAGAGAAACACAGCGAGAGAGGGAACACAAGCAGAGGGAATGGTAGCAGGAGAAGGAGGCTTCCTGCCGAGCAAGGAGCCCGATGCAGGGGCTCGATCCCAGGACTCTGGGATCATGACCTGAGCCGAAGGCAGATGCTTAATGACTGAGCCACCCAGGCGCCCCTTCCTGATCATTATTTTAGTTCAGTTTTATACTATTGAGATTTACTCCTAAAAAATTTAAAAGACTGGAATATTTTTAATATTTTTACCTGTACATTTTAAGCATCTTCTGGTGATTTTTAGTTGCCTCCAGCCAAGTTCTTTTCATGTGTTAGGTTTTGATTTCAGTTTCTCCTATCTCATCATCTCTGTCCTTTCTGCTGTTACTTCTGTGTTTTATTGCCTGGTAATCAAATACTCACCCTCTCAAAATCCACCACTCACAGTATTTTGAATAGATGAAATCTCAATATTTATGCATAACATAAATACCTATAGCAGGTAAGGATTGATTTTGTATATAACCTTATGAAGTTTTATTATATATTTAGATTTATTTGAAAGAATTCTGGACTATATTTTAAACCCAGTACACAGTAAAAATTTAATTGACTCATATAATGAAAATATGGCAGGACCAGAGTAGCTTTATAGTTGCAATCAATGAAGAGTTAATTCCTGCTTCTTTATACATTTTCTTATGCTTTGAGGGCTTTTCATTGGTCTATTTAGCTTATAGTGTCCAGACACTGAGCCTGGTACAAAAGTCCTGACCTGGGGCTACCCTGGTACAAAAGTCGACATGATTCCTGCCTCCAAGGAGGGTAGAAGATAATGCTACATGGGAGGGGAAAAAAAAAACAAAAAACATAAATTCAAAGAGTTAATCTTACAAAAGAAACAAATTCATAGAAACTGAAAAAGTAAGTTATTGGGGGGAGATATTAATATAGATATTACATGGCCACGGAGTACAACTTACGGTGGCACCCTATGGGAGGCCATGAGTCAGATGTGAAGGGAAAAGAAAAGAACCCTCTGGAAAGGGCCAGGCCCCAAGGCAAATAAATGCTCTTGGCTTGTTTAAACACCTGAAGGAAGCCCAGTGTGGCAGGAGAGAGGCCTGAGATCAGTAGGAACCAGCTCATGTCAAAACGGACCACACCAAGTTTGTGTGCCTCTAGAGGTCTGTGAAGACTTCCCAGGGTGCATCACTGATGTAAAGGAATCTCTTTCCAATTCTCCACTTCTATTCTTCACTCTTTCCTAAAATCCATCCCACTGAGAATGCACCTGTGCTCTGCAAATTCTTCTTTCCCACCTCTCCCATACTTGTCCTTTTACCACTTAGTGAACAAAGTACATCTGCCACCCATTTTGACTCTTAGAACCCTGAAAGAGCAGAACCACCAAGACCAACGGCAGTTTTGCCTTCTTCTATCCAGTGAGATATTTGTGACCAGGTCCTCCTATCACCCCCTTTCATCCATATCCATCTATCATCTGTCTGTCCATCCATCCAGTCATTATTCCATCTTTATCTAATTTAAAGCTAGAATTCAGAAGTCATCTCTTATTTGGGGAGACCATATTGTGTCTGTATTTTAAATAAATTATGCTTTTTTTGAACAGAAATTAATTCTTTTTAGCTGATTGGTTTGACGAGTAGGACAAGTGTTAAAAATTAGTGGTATCATAGGTATGTTCTGAAAAGCGAAAAAAATGTCTTAAGTTCCAATGATTTGATGAAAATAGATAAAGCACAAATGCAATAAAAATAAACAAAAAATTCCATGTTTTGAGACCATTTTAACTTACGTTCAAAATTCTAAATACTGACTAAAAATATTTGGGGAGAGGACCTAATTTTTCTACATTATTTTAGGGACAAGGCAGGAAAAAATGCTGGAAGACCATTGTCCTCAGAGAAAGGAGATGAGGTTTTATAATCAGTTCAACAGAAAGCAGTTGAAGAGTTTTAGAGAAAAGAATGTTACAATATAAGTGCTTTGCACATAGTGGGATTACAGCAGATCACTGTGGTATTAAATTGTGTTCTCTTCCGCTCTTTCTGACTCCTGAACAAACATAAAAGCACAGCATAGATCACCATTATTTTTAAAAATGTCAGTAATGCAAAAATCAGCATCTCACTCTCCTGAACACCGTCATAAAATGGCAGCAGAAAACATAAACACCAATATGCATGCTTGACCAGCACATTAGATGTGATTAATCATTCGCTTTTCTCAATTTCTGCCACAGACCCTAACACCTCACTGAATTGGGATGGAAACCTGTTTTAATGTTGGTCCGCTCTTGGGTGTGCGGGCTTCTGTGAAAAATGAATAGCAGAAGCACCCAGCAGAACACCCTTGGCTATCCTACATTAAAATCCAATCTTCATTTTTGAAGCAGTTAAGTATTTAGGTGTGCACACAAAAACATGCCAAATGATATAATGAGAACAAAATGTCTAAAATCTTAATTAGGTTGAATATAATGAGAAAAATGTCAAATGTATGTGGTTTGGAGGAAAACAAACCTCATTACTTTTTCTGGAAAGAACTGTGATTGTCATGTATAATGTCAGCTTAAAGATGTAGAATTTATACATATATACACACGTAGAGTTTTTGTGTTATTAGTAAACCATTTTCTGTGAATATAGAAATGCTACACTCCTTTTATTATGCCACTGACTGCAATTATTGTCTATTTATTTTACAAGGCTGCAAACCAGGAACCCTGGGTTTACAAATATTAAACTCAGTGATATTTAAAACTTCAAATCTTAATCGACTCTAGCTTTCTTATTGTAAAGTGCAAACACGGCTCTTACAAGTGATTTAGTCCCAATAAGATGAATTACTATCAAGAGAAGTGTTTATTCCTTTGTCTCCACACAGTTGCAATTGTTATTCTACTGTTTTTATTAAGTATTAAGTAGTTCCTTTCCTTACTGATTCTTTCTGCTCCTCCCTCCCTTCTTCCATCTCTCGGTGTTTGTGGATAGATGTTTAGGGGGTGTTAGCCTCTATTTTTTGAATAAACATAAGGATACTAATAGACTTCTCACACGAGTTACCTGTTCCACTAAATTAGGTATTAAGTCTATATAGACATATATGTTGTTGCGTTTTTTTTTTTTTACAGAAACATGCTTCTCCCAGGCTCTCACTTGGAGTTGTTAATGGCGAAAATAATAAGTTAGCACTTACTAAGTGTTTATTCTGTGCCCAGGACTGTACTAGATTGCTTATGTGTTTGCTTGACAAAGCCAACGTTGACCGGATTTGTAGTCCACTGGGGCCTTTTACAGAGGTGACAGTAATGTTTCACTTCATCAGATTTTTTTTTTCAGTCAGTTTTGGAGTACAAAAGTGTGGATTTGGAGTACACATTAGTTTTTTTTTATCATGAACTTTTAAGGGACAGACTGAGTTAAACTCACACAGGTCTAGCTCCCAAGCCTGTGGGGGTGGCGTTTGTTTTTATTGCTTTTGTTCACTTCACAGGATGCTGGCAGTCAACAGTATCCCAGGATAGCAGTACTGAGACATGAACTAGCTATCTTGGTCTCCAGAGAATCTGCTAACGTTCTGTAGGAAGAGTTAATATTAACAATAGACGAGCTGGATGGTGTACCTAAAAATGTACTGTTGCACAGTGTCTATGACATAGTGAGCATTCAATAATCACTGAATGACTGGATGAATGAAGACACGATTCCATTATATCAAGTTTAAATTTGGTTACTAAAGAGTTTGTACTTAAACATTTACAATGACTGTGAGTCTTATGCACAAGCAAATGACTTATTCTCCAATATTTAAATAGACTCTGTTCCCTGTGCACTGGAGAGAAACAGACTCTTCCTAAATAGTTGCACATTATTATCCTACCTTTCCAGCAGAGGGGAAGGTGTGAGCGTGTGTGCCATTGATCACTCCAACCCAAATTCTCACACGGCAATGTACCAAGCAAAAAGGAAATAAAAAAGGACAAAGAAGGAATTTCTCTTCACGTTTCTTGCTTTGGAAGCTTTCCCAGAAATACCAGCAGATATCTCCCTGTGTCTTGTTGGTCAACACTGGTCCTCTAGCATGTCCTAGAACGATTCTTCTCATGTGGGGATGGATCTACCATGATTGGTTTCAACAGATTCTCCAACTGGGAACGATTCTGTGCATGCCTTCCCAGGACATTTGGAAATGTGTGGAGACATTTTTGGATGTCATACAACTGGGGGATGGGTGTTACAGATATCAAGGAGCAGAGGCCAGAGATGCTGCTAAATGGCCTATAATACAGAGGACAACCCCATACAGTAAGGAATTATCCTGTCTGAAATGTCAGCAACCAAGGTTGAGAAATCTTATCTCAAATCAAGCAATATTCATCCCTTGTGCCTGGATACACTGTTTCAGAACCAAATTTGAGTTCTTTCAGAAAAAGAGAAAGTAGAAATGCCAATTAGAGGTGCAATCAATAGTGTCTCTCAGTACTTATGGGTATTGAGTATATATTTTCATTTGAAAATAGCTATCACCTGTTACGTTCTGTGTATGTGTAACTTAGAAAACATAAATAAAGAATAAATTAATGAGAAAAAGCATGATTTTTTTTCTGATATTCAGGCTACCAAAAGATTTAACTCTGTTCAATGATGTTTTAGTTGGAAGGCAGGGCAATTATGTCTATAAATGCCCCCTCCCCCATCATTTCAAGGTTTCATTCATTTAAATCTACTATTTTCTAATGACGATTTGGATTCTACATATTTCATTTTTCCTAAGTTGTCATAAAAAATAGTGTTGTACCATGCTTAAGCACAAAGAATGTGCTTTAATTTAAATATGATTAATGGTTATTAAACATGGGGGGCTAGCTCTAGCAAAACCATAAAGTAATGAATATTCTGCCCATCCTACACACTCTGCCAAAACTCTTCCTCCTTTTAACTGCCATATATATTATATATATGGATTTCTTTTATCAGTATTTTATAGTTTTCTGAGTGTACGTCTTTCATCTCTGTGGTTAGGTTCATTCCTAGGTAAATTATTGTGAAATTAATATATTATAAATATACATTAAAGTTAAAATTGAATATATAATTTTAAAAACAGAAACATATTACACTTTTAATATATGGCAAGTGCTTTAGATTTTCACAAGAGCACAGCAAGGTAGATTTTTCATTACTTCCATTCAAAATGCACTCATAGAAACTCACAGAGTGGAGGCAGTTTCCGTAATCACATTTCAAGTTGTTCAGAGCTAGGGCTTAACCCAGTCCTTTTCTCAAGTCAGTGATCTTGCCAAACTACCAGTGACACACAGGTGCTCTGGACTGGAATTCAAAGTGGAAAGAACAGGAAAAATCACTTTCATAACATCATCTCCATAAATGCTGGCTAGCTGGCTGGCATAAAAATATTTTATTAAACACATATGTCTACAATTATAGGCAATAAGAATGTTTTTTTTCTTGGTACTTGAGCCACGGGCTATGTGGAATCATATTAAGCATCTTAAACAAATAAACATCTTTAAATTCTCTTCCTGAATACTTACCGTTTTAGGATACTTGATATAGTTTCACTAGCATAGACTCTAATGGCTAATCCTTGATTTTGCCTAAAATAAAACTTTGGCAGAGGGCTTCTTTACACATCTTTCTGAAGGACAGTATGCCATCAACTTGTCTCCTTTTGTCTAATGGTTTTGCAGACAGACCTCAATCATGGTACAACTTCACCCTCAGAGTCCACAATGTAAAAACGTGTTGCAAATATTAAGACCTTGGATAAATTATTTCTACCACTCTCTCCGTATCTTGGGCTTTAGAATAAATACTACATAACTTATAGGAAAACATTGCATGCATAATGTTATATTGCCCATATACCTTTTCCTCAGATTCACCAATAGTTAACATTTTGCCACATTCAATTTATTGTTTATTCTCCATGTGTGTGTATCATAGCTGAGGACATCATGCCTCTTTAATCCCAAATATTATAGTGTTATTTACTAAAAAGCAAGGATATTCACTTAAATAGTAATACATTTGAAAAATCAGATAATTTAATATTGATATAATGTTATCAAATCTGCAGACTTTATTTGAATTTCCCTAATTATTCCAATAACACCATTTATAGTGATATTTCTTTAGTCTGTGATCTCAAGAGGACCTTCACTGCAGAGGGCCCCCACATCTCTTCATCTTCCTATATCTAAAATGGTGCTCAGCCTTTTCTATCATTCTTCCCAGTTATAGTCTTAAAAACTATATATCAGCTATTTTGTAGAATATTCTTCTATTATATGATATATAATAAATGCATTGAGTCTGTATTTACTAACCAATAGTGATTAATGCAATAGATTTCAAAATCCTATTGCTTCATTTGAATTTTGGCTTTACCACTTCCTAGCTTTGTCAATTTGAACAAGTTGCTCAGTCTCCCTATGCTTTAGGTTTTCCTCATACATAAAATAGCAATAATAATCATAGTTAACTACCACATAGGATTACTGGAAGGATTTAATAAGTGAGGATATGCCAAGCACTTAAAACAATATTTAGCTCTCAGAAAGTCCTATGTGTGTTTATTGTTGGTGGTAGTATTATTATTGATGCCTAGTGTCACTTGATATAGAGCTTCTAAATGATAACTGAAATGATGCAAAAGCCATCCATATTTGGGATAGGAGGTTCTGGGTTCTGCCAATACAGACTTCTGATAGCGCCTACTTCCAACCAATGAAATCACTCTCATAGAAAGAAAATTAACTGACTTCTTTATTTTTGATTTCTCAGCAGGCATGAGAAAAACAGTATTCTCTAACCACATATCATTGGTATAAATAGAGCTAATAGTGCTATATAAAATTACTACACCCAGATGAAAATCTCCATGTGAATATGGGTATAATATATAATACAATATGTCTTGTAATGACTAGTTGCAAAGGGCCTGCTATATATCAGATTTACACATAGAAAAAATATAATTCTCATTGAACTGAATATTTTGCAATATCAAAACTTTGTTTCCTATAGCTATTTAGACATAAACTTTCTATAATCCCAATTCAATTTTCTGTATCATGCAGTATCACAAGGTCAAGGGGAAATCTATAAGGGAAGAATATCAGCCATCATGCTCTCTCAGTTTAGAGAAATTTGCACACTGGTCATTTCTGCCCTCCCCAAATGACTGAAGTCAACTGAAGATTATTTTTACGTTACGGAGAGTGACTCCCTTGGATGTAGGTTAGAACAATGTAGATATTAAGGATGTCTGTACATTTTAGCAAACCTAAAGGGAAAAAAACAAGTTTATTATATGACATCAAAGTTTATCATAATTCTCAATAATCCTTCTCTAAATCTTTTTAAGTACTGAGTTTGAGAAGTCATCTTTTATTGAAAAGGTCTGTTCAAGGCTAGCATGTTTCTTTGGGGTGTGTTTGGACAGGGTGTTCAGCCTGCTACTTTATAGTATTTCCTCCAAGTGCCTACAAATTAAATGTCATTTTAAAATGATTCATCACTGCATCTTTTGGGGGATAACAGCTATGCTAGTATGTCTGTGGTTCCCAATTATTTCAATAAAGATGTTGAAAAGATGGCTCCATATTGCTTTTTCTCAACACTTTAGGGTCTCCCCACTTTTCTACAGATCCCTTAACAGAATAATAAACACCCATGTGATTTTTCAGGAAGTTGTTTCTTAAGCACCTTGCCAATTGTTCAAGATTTTTAGGCTTAAAGAATTGGACTCCATCTAATTTAGCAAAGTAACCATTAGTTTATTTTTTTTCTAATTATTATTGCTTAGCTTAGATTTCAACTAACTGAAAGCTATTTTAGCTTGAATGCTTTAGTTTGTGTTAGAATGTGTTGACTTTGGTCACTACATAAACATATGTCAGTGTCACAGGTATGGTTTTATCTTATTTGCAGCCATGTTTAGTAACATAATCATATGTTAAAGATGATAGAGATCTCTAAGAAAATTTGGTTATGTTTCTGTTACAATAACCGTTATAAAACCTCATAAAAAAACTGATAATTGACTTAATATTTTATGGAATAATAAAAATGAGATGAACCAGCCAATAAAATTATTTATCATCTTGAAAGTACTTAAATATCTTTAGAACACTTAAAGATCACTACTAAATATTATATTTGCCATCTTAAGTCTATTTCAAATATCTGTGGCTTAGATGACTAGAAAAGACAATTCCTTTCTATGTTGGATTTTCTATCCAAAAAGCATTTGTTTGAAAATGGGTACAGGATGTGAAACAAACTCAGATGAAGGTTTTTTCCAATGAAATTTGATTTTATAAAAAAAAATTTAAGTGTTTTAAAAATATTCTTATAGTTTCTGTCCTCCAAGTTAAAAAGCGTATGTAATTTGTTCATCTAGAAAGAAAACTCACCCACCAAACCATTTTGTAGAGGCAAATCTTGAGAAGTTTTTAGCACTTCATTGAATAATTTATGAGCAGAAGCCACACTTGCATTAGTCAAATGAAATAGTCATTGTTAATGAAGAAATCTTATTCACTGCTGAAAGTTCTATATTAATTTTTGCTTATACCATTAAATAAATGAGTAAATAATATCAGTTATTTCCTTATTTATAACACACTAGAAAGGTATCATTTAATTTTCTATTATAATGAATCACATTGAACAGACATCATAAAATACAGATGCACCCTTTGCAAATTTGCTCAATTAGTGAGGCACCATATGATTTTAAAAAACACATTTAGGAGACTTAAAAAAATGTACTTTGGTTTCTAGTTTGACTTTTGTGGAAAGAGTAGGTAGAAAGTTCTTGAAGCTACCCTCTGCTGTTCAGCTTCCCTACCACAATATTGCAAATTTGGCCAGCCCCGAGAAGAACACCAGCAGGAAATAAGGACAAGATAGATTGGGCCAATATGACACCAGAGGAGATGGAAACTGGTGATTGAAGATGAGGTGGAAAGAGGAAAGAAATAGATCACAATAGAAAGTGGAAGATGGTGGAAAGGCAGGTCTGGTGTCTAGGAAATGTAGTTATTTGAGAATTAGGGAAATAATATGTGATTATATTGATTCAGTTTCTATACAAATAAAATTAGAAATGAGTATGATCTTCATAAACCCATGAAACAGTTCTGTTTTTTTCTTTGGGAGGAAGGCATTATATCAACTTGATTAACAAATGTTAATCAGGGGCGCCTGGGTGGCTCAGTCGTTAGGCGTCTGCCTTCGGCTCAGGTCATGATCCCAGGGTCCTGGGATAGAGCCCCGCATTGGGCTCCCTGCTCCGCAGGAGGCCTGCTCCTCCTGCTACCAATCCCTCTGCTTGTGTTCCCTCTCTCACTGTTTCTCTCTGTCAAATAAAATCTTTAAAAAAAAAACACAACAAATGTTAATCAATTTTTAATATATGTAAAACCCTTAGAGCAGTCTCTGGGGTATTGTAAGTGCCTAATAAATGTTAACTATTATTATATTTTACAGGACCAAAGGGATTATATGCTTGAATTTGTTTAATTTATAGATGAAGATTCTGTATCACTGAGATATTTTCTTAAATGAACAAAAGTCAGTTTTCAGCAAAAGAATAATAAAACCTGAATATAATGGTATATCCATGTTAGCCATAACTATAAGTTATTGGTTTTTAACATAGAATGGAATGTAAAGTAAGAATTTAAAAATTACCACCCTTAAATATTAAATTGCTCTTCTCTTTTGAACCTGTGCTTTTTTTTTTAGTTAAATTCAATTAGCCAACATATAGTACATCACTAGTTTCTGATGTAATGTTCAACAATTCATTAGTTGTGTATAACACCCAGTGCTCATCACATCACGTGCACAACTTAATTCCATCACCCTGTTACCCCATCCACCCACCAACCACCCCTTTTGCAATCCTCACTTTGTTCCCCGGGGTCCAGAGTCTCTCATGGTTTTTCTCCCTCTCTGATTTCTTCCTATTCATTTTTCCGTCCCTTCCCCTGTGATCCTCTGTGCTATTCCTTATATTCCACATATGAGTGAAACCATAAAATTGTCTTTCTCTGATTGACTTATTAGCATAATACCCTTCAGTTCCATCCATGTTGGTGTAAATGGTAGGTATTCATCGTTTCTGATGGCTGAGTAATATTCCATTGTATATATGGACCACATCTTCTTTATCCATTCATCTGTTGAAAGACATCTCAGCTCCTTCCACAGTTGGGCTATTGTGAACATTGCTGCTAAGAACATTGGGGGGCACCTGGGTGGCTCAGTCGTTAAACGTCTGCCTTCAGCTCAGGTCATGATCCCAGCGTCCTGGGATCGAGCCCCACATCGGGATCCCTGCTCGGTGGGAAGCCTGCTTCTCCCGCTACCATTCCCTCTGCTTGTGTTCCCTCTTTCGCTGTGTTTCTCTCTGTCAAATAAATAAAATCTTTAAAAAAAAAAAAAAGCAAAAAAAAACATTGAGGTATATGGTATATGTGTCCCTTCTTTTCACTACATCTGTGTCTTTGGGGTAAATATCCAGTAGTCCAATTGCTAGGTCATGAGCCCTGTATTTTTTAATTCAAGAGCAGGTTATAGACAAACGGAAAGTCTTTGGCATGCCAAAGCACTGTGGGAATAATCTCCTTCAGCTCCTGTCTTTTACCACTTTAATTCTCATTTTCATCCACATAGATTTTGATTATTTCTCTTAATACATAATAAGTTTTTAAAAATTTAAAAATTCATAACTGTTTAATTGATTTAAAATATGAGGTGAATTGGGGCACCTGGGTGGCTCAGTGGGTTAAAGCCTCTGCCTTCAGCTCGGTCATGATCTCAGGGTCCTGGGCTCTCT
>CM053603.1:173169418-173194055 GCA_028646535.1 Procyon lotor | reverse complement strand
CTTATTCTTGTAAGTATTGATACCTTGTATTTGATATTTTGTAAGTACTGATATCTTATATACTTATATTTATAAGTATTGATATCAATACCTTTAAAAAATCTTTTCTAATTTTCACTGTTACATTCATAATTTATTCACTCATTGTATTTAACCTTATTTTTTTGTATACATATAGGGTGTTTTCATTTCTTTGAAAAATTTTTTTTAATTTTATTTATTTATTTTTTTCAGTGTTACAAGATTCATTGTTTTGCAGTACACCCAGTGTAGTGCAAGAAATTCTAATATATTTTTAAAGAGCTGGTCTACTCTTGATTCAAATGACATTTTCGAAGTCTGGTTGCCTCATTTGAAGAGGTCCTTGTGAAGAGTTCTGTCCTTGAGAAGTCAAGTTCCTCAGAGCTATTTTGAGAAGGAGAAGCAGAAACTTGAACAGATTTGGGGACTTTCTGTGAAGAATTTAGGAGAGAATTACAAAAAAATAGGATGGGACAATTTGAGTTGCCATTTATAAAGAGGGAAACCTCTCTATAATGGAAGGCCAGGACAACCACCTGTTCTTCAAAGGATATTGGAAAATAAGCTCCTTTAATCTAAAATACCACCACAGTGGTAACCAGTTGGTGGATGTGTTTGGTGAGTACTAGGTCAAGCCTCTGAATCCTGCTTCTTTGTCCTTACAGGTATATGTGAAAAGATTCCAGGCTGTTCAGTGCTGCTCATCAGTTGTCAATCACTGAATGGTTCTGTTAGGGAGTTTAGGAATTTTTCAGGATTTCTTAGCTGTGGGACAAGAGTGTCTTAGAAATACACAGCTAGACTGTAAATGAACCTTAAGATGGGAGGGACTATAAAATGGAGACAAAGAGGGATCTCTAATCCTTTGAAGCACCACACTTCTACCTTTGAGGAGTTGGTTTTTACCATAGTTCACCTGACACTCCTAGTTGTTTATCTAGTACCACTTTCCTCTTCTTCCCTGCAGACAGAATCCTGATTTTGTTCAGGAAAGCATTATACCTAGCCCTAAAGAGATACTTATTGGATTTACCATATTCTACAGAACTGGACATTTTCTGGGAATTGTTTTCACTCCCCCTTCCTTCCTCCTGCCATGAATATGGTGTGTGATGTCTGGAAATGCTCTAGCGATCTCATAACATGACATAGTTAGGCGTAAAGGAAAATGTGAACCCTCTGAGGCAATAAGATAATGATAAGAACTTGAGGTCAGGCTGGCTTGATTGAGCAAGTCAGCCCATGCAAGCAACCCCTTAACTCTGACATTGCCACGTGAAAAGAATCACCCCAAATATGTTTAAGTCACTGTTTATATATTTGGTTACTGGAAGTCTAGCATAGTCCTAACTGCTGCCCCTGGAATAGCAAAAAATGCTGTTAATTTGTCCAATATCTTGATCTATCAATGTCTGAGTTCCCCAGGTGACTTCTTCATGAAGCTGGAGATTTGGATGAAGTGCCTTGGGAAAGCTCATCTGTTTCAGAGAACTAAAAATGAAGTTGAATGTGGGTCATAGTCACATGAGTGACTTGGATTTTTGAGTTAGAACTTCTGAATGTCCAAATTTCCCAAGAAGTGAATTAGTAAAATTCACTTCTTGAGATTTCTTGAGAAACAGATTGAAACATGCTTGAAGTTTTGGGGAAGCAACAGTATGAATGGATATTGGAAGCACTGGCTCCATGGTCTGAGAATTCATAATCCTCTGGTTTCTTTCAGTATCATGAAAGAGCTAATGTAACCTCAAAGTTGTCCAATTTAGAATCAAAGTACTTTTGACCATTTAGCCAGAAAATCTTGCTCAATATTTATAAAACTACCATATAATTAGCATAAGTTCACATGCCTATGGTAAAAAAAATAAATGAGAAGACTAAAGGAATTTTAATGAGCTCTGCCTTAATCATCCCCTGAAATAAGTCTAATAAAGTATTTCTCTTCAACTTTCATTTGATGTTTTTCTCCCCCTAACTGCTCCAGCTACACCTGTGCTCAGATACACACACTTATCTTTGAAATAGGCTTTGTTATTATCTCATAACTCACAGATATTTCTCTTTGTTTCTGAGTATCCGCGCATATGCAGAGATTTATATTTATGCACACACTCCTATATTTGACTGTCAACCTTGCCTAGATTTCTGTTAACCTGGTGATAAAGGAAGATGTGATAAGCCAGGGAAAAGGGTTAAGAGGATCCTTTATAAGTAGGAAAAAGGAAGTAAAAAGAAATGTTTTAGGTCTTTTAAATTTACCCTTGAAGTTGTATGCAAAAAGAGATATATTTTTAGTCTGAAGCCATAATTTCCTACAGTGGCTTGTACATAGTAGACATTCGATAGAAAAAAAAATTATCTGCCCCACTCCTGTACCTTTGCAATCAGTACATTGGAATGTTTGACTTCCTGATTGGACTCCTACTGTGAGCGTATGCAATGAACATATTGGAGTATTAGCCCAATTCTATGTTGCCAAAACTGTGCCAGTGTTGGTTTCCATGGCAAATACATGCAAACACACAAAACAAAGTCAACCCGAAGAAGAGGTGAAGGTGCTGAGCCAAAAGAGACAACAGATTTTATATTTTTCTCTCTGGCTAAAAGCAAAGTAGATTTATACGAATTATGACCCTTTGGAACTGGCAAGCATCTCCTGTTTGAGTTCAAGTTCTGTTCAGCTAATCTCATGTTATAATTAGAGTTAAAAAAAATTGTATGTAGCATACTTTTGACTCATGCCATTAGGGAAGAAATTGCATTGTTTACTGAGCATCATTTTTGCAGATCACTCTGAAACTGTGGCAATAACACATTCTAAATCTATAGGAAGAGTGTTTGATAAAAGGAACATTTTAACACGAAATAGGCCATGAGGGACTCACACATTGATCTTCCACTGACGTTTTCTCTGAATTAGTTAAGACTACTAGACTAACAATGATTCTAATGGGAAAGATAAAGAAGACCAAATAGTGGAGAGGCAGCAATTCAAAGGTTTAATTCAGGTTTTCCTATTTATATCACTTATAAATTTAGACAATTGTTGGTGTTCAAACTGATGATGATTTTGAATGCTGGTGAGGGATTATGGAAGTTCATTTACTACTTAAGTTTTGGTGCTTAATAAAAGATAGCACAGTGGTCCCCCCAAAAGAAAGTTTACTGACAATGATAGAGCATTTACAGCAGCCACCAGCAGTATAGTAGTTCATGAATTCACTCATGTCAAGGTAGAAATTTTAGAGTATTTATCCCTCACATTACCTTTTCATTAATACCTTCTTTGAAGCAAATTTCATGAGATAAGGTATTTATTTCCTGACATTCAAAGTTTAAAAATAGGTATCACATTTAATCCAAGACTACATTCTATCTGTCCACACCCCCACTTCACTTCTGTATCACAAGATTTTTTCAGATCTCTAGAAAGGGATTTATTTTTCTTTTATAAGTGAAAAACCATTCATCTGAATCCACTTTAGAGAAATTGTAGCTTGGTCAGCATTGTGGTATGGGAAAAGAACGTATAATATGCCTGTGTTTAGTTGGAATCCATCTACCAAAGACGAAGAACAAAAAGTTAAACTCTGTTTAAACCATGCAATATCCATTTTCCTGAGATGGGTTTCTGACGTACACAGGATGTTTCATAAAAGCAAATCCGTGGTCAAAATGTGGCTCATTTTGTCTCACTCAGTCAGTGTAACCCAGAATAGAGAGGCTTTTTCAATAATGTAAGTGACAATTAACCTCTTCAGTGGAGATCGCCATCTTTCATGTAACAGTACTAAGGAATACTGATGCCAAAAGATCGAGCCTTCTTGTGATTGAAGTCTTGTTCTGGATGGCTTCACTGATGAAACTTTTGTAAACAGTTAAGATTCCCTTCAGTAATCATAACTTGATGGATATAGCAGTGGGTGGTGTTTAACACAAGCAGTTTGGTGTCAGTATTAACCAACCAAATAATCTATAAATCTCAGTTATCTCAGCTTTAAGACAGGGATTATTACTGATTTCCTTCCCCTCGCTAACAGTTCCAGCTATGTCTACACTGGGGCACATACACTTATCTTTGCAATAGGCTTTGTTATTTTTTATCTCATAGCTTGCACAATATCTGACATTCAACATACTATGTTTACAGTTATTAATTCTAATACCCCATGACTCATAAATCCCTAATGATTGGCTCAAGAGTGTGCGAGCCTTACCTGGTTGGTTAGAAAAATTGACCCCCACTCTCATGTTTTCTTACCTGTTATGTCACCAAATGACAGACCGAGATCAGAGTAGTTACCAGGTAACTCTCTCCAAGACTCTATCATCAATTTTCCTTCTGCTTCTCTAACTGTAATACGAGTTTGAGCAGGGTGTGGAATGAAAATCAAAATCAGTTTCTCATATAAAAAATACAACACCCCAGTCATTCTACCTCTTTACCATACTAAAAGAAATGTTAAATGGTATAAGTGGACCCTGCTTAATCTAAAAATATTTCACAATAGGATAGTAAAATGAGATTTGTTTCAAAAAGCATCCTGGGAAGAAAAAGCTCATAATGGACAAACTGATATGCTAGGAAGGTGACATCATATGTTAGAATCTGGCCTTGTTTGAAAGCATGCATGTTTGAAAACTCATTCATCTGTCTGCTCTTCCAACTGTCATTAGAAATAATGTGTTTTATTCATAGCAGCTTATGGAATAGTGGAATGGACAGATAGCTGAACCATATTATAAAGAAAAATTCCTTTTTAATACTAGACAATGTGCTTCTCTGTCTAAACTGAAGCAGCATGTAGGAATCAATAGGATGTTGTCTGTCTCATTTCTTATTAGTAGATTGCATAAAGCGTTCCCCGTTTTAGGAAGAATCAGGCCTGAAGGAAGCCTGCTGAAGCCCGTAGGGGCTGTTTTGATTGGCTTTGGCTTAGGTATTTTCTTTGTAATTATTCTGTGGTTTCCCTGGTATTCACTGCAGAGTACAGCTATCTCAAGTTGAGGGACTTTGAAATATGCCTGTTCTAATTTTCTTGTAATGAGGATGGGGTAGGGTGGAAGAAGTATGCTTTGGGAAGAAATACACAAATATTATAAGTTGTTTAAATTGTTGTGAACCAATCTTTCTCTTTCCATTCAGTATCTCACAGGATTATACCCTAATTTTTTTTTTCTAATCTGATATCTATTTATACTCATGCCTTCCTGGGGGTCTCGTGGATAGCTAAACAAGATCCAGAATTAGATGGCCAAAGGAGCTTGCTTTTATGGTTTTTTTAAGCATTCTTTTTTTTTCAATTTTATTTTTTCAGTGTTCCAAGATTCACTGTTTGTGCACCACACCCAGTGCTCCATGCAATATGTGCCCTCCTCAATACCCACCACCAGGCTCACCCATGCCCTCACCCTCACCCTTCCAAAACCCTCCATTTGTTAGCTTTCTTATATTATTTTTCTTCCTTCCAATTGAAGGAAAATGTGCACTCCTTGCCCTTGTGGAAAGCCTGGGACCTTGGAGGCCAGTATTAAGAACCCTTGTTTGTTAGTTACGACTTTCTTTCCTGAAACAACCATTAGTCAACGCATCACTGAGTCAGCCTAATGAAATAGAACCACTGCAAGTTTATCTACTTGAGAATTCTTTACTTACTAAAGGTCAAGTGTGAAGCTATTATTTTTATTTGACTTACCAGGCTTCTATTTCACTTATTAAGTTTTCTCGTAATGTTTCATGGAACCTCAGGAGTTTATGAGGTAAGTTAAAATGGTTACTGAAGTTAGGTAACTAGAACCACTTCCAGAATATACCAACACACAGTTCTACATTCCTCAATATTTGAAAACTAAGTGGATTAAACTACCTCCCAAATATGTTGAGTATTCCATATGAGCATAGTTTTGTTGAATTGGTATTGAATTGAGTCCTTTGGGTATTAACAACAGTTAAAACCATGTTAGAGCCAAAGGAAGATGATGACTGAGGGTAAGGATAGGCTTCTGCCTTCAAGGATTTGTTGGAAAGAAAAAATAATATGTAATATTAATTCCTGTAGGAATTAGACATCAAGAAATCATAGCAACTTGTGTCATTGATTATTTGTATAAAAATGATATGAAAAACAGAGAAGTTTAAAAATTGCATTAGAGAATATTTCATGGAGAGGCCAAATTTAGTTAAACCTTAAAGGATGAATAAGAATTTCATGAATGGAAGAATGGAAATAAATTTTCCAGGTTCATTCAGTGACTCATGGCCCTTTATCTAGTATCCATAACTGGCCAGAAAATACACGTGTAAGATAATTCTCTGTCCTCAAGAAAACTCATTTTGTTCTGTGAACATGACCTTTTTCCCTTCACATCCTCTTTATACACATGCTTCCTGTTTCACTTGTTTTTAGTTATCACTGTATATCGAATCACCCCACTACTCAGTAGCTTGAAAAAAATCATTCTCTTTCTTGACTCTGTGGGTTTGCTGAGCTCAGCTGGGTGGTTCTGCTTCACATGGTACTGTTAGGACTGTAGTCATCTGACAGCTCAAATGGGCTGAAACTTCCAAGATGGCAGCCAAAGCAAATCACAGGCCAAAAGCTAAGACCTAAGGGGAGGAGGGGCAAGGAATTTGTGGCACCTTTAACCCACCACACTGCCTAAGGTGCTTTTTATGTAACTTCTTCAAGGAGCCAAACCCTAAATTAGAGTGTTGTAATGACAGCACAGAACGGGGAAGGAAATATCACAAACATTTCTTACCCACCAGCCCACTTTTCTTTCAGCATCTTTTTCAATCATAAAATAATTCTATCACTGAAGCATTCCCTCAATGACAATGGAGAAGCGGAATGAAAAAGAAGGAAATAGCTCATGAAAGTTTTGATGTTGGTGAATGTTTGGAAATATAGTACAGATGGGCCAGGCTTTTTTAAAAGTCAAAACGAGTACCTTGAAATAATATGATAGTCATCAGAAAACCCTAGAATTGTGTGTGGAAGACAAGAATGAAACCAAGAAAGTGAAACTCATGCCAAATTTGCATGACAGTTAATCTACCTTTCTCCATATCTGTCTCAAAATATCTTCCAATGATTATTATACATAACTTCATCCTTTTCCAAACAGTAAAAGCACCTAAATGTCCTATCTCTTCCTAGACTACCTAAAAATCCCTGTTAAAGCCTGCTTCTTATTTCATTATATATCATCACTGTTGTTTAATTTCTCTCTAGTCTAATCTCTAGAGGCTTTCCCTCAAACATTCTTATCCCAACAGTCTGTTCTCTCCTTTCTATAAATCCCATGACACCAAGGACTAAACTTAATTTTTAAATCCAGCCCCCAGCCTCCACCTAGCAAGGTGTGTGTGACTTATCGTGGGAGCTCAATAAATGAATGGAACAACAAAATCAATGGACTGTGATCCAAAGAATATGGAAAATGTACCACCACTACAGAAATGCTTTTTTTCCCCTAAATTAAAAATTACATAGTTTTTTGAATACCATATTGGGTTACACTTGACTACCAAAGCTAATAAATATATGTAGTCCTTTATACTAAGAAATGATTTCAACTCGTGTTAAGAGGATTGATTTCCCACTCTAGCCAAGGGGTTCATGGTGCAGTAAAAAAAGAAAGGGACAGAAAATCAGGTGATCTTGATTTATATTCCAGTTTTACCTCCCATGAATCAGGCAGCCTTTTTACTTGTACTTTACCCTGGCTGGACATTGGTTTCCTAGTCTATAAAGTGAGGGACCTAGAAAGTGTTAAGCAAGATTTTTGCATGTAAACTTTTCCAGCAGAGGTTCAGAGAAATGTGTTAGATGAACCTAACCCTCACATGGAAAAAGACACTCATCTGCTCTGTGGTCCAGAGCAAGTCATTCAGCCTCTCTGATTCTTAATTCTGTTTTTGAATACTAAGGAGCTCCAGACTCTAGTGCCCACTGTCTTTTAACAACTTCACCCTGCGGTTGAATCCCTAGGAAAATAAATCACCATTTTTAATCCGATTAATGCAATTCTCTTAGTAAGAACAAATAAATATACACCCAATAGCATTTTAGTACCAGTTAGGAGGCATGAAGCACTCAGGGCAAATATATTGGGTGTTAACCAGAGGCAGAATAAGACAAAGCCATCGTAAAAGGCCCTATGTTAGCCAAAGGTACAGATGGCTCAGAGTACTTAAATCGTTCAAATTCATTTCCATTCTACAAACACTTATTGATATTCACATATATAAGAATCCATGTCAGATTATAAAGACAAGTCAGGCTTACACTATTCTACAAAATTCAAGTCTTAAAATTGTTGTCCACCTGGTGCTTCTCAAGACAGATCACATTGCTCTTGTTCAGTAGTCTCACTGTGGGGCACTACACGCCCCAAAGTTCTCGACCCTATCATTTACCCTTCCTGGACTTCCACCTGCTCATTTATAAGGACGATTGTCTCTTCCAGCTTGAGTGTTTTAGCAGTTACAGTGGGTAACATTTGGTGTGTTGTGTCACAAGCTCATGCATGAGTCTGAGCCCACCCGCTGCCCTGGATCTACTATCAAGACATCTCTGAGCCCAAAGTGCCTGCAGCATTGTCCTGATTACCACAAATCAGCCTTAAATTAGGCATTTATCATATTTGAAAAGACACCATCTGCAGATCTCCACCATTGTGCAAAGTTGTCATGAACAATATGCTACTTTGCAATCTGCACATTTAAAAACAAATGGGGAAATTCAACAGCAACTAGAAATAAACTTGGGCTTTGGAATTGCATTTCTTAGATGCAGTTAGGTGCTTGGCCGGTCCCCAGAACATCACCTTCCACTTAGGAGAATGTAGAGCTAAGCAAATTCAAACTGAAAAACATCTTTTAACTTTCTATGTGAACAGGAAGGAAGGAGCGGATAAAGGTAATAAGATTCTCTGATCATAGGAAATTGGAATTTGCTATCTTGCTAGACCATTATTCTTAATGCACAGCTGTAGTTGGCTACATTTCCTTGGCAGAAAAATAAAATCATTCTGATTCAAAGTAACATAAAATGATTTGGTAAAGATTTTTTCTAATAATGGTTTTGTGTGTGTGTGTGTGTGTGTGTGTGTGTGTGTATTTAATTGCTGACAAATAAAAGGTGAATATCTCCTTCTTGTCCATGCTTAGGGAATATGAATGATACATTCAATAATATAGAATTAAAGTTTATAATTTTATTTAACACCTCAATATTTGATTACATTAGAGGAGAAATAGTGCCATGTTTAAAATACAGTGAAGCATGAGTAATTTTGTTTCCTGATTAGGGTTATTATAAAAAGGTATTTTGAGGGGCATCTGGGTGGCTCAGTGGGTTAAACCCTCTGCCTTCTGCTCAGGTCATGATCTCAGAGTCTTGGGATCAAGCCCCACATCGGGCTTTCTGCTCAGTAGGGAGCCTGCTTCCTCCCTCTCTCTCTGCCTGCCTCTCTGCCTATTTGTGATCTTTCTCTCTCTCTGTCAAATAAGTAAAATAAAATCTTTTTAAAAAAATGATATTTTGAAAATCTGTAGCCCCACAGTAATATAAGGGCCCCTGAGGGCTTCAGGGAATCATTATTGTAACAACTGCCCACGCAAATTCTTTTCACCACAAACTATTAAGAAGTTAAATGCTAATAGGCCTTTAAGATTGTTTGCTTGAAGTTTCCTTCACCTTCTGTTTGACTTCAAACACTTATTTAAAAAAAAAAATTCAAAGCAGTAGGTCTGTAGGAAGAAGTTATTACTTTGTATCTAAGGAAAATGAGTTGAAGGCAATCACAGAATTGTTTGACCTTATTATCCTGTTTCTTTTGAATAAAATAACTCTCTAATGAGCTACTGTTTGTCCTAAAATGTCTCCAGATGGAAGCTTGGCACTGCTAATTCTTCTACTAGTCTTAAACTTAAGGGAAAAAAAGAAAATCAGCATTAGCAGAAGAACCGTGAATCAACATTATTTTTTTAAGATTTTATTTATTTATTTGGCAGATAGAGAGATCACAAGCAGGCAGAGAGGCAGCCAGAGAGAGAGGGGGAAACAGGCTCCCGCTGAGCGGAGAGCCCGATGTGGGGCTCGATCCCAGGACCCTGAGATCATGACCTGAGCCACAAGCAGAGGCTTTAACCCACTGAGCCACCCAAGCGCCCCATGAATCAACATTATAATCATCAGTTTTTTAAGAAGATAAATAAACTCAGGAACCAATTCTACATACACCTAATTAAAAGAAAAATAGAAAACAAATAAAATACTTTGTCTTAAGGTTGTCAGATATGCCTCGATCCATCCAAACCCCCAGCTATCTGAAAATTTTCCATGATGTGACTTGTGTAACCACAGGGCCCGTGGCACAGAGTGCCTTCTCAAGGGCTTTTACCAGCCCTCCTTCCTCTCCAGCAGCTTGCTTTACTCCCGAGTTTCTCCGAGACACAGTCATGCTGGTGCTCTCTGTGTGTTGACCCCAGGGAGCGGTCTCTATATCTGATTCCCCATGAACTCCAGACCAGTTCCTACTGTGTCTTGACAACTCGAGTTAGGTTTTCCTCAGTTGTCTTAAACCCGTGTCCACATCGGAGCTCTCTGTCATCCACTCAAAGTTGTTCCTTCTGTGTTTCTAATTCTGTTCGTGGCAATAACTGTCGGGTTTGAATCGGGGGTGGAGAAGAGGAGCCAGGTGAGTAGAATCGACGCAAGCTTTAACGGAAGGGCTCTCGGGCGAGGATCCCCGGCTCGCAAGGGAGGGAGGCTGGGAAGTCGTGCCCGCGGAGGGTACAAGCAGGTTTTCATGGGCATGAGGGAGGGTGCCCATACATGGCCTTATATGGTATAGGATTAGCTGTTTTTCAGGGCAACAAGTTCCTCTGGTTTCCCTGAAGTAAGATGGCGGAGGGGCTCAGGAAAGTCCTGGGCGGAGAAGACAAGATGGAGGACCAGCCGCCATTTTGTTGTCTCCTCTGGGCTCCCGTGACCCTCCGGCCTCAGATCAAGAACTTCATGCAGCTTCATCCTTGACGCTTCCCTTTCCTGTTCTTCCTTCAAGCATTTAGGGGCTGAATTCTGCTGCTTCACCTGTGAAGTCTCCTAACTCCACTCTTTTCTGTTATATCCTCCATTTCACCTCAACTTCTTGTTTCAACTCCCTTCCAGGTGACATGCCCCTACCAAATGTTTCCTTGGTGCCCTACTCTAACTTCCATCATGGTGCCCTTCACAGTGCAGTACAACATCCTTCACCTTCCTGTCCCCTTGTCCCATCACACAGGAGGTGCTCAGTAAGTACTGGTTGAGGACACCTTCCTGGTCACCTCCTTATTGGCTCCTGTTGAGGCTATCGTTGGCCTCTCTTGCCTGCTGTCCCATTCCCACAATCCGAACAAACATGGACATTAAATGCTAATTGGACTACTTTTTCCATTCTTGTACTAATTCTATTCCCTAATTTACACTTTCCTATCTCTCTGCTATCACCTGTTCCAAGGATGAATATCCTTATTTCTGCATCTTTTTATGGAAGTGCTTTCTATGCTTAAGAATTTTGTTCAAATATTTTCTCCAAAAAGCCTTCTCAGGGCATGTTCTAGACAGAATCTCACAGCATCCTACCTATATTCAAAAGCATTTTTCCTACTTCATTACATTTTTAATTATTATTTTGTCCAAGATGTTTTGCCAGGCTTGATTTTCTTACTTGAATGTGGAAAGTACAGAAGGTGCTCAGCTTTATGTCTCCCAAATATTTACTAGGTACAAAGTACTCTGTGTTGTTACACTGCTCTTAAAATTTGATGTTTCTCATCTAACTTAGACACAACCACAAAATAACAAGCTTTCAATTGGATTGGGTTCTGTTTATTTCAATAAACATGTTAAGGATAGCATCTTGACATACAAACAACACTAACCACAAGAATACTAGGAGGCATATCTGCCAGGAAATATTTCATTGGGAAGCTGTGAAAAGATCAAATCCACAATCTGCAATATAGCATGAGATACCATTTTGTGAACTGGGTGTCATTTAGTACTAATAATCCAACTCAGTGATTTATATATCTCATCCTATAAAATTTAGTTAGGGAATTACTTGATACTTTAGCTTTCTTGTTGTGAATAATAGTAATATAATCCTTCGCATTTTATCTAGTGCCCATTATGCAAGATTTTGAGAATTAATGAGAAAATGCCTTGAAATATTTTCTCATTAATCCTCAAAAGCCCCCCTCTGCAATAGATTTGCAAAAATGATTAATTAAGGATTAAAATTTTTTCACAAAGAGGAACACATCTCTACCCTATTCCACAGCTAGTGTCAGTGAAATTTTAAAGTTATAAAACATAAAGAGGCTATATAAAAGCATTTTATTTCTGTAGGCTTCAGAAGAGAAAAGCAACACTGTTTTTATTGTAAATGCATACATAAATATTAATCTTTGTTATGACATATGGAGAAACAGATTTCTAAAAATCTTTAGAACACTTTAGGGATATTTTTAGCAAGTTTTTATTCTAAATATAGTGAAGAAGAAAAGAAAAGAAATCTTTTACTGTGCATATTCTGAGAAGTTCTCAAGAGAAACTATTTTTTTATTAGCATATAATGTATTATTTGCCCCAGGGTACATGTCTGTGAATCGTCAGGCTTACACATTTCACAGCACTTACCATAGCACATACCCTCCCCAATGTCCACAACCCAGCCCCCCTATCCCTAGCCCTCTGCCTCCCAGCCACCCTTAGTTCATTTCGTGAGTCTAGGAGTCTCTTATGGTTTGGCTCCCTCCCCATCCCTGCCTGTTTCATTTCTCTCCCCCACCCCCCCACAACCCCCGCCTTGCCTTTCAAATAATTCATATCAGAGAGATCATGTGATAATTGTCTTTCTCTGACTTATTTTGCTTAGCATAATACCCTCCAGTTCAATCCATGTCGTTGCAAATGGCCAGATTTCGTTTGAGAAACTATTTTTTTTTTAAGATTTTTATTTATTTATTTGACAGAGAGGAGAAAGATCACAAGTAGGCAGAGAGGCAGGCAGAGAGAGAGGAGGAAGCAGGATCCCCGCTGAGCAGAGAGATGGAGGCGGGGCTTGAAACCAGGACCTTGAGATCATGACCTGAGCCGAAGGCAGTGGCTTTAACCCACTGAGCCACCCAGGTGCCCTGAGAAACTATTTTTAGAGCCTGTTTATTTACATTCCTTTGAACTAGCCATTCTTAATTTGCAGGTTATTAAATCGTTGTAATTTATCATGTAGGACATATTCTTGATTCAGTGGTTCCTCGAGGAAGCATAGTTGATGCACCATAATTATTTTCCAAAAGCTAAAGGAATGATCAAACCTTAGTTATTCAATTCATGCATGTGTTAAAAGTAAAGAATTTTCCAAAGTGTTATAGATTCCTTTAAAAATAAAGCATGCTTACATGAGTTTCTAACTCTGATTCCAGAATGAACTCCAAAGAAGGCATTGCTGTAACTACAGAGAAGCACAGCCTCATGATTTAATAACACTGAGAAAACATTGGTATAGCTCCAACAGATAACCCTTCCCAGGGAAATGCAAGCATCACAAGATGAGAATACCAGCAAAGTTATAGAAGAGGCAGCATAAAACCATGCATGTTGAATATAATTTGCAAAAAATAAAAGAGAATAAAGTGATGAAAAATGCACACTGGTAGGGGGTAGATTTCGGTATCATCAAAGCATCTGTGGAATCAAGATAATTACAGCATTCAGAACTTGGGACAATGAGATACAAATATATTACTATGGTTTTTTTTTGGAGGGGAAATAATATATTTGATATAAAGAAAAAGGGAAAGGAAAGAGAGATTATTACCAGCTACTGATTACTTAGTCATACCAGGGATCACATTAAGAACTTCCAATAAGCTATTTCATGAAACAGTTCCATACCTTGAATATGAGTTGTCTTCACTGTTCTCAGGAGTCAGAATACGAGCTTTGGAGTCAGGCAGTCTTCAGAATTCTAGTGGATATTCCTGAGATTTGATTTACTCATCTCTAAAATTGATGTAATAATTGCTGTCTCAAAAGATGTAAGTGGATTCAATTATGATAAATATATGAAGGGCCCAGCATAGTATTTGGGTCATGATGGGGTCTAAGTGTATAGCAGCTTAAAAGAAATGAAGGAAGAGAAAGAAAAAAGGACAAGGAAGAGGAGGAACAAGGAGGACTAGGAGATGTGGAAAAGGGAAAGGGGGAATGGGAAAGAAAGGGGATGGTGGGGAGTAATTGTTTCTAGAAGCTTCCCTAAGCGGAAGCACCCAATGAGATCTGATGGAAACCACTGTGGTGGCTGTGGGCCATTGGAGGCACCACTGGACTGAATGCAAAGGGTATTTGGGATCTACCAACATGGGTGACAATTAATAGAAATGGCACTATTGAGCACACAGCAAAAATTTAAACCAAGGCCGAGTTGGAACAAAATCCAGCTTTCCCCTCTCCTAGGGTGAGAATCTCTTGACATCTAGGAAATGTGTAGTGATTATTGATTTCAACGCATCACTGGCTGAGGAAAGAGAGTAATAATTTCTACCAGGAAACCTGGTGGAAATGATGGCCCAGAAACTCAAAGTGTTTTCTTGAGCAAATTACAGAAGCACTAAACAGTAATCTGATCCTCAGATGTCCAGGGAAAACAGGCTATAATTAGCAAGGAATATTGATAAAGCAGGGCTGAGGTAAAAATAAATTTATTCTTTGCAAGCTTAATGATCTCGAAGGAAACAAGAAGAGAAAATTGACAAAATAAACTATGTTTACACACACTTTTCTTTTAAAAACTGGAACTATTCTATGTGAACTCTGACATATACTCAGAAAAACAGCAGAATCAATAGCATGCCTGTTCTTAATAAACAATAGTTTGGGAAAAAATGGAACTTTGAAATAGCAGGCTTCCGCTATGTAATCATGAATCACATATCTGTTGTGTATACAAAGTATGCAGGCTGGACAACCTACGGATAATCAACTGCCAAGTTCTCTCCATCTGTAGCTCCGTGGTGTCTTTCCCATCCAACCTTATCACCAGTTGTTCCACCCCAGCTGTGGTTCCTATCTCTATATAAGAAACTATTGCATTTACCGGCCAATTACTCCATTCCTATACACCTTCCTCAAACACAGCTTCAACACATCATCCCCCTGGTCAGTTGGAAACTTTCCATTTTTTATAGGGTAAAGTCTAAATCTCTGTTTAGACGTTCAAAGCTCTTCAAAACTGGTCCCAAAATTTCTTATGGGCAATACTGAACTAGAACAATAGTTCAACAGTACATTTCACAGTAAAAAAGGGGCTTCCCAATCAACTAAGTGAGAAGATACTAAATCATATGACCTTCAAATACCTACTGTTTATTTAGGATTTCATTTGTGCCAGACACTAAGAGCACCACGTGGTTCATATGATTTGATCCTCACAATTCTGCATAGTTGATTAATAGATGAGAAAGCAAACCAAAGCATAGAAAGGTAAGGAAGATACTCTCGTAAGTATCAGAACAGGGATGTGAACCGTAGTCTGTCAGACCCTGGGTCCTGAGCTCTTACATAGAGACATGTTTTAGCCCTTCTTTGTGGGGTCTCAGGGGAATTTAGCATATTGAAATCCCTGAGAAGTCTCCTGATCTCCTGACATGGAGAACTCTATTGGGTTTTGTTTAAACCAGTGAAACTTACTTTACTATTAGAAATGATTTCAAGAAATGCCTCTTATCCCCCATAAAAGTGGATTCCAATAGTCCTTTTTAGGAGATGTTGAGCTAGTAACTGTTAATGCCCTTTCTCACTCAAACATTCCTCTTTTCCATGACTTCCAATTCTCTATGCAATGACTTTTATTTCATTTAGCTTAAAGTTTATATGTCTGTAAATATGCTTTAAGACCAATCTCCCTCCTTATCTCTAGAACTCCTTCCATTATCTCTTATCCGAATCTTATTGGTACCCCCCCGAAATCCCACCACCTCTCTGAAGCCTTTACCTGACTGCCCAAAAATATGTTGGGTTTAGTTGTTCTCAGTTTTTTGTGGCACTGGGCTAAGGGGATCCTAAGTATACACATATGTCAAAGAGATGCTGTACATTTGATGTGTTAAGATTTGGCTTTTTCAGGGGCCCCCTGGGTGGCTCAGAGGGTTAAGCCTCTGCCTTCGGCTCAAGTCATGATTCCAGAGTTCTGTGATCGAGCCCTGCATCAGGGTCTCTGCTCAGCAAGGAGTCTGCTTCTCTCTCTCTTTCTGCCTGCCTCTCTGCCTACTTGTGATCTCTCTCTCTCTCTGTCAAATAAATAAATACAATCTTTAAAAAAAAAATTTGGCTTTTTCTAGTAGTCACATCCCTTCATCTATTCCTGTATTCAGATCTTGAGTAAACAGCAAGAGCCATTTTCAAAATTCTGAGTCCATGGTCTTTCTTTTTCTCCACACATCATGCATTACCTTGGGCCACTAGCATTATCACCATAAATGTATGTGCATATATGAAATGAGCTAATACAGATACAGGGAGCTTTGCAGAGCACTTCACATTTTATAAGCATTCCAAAAATGTTAGATTTATTATTGTTGTTATGGCAAATTAGTTATCTACCATGTTCCAGGAATTTCAACAGACCATGAAACTAACTGAACATGGTGCATTTCCTGCCCTCAGGAAGCTCTCTGGTAAGGTCTAGCTCCAGAAAAAGAAAGAGTACAAGCAAAATGGATGAGGGATGTCACTTGTATCCCAGGAAAGCAAGAGAAGGCTTATAGAAAAGGTGGCAATCCAGCTAAGCCTTGAAGGTCGGAATGGAGGCAGAAGGTCATTGCTGGCGTTGGGAGAGCACTTGCAGGGGACCTGGATGTGTCACATGGCTTGGGAAATTGCAACTTAGTTCACATTACTGAAGGCTGATCTGTGATGGATAGGTCATGAACTATAAAACTAGGTGGGTCAGATACTGAAATCCTTGAGTCTCCAAGGCACTCAAACCTAATCCCTTTCATAATGGGACAAGAGGAAATGGGTCAATGATACATTTAAAGCATAGAAAAAGAGGATCAGAGTTATATTATAAATGCGATTCTAGCTATGTTCTAGAGATTGGTAGAAGGCAAGACTGAATTTAGGGAGGAGATAAGTGAAATATGAATAGGCTGAATTGGCATGTGGCAGTCTGTTAAATACGAAATTACATATTGGAGCAGAGGTGAAGATCTGAGTGGCTAAATAAAAATTTACTGTTTTAAAAATGTAAATAACAAAACAGTATATTTTAAAATAAAATCATCACAGTAACTATGTTTTATTTATTGTAGAAAGTGTGCTATAGTTCACCTAAATTGGTTACGGTTATAAAAAGTAATTATAATGTTGGCAAAGGAAAGATGAAAGCAAGTATAATTTGGCAATTGTTATCATGAATTGAAAGGCTTGCTTTTGCCCTTGGGCCTAATAATTTCATTTTGAGGCATCTCTATTGGGAAATAATGTAAAATGCAGCAACACTTATCAGAATTAAAAATTTGAAATTTGTATTTCCAATTAAGAAGGAATGGATAAGCACTCAATATGATATATCAATGTAATCTAATATTTTGAGGACATTTAAAATTATAATCACTATGTGTTTTAAATAAAGTTGCCAGATAAAACACAGGATGTTCAGCGGCATTTGAATTTCAGATTTAAAAAATGAATAATTCATTTAGTATAAGTGTGTCCTAATATTGCATGAAACATACTTAACCTTAAATGTTATTCATTGTCTATCTGAAATTTAAATGGATCTGGGTATTTCATATTTTTATTTACTGAATCTGGCAACACTCATTTTAAAGACTCTTCAAAAAAATACAGTTTATATCATTTAGAAGTATAAGATAAAAATATATGAAGTGCACTCAGTTATGGGGGTTGGGGGTGAAGATATGTCTTGATAAAAGATAGTAAGTAAATACTTCAAAATGAGATTAGTGGTGGGGTTTAATTACAGATTTGCTTTTAGATTTAATATGCTTTTTATCTTTATATTTTTCTCCAACAAGCATGAATTAATGTTAAAAAGCAGAAAAAAAGTATGTATGTTTTTTATAGGTCCATGTATAATTCCAATCCACTTTTAACATTGGCAGTAGCCACTGTTTATGAGCAATTTAAGTTAGAATACTCAATGATTCCCATATCAACATCAGACACAAAGCTCTTTCAAGTAACCCTTAGCTCCATGGCACAAAACCAGGACTATGAATAGAACACAGCTTAAGTATCACCCATTAGCAAATTCTTTTCCATCCACCCTGTCTCAATTCTCCTCCACCACCACGCCATCAATCTCAAGTACCTCCCCATTATTCCAGAACAAACTGTTTGCCTTCCTCCACACCACTTAGCAGAGCTTCAGCATGCATTTGTTGAAAAACAGAGCCAATGAATAAAAAACAGAAATAAGATCAGAAATATTAGATGGTATTTCTCATCAGGGTTAACCTGGTATATCGGTAGGTCCCAGTTCCATAACTTTAATGGCTTCCCAGGATTGCTTTTGCAAATATCACAGTAGAAATATATGCTCCATAAAAACGGTTATAAAGAAAAATAAAGATCAGTAAAAAAATATGTTCGTAGAGAAACTTTATGGGGCTCAGGAGTCCTCAGAGATCTTTGAAAACAACAAAACTGGAAGAAAAGATTCCAAAGCATCTTACAGCTTCCAGATTTCTTCCCCCACTGGGCTTCAATGTTTTCCCTCTAAAAGCAATTTTTGTGGGATCTTCCCAGTCACACAAAGGATGACAGCTCTAAACCAGACTTTCTTGCTTAACGCAGATCTACTTTTCATTCCACTAGACAGTTGACCCTTGAACAACTTGGGTTTGATCTGCACAGGTCCCCTTATACATGGACTTTCTCCATAAATACAGGACAGCACTGTCAATGTATTTTCTCTTCCTTATGAGTTTCTTACCATTTTCTTTTTGCTAGTTTAAAAGAATACAATACATAGTACACATAATGTGCAAAATATGTGTTAAATGACTAGCTTATCAAGAAGGCTTCTGGTCAACAGTGGGCTATTACTAGTCAAGCTTGGGGAAAATCAAAGTCATGCGTGGATTTTTGACTGTTGGGAATCGGCTCTTCTAACCCTTGCACTGTTCAAGGGTCAACTGTATTTTCAGTTTTTTATGTCTTCTCCTTAGAAGTAAGAGTTGCACAGGCAGCGAACAAACCAAGCACTGTCTTTTCAGATCTGACTTGGAGAATAACTCCGAGGAGCTATTGAAAAGCAGGTGTAAGGTGGAGGGATCTCTCAGGCATTTCTTTCCCTACAACTGCTTGTCTTAAAGCCGCTCAGCTTCTGGATTTTTTTTTTGAAGTTTTGATAATTGAATGATGCCACTACAGAAGCACTTCTAGAGGGATAAATCAGGTGCCTCATAGGAGTTTCTGGTCCCCCCTCCTCTCTCGGGTGCCACTGATCTCCTGCCTGCTCCACCGCATCTTCCCTCTCCGTTTTTCTTCAACTTGTCCTATTTTTTTAAGCTTCGCTTATGTCTTACTTTTTCGTCTTTAGCATTGCCCCTTGTTCTTTTATTGTGAGAAGCCGCTTTAGAGCTTTTGTCCCCAAGATTCCTTTATTCTAACTCACTAAGGCAGCTCCACGGTAAGAAGCAAGCAAGTGGTCCTCAAAGCTTCTGTATTCTAACAGATTTAAAAGTCACTCCTTGCAACAGAAACAAGAGACTGGAGTATTTAATAAAGGGTTATTGAACATGTGCTGAGAATGCCATTATCCCTTTTGTTCTCACATGCTTTGTTTGCAACTTATTAATCGTATAAAAACAAAATACAAATCTATTGACTGTTCCCTGGGTTCGAACAGCTGCAAGAGCCTCATGCAGTGAATGAATTGGACACTTGAAAGAACCGAAGTGAGCACAGAACTTGAAAGGACATGTACATATTCAAGTGTACTTTGTTTGAAGAACTTTATTTTTCTCCAATGTAGATACCCCTTGACTTTTTGCAATAAGAACATCAGACCTGATTTTGAAGACTGAGCTCAAACTTGTTTTCTTTTTCAAGACCAATACTTTGAAATGCCATTCCAATCATGCGTGCCAGACTCCTATTTTAATATTCTTTTTAGTGACGTGCCATAATCTTTCACATCTGCATTCCTCCATATATATTCTGTTCATCTAAAGTGTCTTGCCTTGGTAGTGCTGTTGGTTAAGTGTTGGACTACTGGTTTGGGCTCAGGTCCAGAGCTCAGAGTCCAGAGACCAAGTCCCTCGTGGGGCTCTGCACTCAGTATGGAGTCTACTTAAGACTCTATCTCCCTCTGCCCCCTTAATCTCTCTCAAATAAATAAATAAAATCTTTCATGTGTCTTCCCCACTGATTTTGTTTCCACTCCCAAACTTTAGACGCGTAAGTCGCCATGCCTCCCCTATCACCAGCATGGCCAAGCATCCAGGCTGTGATTTTCCTTGTTAGGAATAAAAAAGAACATTCACTGTAAAAATTTCAAATAGTACTTAAGGGATTATAATAATTTAGTTTTTATTAACATTTAATATATTATTTGCCCCAGGGTACATGTCTGTGAATCATCAGGCTTACACATTTCACAGCACTTACCTATTGGAAAGGATGACTTTTGTATCCTCCTAATCCCCAATCCCACACCTCAGAGATAAAAGCAGATACGTTTCATGAACTTCCTTTCAACAAAATTTCTGTGCAATTAAAATCAATTGAAAGTGCAAAAAACTCTTCTGACCCTCAGGACAAACATGGAATGTGCTTCCTTATCAGCACACGTTGATTTTCCTTGCACTAAATGACTGCAGTGTAAGGCACTGCATGGAAATACCATGCTTTGTTTCTTACGTAACCAGTCACCTATTATTGCACATTTTGGCTATTTCCAGGTTTTGCCATACATCAAAAACAATAGTGAATATCTTTATACCAATATATTTGCATATTGGGGGAAGGGAAATGCCCATACTATAAATTTGTAAACATGGAAGAGCTGGGTCAAAGGGCATATGCATATTTTATTTTGAAAGTTGTTGCCAGGGGCACCTGGGTGGCTCAGTCGTTAAGCATTTGCCTTGGGTTATGATCCCAGTGTCCTGGATAAAGTCCTGCATTCTGCATCTGGCCCCGCAGTGCAGGGAGTCTGCTTCTCCCTTCCCCTGCTCTCCTGCTCTCACTTGCTCCTTGTCTTTCTCTCTCTCTCCCTCTCAAATAAATAAATAAATAAATAAATGAAATATTTTAGAAAATTGTTGCCAAAATATGTTTCAAAATTAGTTTGCAGTTGTCAGTGAATATTATAAGCACACATTCCCTATGTCATTAATTAAAAATGCTCCACTGTTAATAACTGAATAACATCATCTCACACATATGCCCAGTAATTTGTGCAACAAAATGCTTATGTGATTTTTGAGGTTCTCAACATTTGCAAAGTAAGTGTCTTTGCTGAAACCTGCTTCTCTTCACTGTGTTCAGTGTGATAGAAGCAACAGGGCTGATTACCTCTCAATTGGAACCAAAATATCATGTATTTACTTTAGAAAATAGCGTGAAAGTGTTTTCATGAGAAAGGTCAAATTTAATGAATTTATGAATATTTTTAGGACGTGTGGAATGGTAGATGAATAGAGGCCCAGAGAATAGTTATTGTTATTTGCGGGTGCACAGGAGGGTAGAGAAGAGAAATCTAAAGCGATCCATTATATTTGAAATGAACTACAGTATATGAAAATTGTAAATGCTTTTTGGAAACCGCACCACTATAATAGCCTTTCTAAAGTATCATTCTACTCCTTAAGGTAGGCAAGAGTTTGGAGAATTCATTAAAAATTTACTGACACAGGGAAAATAAGATCCTATACACACCAATATGTACAGAACTCAATGGAATAACTGGCACCTTGTCCCCTTATCACCCTACATTAGGGTTTATGAACAGTGGCATCACTGACATGGGCACAAATTAATTCTCTATTGAGGAACTGTCCTGTGCACTCTAGGATGCATACCAGCAGCATCTCTGGTTTCTGCACAGCAGACTCCAGGAAAACACCCCACCCAACCACAGCAATCAAAAATGTCTTCAGATACAGCCAGACTGTCCCCTGTGGACACATCCCCTTAAGCAGACAAGCACTCCCCAACAGTAACATCCACCAAGCCCCAGTCGGGTTCACAGAGTTTAAGGGTAATAATGCACAACGAAAGATCACTCACAGAAAATTCTACATGAAAGACAAAGAGCAAAATAAGCAAAATAGGTGGAAAAACCAGAGAAAAAAGCAATATAAGGAGCAGAAGAAAAGTTCAAGCTATACTATGATTAATATCTTCAGAGAGATTAGGTTAAACATAGCACCCATGAGAAAAATATAAGCTCTTACTTAAAAATACAAGAATAACACATCTTGGTTATTACAACTACAATGCTTAAAATAAAACTTAATAGAAGGGCTAAAAGGTAAAGTTGAGAGTTCTCTCGGAAAGTCACACAGAAGAGCAAATAAGTGGAAAATGGAGTAAAAAAGGTAAAATTGGGGGATCTATTTAGGAAGTCAAAATTCAGAGAAAATAGAGGAAGTCATCAAAAAATAATATGAGAAAAGTTCTGCATGCAGTGCTTGGGAATCAGAATAATATCTAGCTTTTGTAGCAAAGGAAAATAGGAGAAATAATGAAATCCTATCCCTTAAAATTTTGACAGAAAATAATATTTAATGAGACATTTCTAATAAGCCTAGCTATCAATCAAGCATGATGGCAAAATGAAGACATCATCACAAAGACATGTCTCAAAATTGCACCTTAAATGCACCCTGTCTTAGAAAACTTCCGTTGAATAAACTTCATCAAAATGAAGGCAGATCAAATAACAAAGAATGGCAAAGAGAATATTCAAAATCACTTTTGTTTGTTTTTAAAGATTTTATTTATTTATTTGAAAGAGTATGAGCAAGAGAGAGAGACAGAGAGACAGAGAAAGAACAGGGAGAGGGGCAGAGAAGCAGATTCTCCCTTGAGCAGGGATTCCAACATGGAGCCAGATCTCAGGACTCGGGGATTATTACCTGAGCCGATGCTTTATTAACTGAGCCACCCAGGTACCCTTCAAAATCATGTTTAAAGGAGTCTCCCTGATACTGAAAACTTAGGGAGCAACTTATTCACAGTGAAGTGAGATGAAAGGACACAGGCATGGTAGAGCCAGGGGAAAACAATAGAACCGGTCAGATTATTTCAAGGTACTTGACTTTGGTGAGAAAGATCGTGCAAGTTTTCGAGAAAGATGGGGGAGAAAACATGCTCGCCATCTGTACAAAGCTAACCAAATGAAAAAAATTATTATCTGCAGAAAAAAACCAACAACACAAAGAGCTGTGGGAGAAATGAAATTGTTCATTACATGTCTTAGCTGTGAGCAGTATTTAAGCAAGGGTAGTAGTGGAAACACTGACTCCTGATTTTTTCTTTTTTTTAATTTTGACAAACAACATTAGAAGAATGGCATGACATAAGAAAAAATATGCCCATTGTTTCTAAGTGAGTTATAGCCTCCTCTTTAATTGCAATATCAAAGAAAGGATCAAGATAGTAATATAAAAGCCATATTTAGGAATGTGCATAACTGCCAAATGAAATAGCCAGGTGTTAAAAGCAGATGTTATAGGCATCAGAATCTAAGATTCTGGAGGGTAGATAGGAAATTTCTCATTTGCAAAATAAGCTTTTGGTATTTCTCTAGTTAACTCATAAAACACAAATTGATTTTAAACAATTCTGGGCAACAATACACAAAAAGTCCAGTTGCTAGTGACACTTGATGTGTGACTTTGGACCTCCAAACCCAGACTTACTGAATTAGAATTGCTAGCAACTGAGTCCAAGAATCAGCATTTTTGTAAAAGCTCCTCAACTGATGCTTATGCAGATTATGTGGAAAAAATCTTGTATGATATTTGGCTGTTAAAGTCTGAGGATATAGGGACCTGGGTGGCTCAGTCGGTTAAGCCTCTGACTCTTGATTTCAGCTCAAGTCATGATCTCAGGGTCATGAGATTGAGCCCCATGTGGAGCTCTATATACAGCATTGTGCCCACTCCATGAGGAGCATGAAGTCTGCTTAAGATCCTCTTTCTCCTTCTCTTTCTCTCCCTTTGCCGCTCCCCCACTCCCCCTTGCTCATGTTCTCTCTCTCTCTCTCAAAAATAAACAAACAAACAAAAAACCAAAATAAAGTCTCAGGGTATGATTCACAAAAACAATATCAAAATAATTTTATCGTTCAATCTGTGTGGAATATTTCAATACACAGATTCATATACATATATATATTCAACAATATACATATATTGTTCATCTCCACTGGAATACTGCTAGCAAATCAAATGTTAAGGTCTATGTTTCCATAAAAAATTCACCTGCTGGGTACTTAGTTTTAACCTGTGCTTAGCACAGCACAAAGATCTTCAATTCCAGACCCTCGATAATTCTATCATAAATATGAATACTCTGCC
>CM053603.1:173151356-173168918 GCA_028646535.1 Procyon lotor | reverse complement strand
GTGAGTGTTGAGTTTGAGGAGTTCTTTATAGATCTTAGATATCAGACCTTTGTCTGTAGTGTCATTTGCAAATATCTTCTCCCATTCTGTGCGTTGCCTTTTTGTTTTGTTGACTGTTTCCTTCACGGTGCAGAAGCTTTTTATCTTGATGAAGTCCCAAAAGTTCATTTTCTCTTTTGTTTCCTTTGCCTTTGGAGACATTTCCTGAAAGAAGTTGCTGTGGCTGATGACAAAGAGGTTACTGCCTATGTTCTTCTCTAGGGTTTTGATAGACTCCTGCCTCCCATTGAGGTCTTTTATCCATTTCGAGTTTATCTGTGTATATGGTGTAAGAGAATGGTCAAGTTTCATTCTTCTACATATAGCTGTCCAATTTTCCCAGCTTATAGTTTTTAAGACTCACTCACTGCTTCCCTTTCCCTCCTTCAATTTCCTTTGCCCCTGGTCCCCTCCTCCCTCTTAGCTGAAATAGCAAGCAGAAGACACATGACTTCCTTTGCACATTTGTCCTCTGTCCTTCTTAGGGTGGGGCCAAGGTTCACTGAGTATGTTCCCCATTTTGTTTTTCTGCGACCTTTTTTTTTTTAAGAGAGATTTTATTTATTTACTCATTTATTTATTTATTTATTTGAGAGAGAGAGAATGAGCATGAGTTGAGGGGTGTGGGAGGAGGGGCAGAAGGAGAAGCAGACTCCCCACTGAGCAGTATTGGGTTCATCCCAGATGCTAGGACCCCCAGGATCATGACCTGGGCCAAAGACAGATGCTTAACCAACTGAGCCACCTGGGTACCCTTTTCTGCAATCTATCTTATATATTCTTGCTTTACTTGAAACCAGAGCAGGACTTGGCAAGAATGTGGCACATATTTTATTTACAGGGAAATTCACGTCCTGCTTAAAGACTGAAGAAATATGGTTTTGTTTTTGCCATCCTCCTTCATTTGGGTTCAGATTTGAAGGTATTTATAGTTTCTGGATTGCAGTTATACTATTTCCTTAGTATTTCCTGTTCCTATTTTCTTGTTTCCTTCATAATGAAATGCTTTCACCATCCATTTTCTCTATATACATTTATCTATATTTAAATGATATATATTTAAATATCTTTTGAAAAATATTTGAATAAAAGTGTGGCATAAAGGTGTGACTTTGTGTAATTGAAGTCCTACTTTCTCCTTAATACTTTTTTTTTTTACTGCCTCTTCTTCACTCTTCTTCACTCTGTCTTTTTATTTTCTCCTTCTGTCTCTCCTTTAATAAATCACTGTTTAAAAATTCTTCACAATCTTAGGGATTTCAAAAGGTGTAACTCTTAGTCTTCTAATCTGCTCTTCACTCTCCTTGTCCTTTTTGTTACTCTTCCCATCATTTCTCTCCTTTTCCCTTTCTTCATCTCTCATGTCATCTTGTCCATCTTCTACACATGCTCTCTCAGTACTTCAACTATTATTTCTATGCAAAATATTCCCAAATTTCTTATTTTATTTATTTATTTATTTCTGGGCTTGATCTCTCTCGCTTTTTTTTTTCTTCAGTGTCTGGACCATTTTATTTCTATTTTACATAAAGCAAGGAGTTAAAAATAAGCATCAAGTATAAGCAAGTTCAATAATAGCAATACAGAATCAAAATTAAACTTGACTTCTGGATTGTAGAAGTGCTGTTCTGTAGAGAACAAATTACAAGCATTGGTGAGAAATTTGAAGGAATCCTCTGCAAATACTAAGTTTTTTAGCTGCAAACAGGAAAGTATAGAGCAGGGCCAAAGGAAATTTGTAGGAAAATTCAGGTTCAGATATTGCTTCCTTTAAGCCATTGCAATGGCTTATTGTCTTTCTATTATTATCTCAAATCATACCTCTTCAAAAACAATATACCATCTTATCCTCTATATTTGCTCTTTAGTTGAACTTCCATTTTTCCATCAGTGTAATTGGATGTGGATAATGGCTTCGAGAACTATATGACCATTCTTATAATATTGCCATGATCTTTCCCAATTACTTGGTTTTGTTTATTTAGTTCTCAATTCTCTTTTTTCTCCTCTCACTTTCTTTCACACATAGAATTAACTAGCATACCACTTAGCCATAACTAATCAGTAGGAACATTAATATTCTCTCAGTTACTCAAGATTAAATTTGAATTTTCTTTGTCTTTTCCTTCTATCTTGATCCTCACAACCAACTAGATTCCAATACTTTGCCTCGGCAGTGATCATCTCTGTCCCTGTTTCTCATTCCGCTGCTACCACCCTAAGACCCTAACGCCCTGTTCACTGACTATCATTGTAGATTTTAGGGATGCACTCTAAATTCTTTTTCCATGTCTTTCAGTATATAGCACATGCTGCTGCCAACTTAGACTTCCTGAACCAGAACTACACAGTATAACTCCTCAGCAATAATACCGTCTGTGATCCCCTCATTCCCCTAATGAACCATTAATTTTTCCACGCTTTCTATAATGTGTTCCAACCTGTGCTCCTAGCCTACTGCCCAACTGCCAGAGCTCTATCCTCCACTTGTTAGGGTCCAAAACAGACACGAAGCTCATAGAGTTGCTTTTATTCAGAAGTTCTGCTTTCTGCTCTCGTGCCTATCAAAATCGTATTCATCTTTCTCAAATGAGAACCTTCTTTATGAAGCCTTTCAGTTCCCCGTGGCTAGATGTGCTCTGTTTTTCAGCCCCTGCTGTCATCTGCAAGGATCCCTATAACCTGGCTCTCTGCATACCATTTATTATACTTCAGCCTGCTGGTCTTCTTTGGGTTCCTTTAATACACTGAGCTCTTTCCTCTTTTAGGATCTTTACATCAGCTGTTTAGTGTACCTAAAATGTTCTTTCCCTCCTCATTACAATGTGTTGCTCCTATACTGACAGATTCTAGAAAAATTTTCTTCTTCCACCCTTTTAGAACAGATTTTCAGAACCTCCTTGTATAGCAAAGGATTGTTTATCTTATTAGTCTATTCTTTTCCCCAAATCACTGACAATTCTATGAAGACAGAACAAGACCTAAATCTATTGTTTTAGTGTATGTACGTTTACTGAATAAGTGAATGTATGAATGAGCACTTTGTTGATAAATTTTCTTATGTTCATATTATACTTTCTAATATACCAATTTTACCATTTTTATAAGGCTTTAAGTCTTTTGAAGTAAACAAACAAACAAACAAAAGATCAAAAACAATAACAACAAACCAACTTTATATTGCTCATCTTGGTATCCCCTAACCTCTAGTATGGGACCAAGCATTTATGAGATTAACAAATGTTTGCAGAATTAAATCAATTTGAATTAAACCTTCAGAATAATATTAAGTTACTGCTAGGACGTCACAGATGGTAAATGGCAATCTCCTTTGCTAATAGCTTCCAAGGTTGATGATGAGATAAAATTAGTCAAGCATTTATCAATATAGGAAAAGCTCCTAAATACAAAATCCTCTATTTTAAAGTCATTGTACTGTTTCCTCATTTGTCATATCAAAATTCTTGTTTTCACTTGCCCATTCTTCTTTAGAGTATCAAGCATAGTTTTATGTGTCATTGTGAAGAACATGGGTATGGGGTAATGGAAGGAAGGAGTGAGGCCATTAAAAATAGGCTGTTTGTTTTGGGCAATGTTTTTCATTGACCAAAGACTATGTGTCTATGTGGTTTTTGCTCCCTTCTCCTTACTTACCTCACTGACTTCAATTTCTCCACCTACTTCTAATAAGATAATGTGCATTAAGTTCAAGGTAGGTAACAAGGAGGGCTCTTAAAAGCTTGTGCATTTCAAGCGCATGTTGAGAAAGCTACCGGAGTATTCTGCAGGTGTTTATTATGATGGAGCTTTGATAAAGGTGGAAAATGTGGAGGGGCTTGGTGCTCTGGTCCCCACACCTTCTAGTGCCCTCTAGTGCCTGGAAGGGAGAAATACTGGACCCAACAGCTGGCCCCAACAGAAATATTTTTAGTGTGTAGAAATATGTATAAATCATAAAAGAGTGAATTCCCATGAAGCTTATGACTACTTTTTTTGGTTTCTTTTTTATTATAGTTGACACACAATATTATCTTAGTTTCAGGTTGTACAGTGTAGTGATTCAACACCTCTATACATTATACTATGCTCACCACAAGTGTAACTACTGTCTGTAACCATGCAAAGCTATTCATACTGTTGACTATATTCCTTATGCTGTGCCTTTCTTTTCTTTTTTAATATGCTGTGCCTTTCATCCTCATGCTTTATTCATTCCATAACTGGAAGCCTGTTCTTCCTACTCCCCCTCACTCATTTTACCCATCGCCCAAATCCCTTTCCTTCTGGCAACCACCGGTTCTTTGTATTTATGGATCTGTTTATTTTTTTTTGCTTGTTTATTTTGTTTTGATTTTTTAGATTTCATATATGAGTGAGATCATATGATATCTGTCTTTGTCTGACCTATTTCACTTAGCATGATATCTTCTAGGTACATCCATGGTGTCTCAAAGACAAGATCTCATTCCTTTTTACAGGTAAGTAATATTCCAGTGTGTGTGTGTGTGTGTGTGTGTGTGTGTGTGTGTGTGTGTGTGAACTTTATCCATTCATCTAGTGATGGACACTTGGGTTGCTTCCATATCCTGGCTATTGTAAACAATGCTGTGATAAACATGGCATACATATACCTTTCTGAATTCGTGTTTTTATTTTCTTTGGGTAAATAATAGTAGTGGAATTACTGGATCATATGGTATTTCCACCTCTAATTTTTTGAGGACTCTCCATACTGTTTTTCAGAGTGGCTATACCAGTTTGCAGTCCCACCAACAGTCCACAGGGTTCCATTTTCTCCATATCCTTGCCAACAATTGTTATTCCTTGCCTTTTTGATACTAGCCATTCTGACTGGTATAAAGTGATATCTTATTGTGTTTTGATTTGCATTTTCCTAATGATTACTGATGTTGAGAATCTTTTCATGTCTGCTGGCCAACTGTGTCTTCTTTGGAAAAATGTATATTCAAGTCTTGTGCCATTTAAAAAAGCAGATTATTTTTGATATGTGTGTGTGTGTGTGTTGAGTTGTATAAGTTCTTTATACATATTTTTATATTAATATCTTCTTGGATATATCATTTGCAAATATCTTTTCCAATTTGGTAGGTTACCTTTTAATTTTATTGCTGGTTTCCTTTGTTCTGCAGAAGCTTTTTATTTTTATGTAGTTTCATTTCTGGTTTTCTTTCAATCACTGACCTTTAGAAAGATCACAATATTTTCCTCATTTCATTAACTTTTGCCAATAGAAAATGCTCAAAAACTATCTCAAATATTTAAATAATCTCTTTCGCCATCAAAATAATCTTCCATTTGTTTTAGAGTTGAATATGTATGTGGATCTTGAGTAAGTCTTGTTAATTCCTGCAGACATAAACATAATTCAACAGATGTAAAATTTTTCTTTAGGAATACAAATTAAACAGCTTCTAGGTTTTTAAGTCTTTATTTTTTAGATATGTGGCTATGTATGTTAACTCCTTTTAAGGTGTTCAAGGTTAAAGATAATGCTGCCACAAGTTTAATGTTCTAATCACATACACATCCTGGATCCAATCTTTGGCATCCTCTTTCCTGACTACGCCTGTTTAAAGCAACAATAACAACCTCAACAATGACAAGCACAACAACACACAAATTAAAAACAGGAGTGGCTAATTGGTCAAGGACACCAGGAAGTTATTGATGAAAGTCACTTTTGAGTCCCTGCTTTGTGCTTATAACAGCTTGCATTCTCATTCTCTATCTGGGCTCTGATGATGCTTCCATCTTACAATGTACTGGGCACATAAATCCTGTTCATTAAGAATTGGAATCACCCTTCTCATTTTGTGTAAACTCATTTATCACATCCTCAGCTTATTCCAAGGTGGAATTAGAAGGGAAGCGCTATATGTTACACAGTAACTACCAAGTAACAATATTTGTATCGCAGCCAAGGAGTATCCCCAAATGAAATTTGTTATTTTAATAGAGTGTGCCCTGAAGGCAAAGTTTGACTTATCCTCCCAATATGAGCTAATGCAGAAGATGCTAATAATAAACTTCCTATTTTTTTACAATAACTTCCAGTTTGTACGAACCCATAGCTTATTTTAGGATCGATGAAAAAAATGAATCTATGCCTATCATAATGGCCCATGACAAATGATTTTCTGAGACATGACAGTGATATTCCTGAAGTTCCAGACATTCCTGATATTCATGACAGTGTCATGAGCTTGGTTATAAATGCAATAATATAGAAGGGAAACAAATTAGTCAATGTGAACAGAATCTTCTTCCTATATATTGGCATCTTCCATGGATCACACATCAGCCTGTTCTTTGCCTTTGCTCCTCCTTTAACCGTATAACACAGTGGAAACATAGAAGTCAGGCTGACCTTAGTTTGAATCCAGGTTCTGCCTCTTACCAGCTTTGTGATTATGCATTTGTGACCAAGCACATTGATCAATGTCCCTGGGAAACATTTTCTCTCTTGCAAAGCAAGGATCTAATAAGTAACTTACTGAGCTATGAACTTAACTAAGGAAACCACTTATACAGCGCCTAATGCAGGTCAGGTTTACTAATCCACCCTGTGGCTTCAACAATCATAACAATTAGCATTTTCTAAAATAGCATCTTTATGGGCTGGCCCCTCTTCTGAAATGCAGGCCTCTATTCCAGTATCAATCTTGACATCTTCATTTGGATGAAATGTCCTGTCTTTAAATTCAACATGTTAAAAATCAAACATATTTTCCATTTCCCCAAATCTGCCCCGATTTCTAGTGTCTTTGGTTTCTCTTAAAGGTACCATCATCCCCCCACCCTTACTTACTTGTGACATAACCTAGCCATCTTTGACCCCTCTCTGTAACTCCTGACCTTTGTGGAAGAGTTGTCAAGTCCAACTATTTCTTCCTCCACAAAGTTTCATATATCTGTTCCTATCATCAGCATCCCAGTTCAGATGTTGGTTACCTCTTTTGCGAACTCTTTTGATGGGTTTCCAACTGTTCTTGCTGACTGCAGCTTCTGCTCACATCATCTCATCTATATATTTCTTCTTCAAGGATTTTCCTTAATGCCTCTTATCATGTAAGTACTTCTATCTCTGTCTGTATGCCAATAGCTTGACATTTAAAGTCTTCAAGAATCTCACCCTATTTAATTTAAATAACCAATTTTCTCCCACAAAACACCTCTTCATTTATGTTGCACTCAAAACAAATCCCAGGAGTCAGGTACAGAACCATCCCCGTATTTTGGGCACCTCCATCCACTAAGGCTTTGATTACTGTCACTCCTACCAGGAAGGCCCTCACCTGTGGGAATTCCCCAAAGCTTAGATTTTTTTTTTTAGATTTTATTTATTTATTTGACAGAGAGAGATCACAAATAGGCAGAGAGGCAGGCAGAGAGAGAGGGAGAAGCAGGCTCCCCACTGAGCAGAGAGCCTGATATGGGGCTCGATCCCAGGACCCTGAGACCATGACCTGAGCTAAAGGCAGAGGTTCTAACCCACTGAGCCATCCAGGCGCCCCTCAAAGCTTAGATTAAAAACCACTTATCTTATGCAGACTTCTCTCCTCCTGCTATCCATTGCTAAACCTCTTTTGCCCTTTGTTACTTCCATTTTGTATTTTAGTTCTCTGTAGGTTCATCTTATTTCTGTTACTAGATTTTAGAATACTAGAGAGCATAGCTCATATTTTCTTTACATGGCACATATTAGGCACTAAATAAATATGGTCTGGAAGTTAAAGTGAATTAAGGAACGATCACATGAATATGGAAGTATTTTAGGAAACTTTAGTTTTACATTTGTCAAAATGTTTCTTAGCTGATGAATGCTTTATACAAAGTGCTACGTGATTCCTTTATGATAGAAGAGAATATTTTCTTAAGTTATCTTGAGAACTATTTTTTAAATCTTAGCACTTGTGTCAAATTACTGTATTTCAACTGTAGATTTGAGATTGCAGTAGGAATATATATTTATTTTAGTGCTTCTTAATTTATAAAGCTTCTCTGATAAATATAGCATATTTATCAATAAATTACGTACAGTGTCTAGATAAAAAACTCTTGGCAACATAATTCATGCTGATCATATATCTTAAAGCTTCACGATTTGCATAAAATCAACATTTCTTATCACTCTTAAAGTAATATTTTGTGCTATTTCAAAAGTAGTAAAAAGATTTTTTTTAATATAAAAGGAATTCTAGCCTCATTGAACAGTTTAAGTAAACCACTTTTCGTCATCCTTCCACTGGCAAAATATTTTATATTATCTTTAAAAACCCTAAGAGTTCAAAGGAAATGGCTATAAAATTTGTGCTATAATGAATCTGTCTTTAAAGTAAAAGCTCAATACTTAGAAAAAGAAAAGCCTTAACATTTATCTAGTAGTGCAGGATTTCTCAAACTCCATATGACTGACATCTTTGTCTGGGTTTTGCTTAGTCTTAGTTTTACTATATGGGCTGTTCTGTGCACTGTAGAATGTTTGATAACACCCCTGGCCTCTACCCACTCCTCCTGTGACAACCACAAATGTCTTCAGACATCATCAAATATCCCTTGGGAGAAAAGATGCCCCCACCTGGGAACTACTATAGTAGTAGAACCACTTACTACTTTTTATTTATGTTTTTATTAATTAATCTGTCCAACTCAGGTTTGGGAGAAAAAAAATAACCCCACTATGCTTTTCCCTTAGTCAGCTGTGTATGATTCATGGAAATGCCTGATTCTCCCCATCTGTTAGAGAGCTGATAGTAAGTATTCAATGAGTGTTCATTGAGTAAACGTGTATTAAGTATCTGTTATACACTATGCCTTCTTCTAGGCACTGGAGAAATAGATATAATAAAATCAGGCAACATTTCTGAAACTTATTTTCTAATGGGAGAAGCAAGACAATAAATAAATAAAATATATAACATATCAAATAATGATAATGGGAGGTAAAAATTAAAGAAGCAATGAAAGAGATAGGCAGTGCTGTAGTAGCAATGGGTGTCTGGGGGGGTTATAATCTTATATAGGCTGGGGTTATAATCTTATATAGAGTGGTGAGGGCTGGTCTCATTGTGAAGGTGATTTCTGAGCAAAAGCATTGTGGAGGTAAGGGAATGAGCCCTAGGACACTTGGCAGAATAGCTTTCCAGCCAAAGGGTAAAAAGACAGAGGCCCAGAAGAGACAGCATGCCAGCAATGATTAAGGGTAACAGGAAATCTGGGGTTCTTGGAGTGGAGAGAGAAATAGCAAGCATTTCTGGAGAATGAAGGCATACGTTAAGATCACATGACTCTGTAGATCATTGTCAAAGATAAAGGAATGATTGTCAGGTGAGGTCATATATAAAATATTGAAAGCAAAAATGCTTTCTATTTCTAAATTGCACTCAGAATCGTCTACATAATGATACAAGGACCCCAGGAGTGATGTGTCTCTGGGTAACCTTTCTTAACAATGCCCACACTCCTGATCATTCACTTCCCTTTTTTTTGATCAAAATTAAACAACCCCCTTAGATATATATGGGGTTTAGGAAGTGAAACAGATGAAAAGAAGAAAAGAAAAAAAGAAAGAGATGAATATATGGCATTAAAAAAGAGAGGCATACCATAAAGCAGACTCTGAGAGTTGCTGAAGGGGAGGTAGGCAGGGGGATGGGCTAAAGGGGTGATGGGTATTAAGGAGGGCATTTGTGATAAGCACTGAGTGTTATATGTAAGCGATGAATCACTAAATTCTCCACCTGAAACTAATAGTACACTAAATGTTAGCTAACTGGAATTAAAATAAAAACTTGAAACTACAAAAAAAAAAAAAAGTCTAGGAGACCAATCTTTCAAGATCTTGCTGAGAAACCCTCTCACTTAAATGGTGTAGAAATGCGCATGAAGGTATTTATGGTTTAATAATGCTTTACCCAGGGTATATGGGTAGCTCAGTTGGTTAAGCATCTGCCTTAGGTTCAGGTTGTGATCTCAGGGTCCTCAGATGGAGTCCCAAATAGCATCAGGCTCCCTTCTCAGTGGGGAGTCTTCTTCTTCTGACCTTCCCGGTCTTGTGCTCTCTTTCTTTCTCTCTCTCCCTTTCTCTTAAGTAAGTAAATAAAATTTAAAAAAAATAATGCTTCACCCAAAGATATTTGCATCTCAGAGGAAGGCCTCCTAGAGAATTGACTTTTTAAACTGATTTTTGAATGCTAAAAATAGATCATTAACTTGAAGACTGAAGTCTCCTTAACAGACCAGAGAATGAACTACTTAAGGCACTGAGAGCCTTTTCAAGACTTGGACTTGTGTTCTGGGCCTAAGGTCATAGACAGTCATCTTATGTTATCAACTAAACAAATATGAATTGGAATCCTCTGATGTACCACATATTTTTTTTAGGGCTGGAGAGGCAGTGATGAGAAAGATAAGTTCTAGCTTTCATCAAATTATTTTCCTAAAGAATGAAAGAGACACAAAATAAAATAGTGAAGGAGACACAAAATAAAATAGTGAAATAAAAGAAAATGAGATCAGTTACTGATAAGTACTATTGAGACAGTTAACATACAGAGATATCCTAGACTGTCTGCTTGTAACTTCAGATGGGCAGCTAAGAAAAGCTTTTACCAAGGAGTGACATTTAAGTTGAGCTCTGAATGATGATAGGAGCAGGAGGAAGAACTTTCCAGGAGAGGAAATAACTAGACCAAAAGTAACAATAATTTTGACATGAGAAAGAAGTCCAGTGTCTCAGGTCAAACAAATTATGTATTCAGTAGAGACACTTAGTCAAAAAAGTAGGCAGAGGCCAGGATGCCCTCATGATCCATTAAAAGGCATAGGTTCCCCCACCCCCCCTGTAATGGACAAAGAAAGGAGGGTTTTCAAGTAAAATGAGATGCTCTAATTTGTGTTCCTACAAGATCACGGTTAGGGGTTGAGAATAGATCATCTGGGGGAAGAGGCATAGGAAAGACTTGAAATACTGAGACCAGTAAGAGATAAGGATGGTAGTGCAGATAAAGAAAAGTGGAGAGACTAGAGGTAATTTTCGGACACAGAATCAATAGGAATTTTTGATGGATTAGATGTGAGGGATCAAAGACGAAAAGAATGAAGACCAGTTCCTAAAGTTTTGGCTTGAACAAATGGGTGGTTGCGGATACATTTAATGAAGTGTAGCAGAGCATGGGTAGAGAAACCCATTAGCGAGAAAAGCAAGAGATCAGTCTTGTAAATGTTAAGTTTCTGATTCAGATGTGAACATCAAGTAGAGATGTCAAGTTGGCCATTGACTATATAAGTCCAAATTTCTTGGGAGAGGTCACGTCTGAGTTGCAGAGTAAATGTCGGCAGCAGTGATTGGTGTTTAATACAATAGGACTGGGAAAGTCCTTCAGATAGACTACACAGATGGAAAGAAGATGTGGAGATGTGCGTGGTCTCCATCCAGAGAATACATGGAGGAAAATGAGCCAGCAAAGAAGACTGAAAAGTGCAGGTATTGATTTAGGAGGACAGTTATTACCATGCAGTCTCAGAGAGTCCAAGAGAATGGAGGAGCCAATTATGTTGAAAACTTTGACGGTCAAGGGAAATGGCAGCAGAGAAGTGGCATTTGATATGACTACATGACAGTTACACAGCCTCTCAAAAGTATGCAATGACCCAGGTACGCTGTATACACAGTGAATGCTTGTAAAATAAATTAAGAAGACACACATAATAAAGGCTGATCATAGTGATGCATTTTTGCTGGCTTGAAAATCATTCATTCTGAAAATCATTCTATTCTGAAATATTTACATATCCCACCCTAAGTGCCAGACGCTATGTAAGCATGTTGTTAGAGAAACAGCAGATAGAGAGGAAATATTTGCCCCCACTGGAGCTCATTTTTTAGTGAAGAAAGTTAGACAGTAATCAAGTGACCATATATTTTCACATAATAATACATGCAAAGATGAAAATAGGGTAGAGGAAATAGAAGGGAGAGTTCCTGAAGTGAGGGGAGGACCTTACAGAAATCTCAGAAGAAATGTGAGCTTAAAGGAAGAGGCCAAAGAAGCTATATAACATCGAAGGAAGTGTTATGGGCAGAACTAAGATAAAGTTTAAGGGCTGTGATTGGAAAAAATTTGTTGTGTTTGAGGAACTTCCAGAGGCTCAATGTTGATGGGATAGATGAAGAAGGAGGTGACTGTTATGAGATGAGCTGAGAGTTCAGTGGAGGACAGATGATGTGAACCAAGTGAAGGTCTATTTTTTCATTCCAAGTATAATTGGAAGTCATCAGAGGACCTGGTGGTTACATGCAATCTTGTGTCTGTTTCAGCAACATAATATTATCTATAAGATAATAGATTATAAAGGATGACTAGTAATGTGGAAACAGAGTAACATTAACAATTCAAATGTTACTGTAGTATTCAGGCACAAAAAGATGGTAGCTTGAAGTAGGGTGATAGAAATGAGCAAGGTGGGAAATGGCAGACCTAGGACTCCCGCAATAGGCCTGACTTCAGAACTCTATTCTTTCTCATTATTCTGCACTACCTCTGAAACCAGTGACCCATAGCAATTTGGCGATAATTCAGGAGTCATTTCTGCAGATATCTGCCAAATGACCAAGAAATTTCTCTTACAACAATACATAAATGTGACTAGGTTGGCATTTGTATAGGTTTACCTATCTGGGAAATAACAAAGAAAACAGTGAGTTAAAACACAAATAAGAACAACTTAATGACTTGGCTGGGCATTTATCAGACCTTTTGTTATTAGATGTTAGCTATTGCCAGAAGACCTCTATTCCAACAATAAATCATTTTTGTGTTATTAGTAAGGGTATATTTTGTATTGAAAACTTAAAAGAGCTAATTTTCATAGTAAAATGATAGTAAGAATTAATAGACCATTTCAATTGTAAACCGACAAATAATAATCCTACAATCATATATTTCAAGATACTTCTTTTCTTTGGATCTAACCAGGCTGCTTGTAGATCTAAGATTAGAATTATGTCAAGACAAACCACAAACCCAAATTGGTAAATGTCCATTATGGTTTAGTGTCCTGTGAAGACAATCATTCTCCAATTCTCCAAGAAAAGAAAGGCAACCAAATAACCATCCCTGTTTTCCCCAAGAGGCAGACAATGGAGAATGACTTCCACTTGACCCAGAAAAGGCAAAAGTCTTCAACAATGGCATCTTCTGTCCATGATGCTCTATCCACGGTCTCCTTCTGCCACATCTTGTTTGCAGGAGCATCTCCTGGGTCAGGCAGTGGCTCACAGTGTCTTCCCAAAGCTTCCTAATAGTAACACCTAGTAGTTGTCCATGTGAGCTCTGCTTTCTTAAGGAAGTAACTTCCCAGGGGCTGCTCCTGGGGGGTCCCAGGTATTTCTTATTTCTCCTAGAAAAATACCCAGGTCCCTGTGTAGTGCCTGGACTGTTCAGTTCTGAGCTATCAGGGAAGTTTGCAACAGTGTCCTCCAGAACTACTTCATGAAATTCTTCCAAGGATCTTGTTTGAGAAGCCATGGGGCTGCATGAGAGAAGCACCCAGCCTCATGGGACACCATAGAACACCAAATCCCACCTGCAACTATGCCCAGAGGTAGAGGATGGCCCTTGGTTAGTGCCAAATCTCATTGTCCTTATGGGATATTTGCTTGTATAGAAAAGCCCTTTTATTCCATTCTGGCAATATCAGAACCCATGTCATCAAGGGACAAATCCACAACTTCTTTGCATCCCTTCCCATGGAATCAAGGGGCTTGGGACACAGCTTTGGCAATTCCAAAGTGGCTCGAGAGAGTGAGATGTACTAAATCCTAACAGGGTTAAGGACCATATCCCACAGAGTCCCACTGCCCTCTTCTATCCTCAAGGGATTATAGTATAAAGATAGAAGTCTTCCAAGGAAGCGTTGAGTGTATAATGTTCTCCTGTCCCCTCACACTCTGAAGGTGGAAAGGAAAATGTCCTTCAAGTCCAACAGTGATGCTTTTGGCTAACTGACATTGAAGGCAGGGCCTGCCCTTGTAGAGGGTCAGCATTATGGGAGCATCATTGGAGACCCTGATTCTCTGATGACAGTAGTTTATTGTCTCATCAGGCCTTACTGTGCTCTTTCATAATATTTTGGAATTTGTCATCACAGAGATCAGAATTTGAATTCAACTTCTGCTCTTCTCTGACAGGGAGAGCCCATGGTTATTATAACTTCTGGGTATCTTGGTACTGTTTCATGTAATATATAAATAATGATACCTAACCCATGGGGTTGGTGTGAGAAGTAAATGAGATCTCATTTATAAAGCACGGTCGCTCATCCTGGGCACACAGCAGGTATTCAAGAGAGAGCAGTGATTATTATATATTGTTCTTCATTCACAAAGGAAGAAAGTGAGATGCATAAAGGAAAGTCACTTGATGTCTCATGAAGGCCCGTTGTGAATCAATAAGAATCAAGAACTTCGAATATTTGCTGTGGGCTAGGGTTTGTTAAGAGACCAATAGCATACAAGTGATGTGTGTCGGTGTCTAAACAGTCCTTCTAGTCAGCACAGAAACTCCAGGGAAGATAAGAGGCTGTTTACTCAAGTTCTTTGATTGCTGGAAACCTCCCAGCTGCAGCTTGAGAGCCTTGAGCACAGGAACAGGCTGCTGCCCTCGCTGCCAACCTGGGGAAGCGGCCACACAATTGGATCCCTCTCTTGCTGTCTTTTGGCTCAGGATAAGAGAGAATAGAATGTCCACCTGCAAGGACACAAAGCCAAGCAGACAAAGTGTCTGACTCATGGGAAACGTCCATGCCCTTCTTACTAGCCCTGCTCCCACTTTTCCACCTGAGAACCCTACAAACCACAAAGGAGAGCTTACGTCAACAAATCTATCAGAGATACTGTGTTCAATACTAGTGGTACCCATGGCTTTTGGTGTTGAAGTGACTCCTTGACCAAAACTTTGATGTTTTTGATTGCTTTAAATGTAAAGCTTGTAGCTGAGACTTGAGTGTGACCTGGAGGAGGGGAGTATGTAACTATTGCAAACTAGACTCTTAAATATATATATCTATATCTCTTAGAATTTTAAAAATTTAAAGTGAGAAATGAGTCTCAGAAATCACCTAGACCTGGACTATCCAATATGGTAACCGCAAGCCTCATATGGCTGTTGAGCACTTGAGATACAGCTAGTCTGAACTTATTGTAGTGTAAGTGAAAGATAAGCATTTTGGAGTTTTAATAGAAAGAAATGGAAAAATAATGATTTTTAACATGATTACACCTTGAAAATAATATTTTGGATATAATATGTTAATAAAACATAAAATTTATCTCACTTATTTCTTTTTACTTCTTTCAAGACAGCTGCTAGAAAACTTGAAATACGTGACTTAATTTTGTGCTTTACCCTGAGTTGAACAATAGTGCTCTAGAAACAAGGCTATTTTATTGAGGAGACTGAGGCTCACAGTGCTGGTATCTGGACTCATATACAGTGTTTTACAAGTATTCTGCCAGGCTACATGACCACTGCCTGTGTGGTATAAACCAGTTAAGTTTTCATAGTAGATGTTTTCATGATTACTTTTAGTTTGTATATATGTGTTCTGTTGTGTTTGAAATTGTTACAGTTCTGGTGAGAAACATGTAAAATGCCGCCTACTCCCATCTGATAGGTTAAAAGGCACTTGTATTAAGATTTATATTTACCCTTTATCTTTTATCCATAAATTTGAACTCTGAGTTTTGATTGAAAAATTTTTTTGTTTTTGTTTTTGTTTTTTTTAATTGAAAAATTTATTGAACTAATTATAGCTACACATTCAGTGGTAAGACATAATATAAAGATCTCTTTTACATTTTATGCAAGTCCCCACAATGTTAACATTTTGCAAAACCACAGTAAATTATCACAACCAGGATACTGACATGGACACATGACACCAGTCTTTACTTAGGTGTCCTCAGTTTTGCTTGTATTCATTTGCATAGATCCTGTGCATGTTTTTCCAAACTGTATACCTAAGTATTTCATTTCTTTGAAGCAATTATAAATGGTGTTGTTTTTAATTTTACTTCTGTATGTTTATTGTTAGTACTATATTGAAATGGGGTAGGTATTTGTGGGTATTTGCTCACTGATTAGTCATGGGAAGGCTTTTTTTTTTTTTCCTACTCCCGCTTGGAGTAGATTCCTTTCTGGAATTTTCTACAGTGACAAGCGTTTTATTATTTCATTTCCAACCTAGTCTTCTTACTTCTCTTCTTTGCTGTATGGGGCTGGCACACTCCCAGTCATATGTTGAACAGTCACAGAGAGAGTGGATGGTCTTCCCTGTTCCCAGTCTTAAAGGGAAAACATTCAGTTTTTCGTCATTAATATATGAATGGTATGTTTTCTGCACTTGCTCTTTATCAAGCTAAGTTGATTCCTCTCTTTTCCTGACTTGCTGAGAGCTTTTATCATGAATGAGTAGTAGACTTGTCAAATGCTTTTCCTGCATTAATTGATATGATTATATCCTTTTTCTCATTGAGCCTGTTGATATGGTAGATTACATCAATTTCTTTGTGAATATTGAACCAACCTTGCATAACTGGAATAAATCTCATTTGGTCTTGTTGTATACTTCTTTTTACACTTTGTTGAATTCACTCTAAGGTTATGTTGAGGATTTTTGCATTGAAGTCTTTTAGAGATACTGCTCTGTAGTTTTTATTACTATTTTTTATTTTAAATATTGTACTCTCTGGTTTTGCTGTCTGGGTAATACTGGCCTTATAATTATTAATTTTTGATATGAAAACATTTTCTTCAGGATTTTTTTCCTTCCAAAATCCTGGTTTTAGATGATGATGTAACGTGTATTTTATAATAAAATCCTTTCCTTTTAATTCCAGGCTTTTTACAAGAATTAAAGAAAAAACATTCCACCAGTGTTTAATTTATTATCTAACCTATTATTAGGCTATCGATGAACAGTAAAACAGAATTAATTAGCAACCTATGACCTAAATGAATTTGAAGATCAAAATTCATGGTTATGTACAGATTACCCCAGCTCCCCAAAGCCATGGAGTGTGGGTCGTGTGGCTCATCCTTCTACAACCTTCCTCATTTACTACAACATCAGCTGGACTTCACATCATTTGCTTTATACAGATGCTTATATTCCTTCGTTTATTGTAAGAAACAAAGAACTGACTGTTAGAGAGAAACCAAAGGGCAAACATTCAGGGAATGTGGGTCTTATGCTTTTAATGATCCTTTATTTGTAAAGACAGATCAATCAAATGCCACCCGGGCAGAGTATTCATATTTATGATAGAATTATCGAGGGTCTGGAATTGAAGATCTTTGTGCTGTGCTAAGCACAGGTTAAAACTAAGTACCCAGCAGGTGAATTTTTTATGGAAACATAGACCTTAACATTTGATTTGCTAGCAGTATTCCAGTGGAGATGAACAATATATGTATATTGTTGAATATATATATGTATATG
>CM053603.1:173058725-173150856 GCA_028646535.1 Procyon lotor | reverse complement strand
CTCCTCTGAGACAAGGCATATAACAATGCTAGAGAGAGGGTTTCCAGGGTACAACCTAGAACAAGACTGCGGTGTGCTCACTCACTTCCTATTTTGCTGCCCCTTCCCACACAATTCCTCAACAAACTACTAACACTATGGAAAAAGGAAAAATAATCTGAAAGGATCCAATGTGGAACAGAGGTGCACACAGTGCAGAGAAATAAAAAGAGAAAAATAAAAATCAGCAAAAGACAAATAAGAACAAATACATCAAGAAAAAATATCAAATAAGATTTTAGACAGCTCTTCATTTTCTCCAGTAAATTGTGGACAGGATGATTTCCTGAGGAAAGGGGCAAGGATGACATAAAGAAGAGAGAAAAGCAATGCTAATAAGAGATTTAAAAAAGAGGTGGGGGATGAGTTAATATAACTAGCAAAGGAATGAAAGAGTAGCATGAATATTGTAGAGGAAAAAAAGCCACATTAGAATAACCAAGCAGAATTAACAGAAATGAGAACCATAGAAACATGGTAGATAGGCTTAAGAAATCTCATAAAACAAAATGCAAAAGAAAGGGGCTTTTTAAATGATCACAAAAAAGGTGACAGATACTGAAGACAGAAAAAGATATTCAACATATGTTTTGCTTCATTAGTATTCCTCCAAAAGAGATCACAACATGTACAGGAGGAAAAATTTTTGAGAATGTAAGGGGAAAAATGTTTTCCTGAAATAAAGCAACAATCATTATAGGCAGGCATCCCAAGTCCCTGGAAAAAATTAGATGAGTACAATGAACTTTAAAATATCCTAGTAAAGTTACTTAATCTTTTTTGTTGTTGTTTAAGATTTTATTCATTTATTTGAGAGAGAGAGAGAGGAGAACATGAGCCGGGGAGGAGAGAGGTGCAGAGGGTGAGGGAGAAGCAGGCTCCTGGCTAGGTGAGGAGCCTGATGCAGGCCTCAATCTCAAGATCCTGGATTCGTGACCTGAGCCAAAGGCAGACACAACTGACTGAGCCACCCAGGCACCCAATCTCTTTTTAAGACTTTATTTTAGCAGCGCCTGGGTGGCTCAGTGGGTTAAAGCCTCTGCCTTCGGCTCAGGTCATTGTCTCAGGGTCCTGGGATCCAGCCCCACATCGGGCTCTCTGCTCAGCAGGGAGCCTGCTTTCCCCCTCTCTCTCTGCCTGCCTCTCTGACTATTTGTGATCTCTCTCTCTCTGTCAAATAAATAAAAATAAAAAAATCTTTTAAAAAAAAGCTTTATTTTAAAATGAACCCTAGGGGTGCCTGAGTGACTCAGTCTCTGGGATCAGGCCCTGCATCAGGCTCCCTGGTCGGCAGGGAGTCTGTTTTTCCTTCTGCCTGCTGCTCTCCCTGCTTGGCCTCTCTCTCTCTCTCTCATTCTATCTCAAATAAATAAATAAAATCTTTGGGGCGCCTGGGTGGCTCAGTGGGTTAAAGCCTCTGCCTTCAGCTCAGGTCATGATCTCAGGGTCCTGGAATCGAGCCCCGCATCGGGCTCTCTGCTCAGCAGGGAGCCTGCTTCCCCCTCTTTCTGCCTGCCTCTCTGCCTACCTGTAATCTCTTTCTCTCTGTGTGTCAAATAAATAAATAAAGTCTTTAAAAATAAATAAATAAATAAAAGAGATAAATAAAATCTTAAAAAAAAATAGAAATAAGAAAATAAAGTGATCTCTACATCCATCCAACATGGGAGTCAAACTTAAAACCCCAAGATCCAGAGTCTCATGCTCTACGGACTAAACCAGCCAGTCATCCTAAAGTTACTTAATCTTAAGGATAAAGCAAACCTTTACATGAGCATTAAGGAATGCATTAAGGAATAACATGAGTGTCCTTTGACTTCTCCTTCCGAACACTTTATATCTGAATACAGTGGATAATTTTGAAAGTAAGAGAAAGAGTAGTATTCCCTTCTTTGTTCATCAACTATAGACATGTATTCTGGACAGGCAAGAGCTCAATCCCTTCCTAGAAAAATTTGCTTGATAAAAATATCCAGCCGAAGAATAAGTAAATCAAAATAAAGACCTAGAGAATTGAAAAATTACAGTAAAAATTAGACTAGTTATCAGCATTGAATCTTTAATACTAGCACAGAGATCAATCAACCTGTAATTTTAAAGAAAAAAAAAAGCAATTTGAGGGAATACTATGCAAATGTTATCAACTTCAATAATGTGAAAGTAATGATGTAATTCACTAACATGGGCAAGTGGCAAAATAAAGAGGTGGGAAGACATTTAACTACACTTACAGCTGCTTCTTTGCAGAAACAAGGGACACCGTGTTAATAATGATTCCTCTGGATAGCATCACAAGACATGGTCTAGAGTTGAAATCTGTAGTTAAAAATTCATAATGACCCCAATAGTCATGTTCCTCATTACATTTTCCTTAAATCTAGGGGGATTTTCAGTAATTAGCTTGTTTTGAAAGTAGTTCCTCTAGTTTCACTTCAACATCTTTCCCTTAAAGGCATCAAAATTTAAACTTAATAGATGTTTAAAGAAGAAGAGTATGTGCCAAATCACTGGTCCAGAGTCGAGTACTGAGGAAGTTCCTCATCACTGCAGGCAGACCCCCGCTGAGGGGTTAATGTTGACCTTCAGGTTTCAGTGCTACTGGGTATGAGCTGATGGCAGGTATTTGGTAACATTGACTAAAGAGTCTTAGAACTGTAAGAAAATAATACATTCAAAACTAAAACAAATTAGGGCTCCAGATCCTTCAAGTTTAAAAAAAAATCCATATTCATAAGAAATAAAGTGAAATGGAACAAACAAAAAAACCCAGGATGACAGAAATGTCTATTAGAGCAAACATCAAATTAAGGCCAATAAACTACTGAGTGTTTACTCCTGAGATGCTGTGCCTTTCAAAATGGCATAATGACAACTCCCACTGTCACTCTGCTGTCAGAAAGTGACAGCTCCCTGTATCAGCTCTACTCCCAGTGCACGGACTATCCTAGAGCGAAAACTTGGATGTGACATAACCAACTTCCTGCCCTACAACCAGGAGTCTGTGGGGAATGAAGCAGTCAAAAGGAGGAATCGTCACTCCAGAAGGAGTCAGCATGTAAATTTAAATCAGTAGCAAAGCAGAGCTCTGTTAATGAAGGAAGGAGAGCTGCTTCCAAATTATCTCCCTTAGTTAGTCACCTTCCCCAACCCCGACAAATGAATTAATTTGTAGGTCTATTCCTGCTAAATTAAAATCCATCTATCTTCTCTTGGGATTTTCTTCTCCTATAGAAATAGAGGTTTCTCTTTCCCAGCTGTCTTCTGAGGCTTTCAGCAGGAACCAGAATTCTAAAATAGGAAATCCTTTAAAACATCGGGTCCATATCTTACACATAAGAAAAATATCTAATGCTTCTCACGTAAAAAAAAAAAAAAAAAAAATCTTACTTTCAACAGATTTCATAATATTGGCACAATTAGGATTACATAAGCATCAAACCTTAGGACCCTATGTATATGTTGCTTTGTATTTTTCAAAACACTCATTTGATTTTCACCACAGATACTAATAGATCTAGATTTTGAAAATAATCAAAGAAAAAAATAACTAAGTCCTTCAAAGGTCAAATTACAGTGGAAATAGAAGTAGATTGGGACTCAGGGGTCCTGATTCATCTTCTGAGTGTGTGCCACTCGTTTGAGCTGCAAACATCATTACCTTGGATGCCTAGAGAGCATGTTGTCCCCTCTCATGAACCAATCCAACAAATCCTTTAAATGTGATACTTTGAAAACATGAATGTACTCAGAAGAAACTGTTCAATGATTCATTCTTATGTTCTCTAGATATTTATTGTGCCCTATTACATATATGACACTCATAAAGCTAGGGAGCTCAAGAACTGGGGATACAGGGGCACCTGGGTGGCTCAGTGGGTTAAAGCCTCTGCCTTCAGCTTAGGTCATGATCTCAGGGTCCTGGGATTGAGCCCCAAGTTGGGCTCTCTGCTCAGCAGGTAGCCTGCTTACTCCTCTCTCTCTGCCTACCTCTCTGAATGCTTGTGACCTCTCTGTCAAATAAATAAATAAAATCTTAAAAAAAAAAAAAAAAAGAACTGGGGATACAGATGAAAAGAAGGAAATAAGCAAATAATTGGAATGTAAGGTCAGAAACACACAATATGAAACGTGCTCTTAAATCTCTTTTGATATACCATCTCCCTACACTGTTGTTCCAAAATCAGTCATTTAAATGATATACAGGATCTCCAGAGGAAGAGTCACCCAAAAAGTGAATTTAAGGAGGTCTTATATTGTGAGTGAAATTTCATAAGAGTGAGAAATGATTAAGCATTCCTGTTGTATTCACTACCACAATATTAAGATTCCTGCCAGGTATTAAGGTACACTGCAAAGATAAATTTTTTAATATAATAATGATATAAAAAGTTAACATTGGGGTGCCTGGGTGCCTCATTTGGTTAAATGTCTGACTCTTGATTTCAGCTCAGGGTTGTGAAATTGAACCCCAAGTCAGGCTCCATGCTCAGTGGGGAGCCTGCTAAAGATTCTCTCCCTCCCTTTCCCTCTATCCCTCCCCACTCTTCACGCTCACTCTCTAAATAAATAAATAAAATAAGAAAATAAAAAGTTAACATTGACTTGTCCATCACATACATTTGAGATATTACTGCCCAATCTTTGCCCTTCTTCTCTTGATTATAATGTTGAGAGGTAATGAACTTTTACCATTGGAAATGATTCTCCTATCATGATTAAAATATGTATATATATCTGTGTGTTTAAAATCTAAGTACCGCTTTGCTAAATATCAAATACGAGATCTTTCTTTTGAAATTAAGTCTTGCATAGACTCCCTGAAAATGCACACCAAACTTTTGAAAGTTTCTAGTAAGCTATCAGAATTTGAAGTATACTCACTTGTATCTAGCAGAGAAATCCTTCCTTCACTTTATTTCACTGTTTCTCATTTCAGTCTATGCTCCTAAGAAGAAGGAACATAAGTATCCTTTGTAACAAATGCTTCGTATTCTTGTCAACACACTTTCAAATCACTGTGAAAATAAACAGAAATAGAAAGGTAAACTATATTACATTTTTGGTTATGTCCTCTCTGGGCCATCAACCAAAACCAAAAGATACATAATCTCTTGAATATTCACTTTGGAAGACAAATAATGGTCTGGATAGTTCAAAAGAGTTGATTTATCAAGATTATTTGTAATTGGCTTTGTAATGCATTACATGTTTTTGGCAGATCAGACTTACGTTTGCTAAGGGAAAGCACACAGAAAAAAAGGATTGACTGGAGGTTTAGAGCATCTTATGATAATTCAACCAGAAATAATAAAAAGTTGATCATATGAGATACAGTCAACAATTACTTGGAAGAAGTGAGCCTGAGAATCAGTCAAAGGTATTTATACCGAATTGAGTGTTGTTCATTTTGTAGCAGGAGTAAAAGTGGGTATTTGGGATAAGGCAACTGATCTAAGAAACAATCAACTTTATTTCCAGGAAAAGCTTCCAACAGAAAAGGGTTATAAAAATCAATCAATAAGTAAAAACAAAACAAAACAAAACAAAAAAACAAGTAATGTTAGGACAGACAGTTGGTTGAAACTGGGTAGAAATCAGTGTATAGCTTGTTCATCTTGTGGTAATGATGGCATAGTTCAATGTAGACCATGGCATGGAGAAAGACCTGATTTTTCAGAGGTGAGATACATCCAATAATGGCTTATTTTGGCTTCACTTGTGAATGATTTCTATCCCTTTGTCATGGGTGGACCTGTTAACTCTTTTATGGCCAAGATGGAATCATTGTTCTATTTCAAAGAAGGTAGGGCAAAAGAATGAACAGGGCACTTGCATTTATTTTCTCTATTGGAGGAATAACAACTTTACTCCTGAGAAGTTTTTGGAAATACTGTCCTCAAATCAGAAGCAGTATGCCATTCTCAGATGGAAATTAAAATAATTATGAAGCATTCAAAAATCCCTGCCACAGAATCTAAAATCACAGCATTTGTCACAAACAGAAAGAAGGAATGCACAAGCTTATATAATTTTGATGTACACTGTGAAATTTGGAAGTATTCCATTGGTTAACAGTTTATTTCTGCTGAATTTGGTGAGGACGCTTGATTTTAAATTAACAGTGGAAAGTTACTATCACTATCATCACCGAGTTAAATATAACTCATTGTCCAATTTGTGCTAGGATATGTATTAAACAATATCAAAAAAATTAACATACACTTGATATAACTTTCTTATTTTCTTATACAATAGAAGAAACAAGAAGCCAAATACTGTATATGCTTTCACTAGATAGCTAAACAATACCAAACCATCCAGATGTAAAGTTAAGTTCAGTCAACCAATATAATCAGCCACTTGCTAAGTCATATCCTCTTCCCATTTATTTGCCAAGCCAAATCTCTCATCTATGTTTTTCCAGCTGGTGTGTGTGTATTTTATAAAATTGTGGCTATCAAGGTGGCTGTGTTTGGGAGCTGTTTTCTATAGTGCATTATTTTTAGACTCAGCCTTAAGCTTTCTTGTTCTACATTGAGAATCATCTTGATATTTCAGCAAAAGAATACTAGAAAATGTCATTAAGTGTTCAGACACAGTGTAAAACATATTATTTTGAGCCAAAACAATCACTGAATTTATTTTGCACATAATCACTGTTCCACCACTGTTACTCCCTTGTCAAACCTGATCCATCCTCTGCATGACTGTTTTGAAATGACAGTTTCTCCAGGCTAGGTAGTGATTCCTCAAGTCAATTGCAAGGATCTCCTTAGAAAGTGAATCTCAAGAATTCCAGTGGGTTAAATAGCTATGATTGTGCCTTAGCCACTTGCTGTTTCAAAGAGCCTCAACGACGATGTAATAGGAAAAAGTCATACACAAAAGAAAAGGGTATTTATAGACTTGAAACTCACACTGTCCCTTCTGATGTCTTTCTGGAAGGTGAAATGGCAAGGGGTGATTTCTTTTAGAAGGATCTAGCTGACAAAAGTATTAATATTCTTGAACACATTCACCTCCCCTTTCCTAAAAGTCATGTTTGCATTGCTGGTGAAGTGTATCTTCTGATCTCGTTTTTTTTCTTTTCTTCTCTTAATGGTGAGTTACATATAGGACAGAGATGAAAGCATATTCCCCCAAATCACAGAATCCTCTAATCTCCAAGCTGAAAGGGACATTGACTCCTGAAGTCTAATGTTATATTCTAGCTAGTACTTCCAGGGAAAGTAAGCCCACCATTTAAGAGCTTCTTGATAATGTCAAAATCTGCCTTCTCCAAGGTCCCACCAATTCATCTTAATTTGAGCATTTGGGTCTGCATTGAATATTTTAACTTCTCTCTTCCACACGAAGACTTTTCATGTAAGAGAGGGCCGATATAACCTACCCTGCCAGCAGGAAGATCAGTTTTCTTCATACCAAATATTCCCAGGTTCACTAACCATTCTTCATAAGATGCAGTGTAGAGTTCTCTCCTAGTAACCTTCCTTACAAAGTTACTCTCAATTCTTCCTTATATGAAAGAGAGAGAGTATAACCTTATTCCAGATAGAGTTCCCATGTGCTAGACAGGGATCTTTGCATTTGTTTTCGCAACATCTCATTGGTAATTCATAGCAAATGTATGCCCCCCCCAAATCCCCAAGGCATACAATGCTGCCAGAAAGTCTCATCTTTTCCCTTCTCGAATTGTCTTCTTTCTTCTTTAACCCAAGAATAACATCTCACAATTATCACTGAAATTACATTCAGATACAGACTACTCATATTGCCTTCTCGAATTGTCTTCTTTCTTCTTTAACCCAAGAATAACATCTCACAATTATCACTGAAATTACATTCAGATACAGACTACTCATATTGTCTACCAAAAATTTTTGGATACAGATTCTTTTATCTCATGTTATTTGCAAGTTTTACAATTATTTTTGGTTAACTTCATGGACGGTCTTGAATCACAGTCACTACTGGGTATTTACCAAAAGAAAACAAAAACACTAATTAAAAAAGATACATATATATTCAAAAATATGTATATATATATATATATATATATATATATATATATATATTTACTGCAGCATTATTTACAACAGCCAAGATATGGAAGTTGCCCAAATGTCCATCAATAGATGAATGGATAAAGATGTGGTTATGTATATGTACACATATGTACACATAAATACACACATATGTACACATATATATGTTATGGAATAATACTTGGCCATTAAAAGGATATGGTCTTGCCATTTGTGACAACATGGTTGAACCTAGAGGTTATTAGCTAAGTGAAAGAGGCCAGACAAAGACGAATACCATGTGATTTCACTTACATGTGGGCTCTTAAAAAAAAAAAAAGGTTAAAAAACCAAAAAGCAGAATCAGACCTATAAATGTAAAGAACAAACTGATCATTGCCAGAGAGGAGGGGGGCTATGGGATGGGCAAAATGGATGAAGGGGAGTGGGAGGTGTAGGCTTGCAATTATGGAATGAATAAATCGTGGGAATAAAAGGCACAGCAAAGGGAAATAGTCAGTGATGGTATAATAGCATTGCGCGGTGGTAGATGGTAGATGGACTTATGGTGAACATAGCATAATGTATAGACTTGCTGAATCACTAGGCTGTATACTTGAAATCGATGTAGCATCATGTGTCAACTACATTCAATTTTTTACAGTGGTTTTACCACTTATAAATGCAATAAACAAAAGCACAACCAGAAAGTTGTCTATAGTACAATATTGATCCCTTAATTTGTGTTCTCCATGTACGGTGGCCTCACTTGTTTAATGATTTGCCTAAACACGTTTTTCTCATCTTATTCACATTATAGTGAAAAGATATGCCATATTCCTTTATGTAATTTAAATGCTGTCAACTAAATCTTTGTGATCTATGTGATTCATACTTCTGACAATAAGAAAATAAGCCTCATTTTCATGTTTTTTTTCTTTTAAATCAGGGAAACCATACCAGATCTTTGTAACAATTATCTCATCTTAAGATACCACGGGACACTTCCTTAATAATCAATTCTTAAGAGTCTTTACTGTCCTCAAGCTCAAATTCAGTGTTCTGGTTTGTAAAATCCATATTATGCTGTTGAAATGAGGGAGTGATTTGCCTTTCCCCAGCCTTCTGATACCTCTAACATTTGCTGTGTTTCTTGAGAAGTTCTGTAGTTCTGAAGGTCTTCCAGTGCCCTGGGATTTAACTGCAATAAGCCAGCAGTCAGAACTCCCTGAGAGCTGTTCAGGGGTGTGTGTGTGTGTGTGTGTTGGGGGGCCAGAATCCACTCAGAACTTTTGAACCTATCCTGGATTTGAGTTCCCACTTACAAATCACTTTTCCCTTAGATTTTGTTTCCAACACAAACAAAAGAGAAGCTAAATGGCTGTGAGGGGTCTCTTTTTTCCTTTGACTTTCTGACACCCTTCCATGAACCTCTACATTCTAATTCACCCTTGGATCCTAGGGCTTCTCTTTCCCTAATATGCTTAGGATGAGCTATCAAAGTCTGAGTTCTTCGAACAGATCTTTGCAAGCATGCCTGTTGCTTTATGAGGTTCTCCCTTTTCTTCTTCATTTGGGAACACAGAGACAAATTTCACTTTGTAACTTCTTGAACCGTCTTTCTCTCCAGAATCCAATAGTGTGTAATCAAACACATTCTTCTGAAAATTTTAAATTTGCTTTCCTAGACAGAATAATGGAAGGTAGATATTAGTTTTCCCAGAATTATGAGGTTCCTTGGGGGTAAAGTACAGAATATTGTTTTTTCCCTACACTCAGGGCATCAGAGGCTGTACTGTCTATGACTACTGTATTTTTTTTCTTCCAGTTACTACTGATGTGGAGCAATTGTACTGCGTACTATATACTCTTTGCTGTTTTGTACTGTGTACTATATACTCTTTGCTGTATTGCTATTCTAAATCTTATTCCCATGGTGAGTTTCCCTTTAGGTTTGACTTAATGATAAGTTAATTTCCTTTTTTGTTCCTTCTTAATGGATTCTGAAATATTTAGCTTTAAATATATGTCCAGGAGGAAGGGTTACTCAGAAAAAAGATGCAATCCATAGAGAAAGTTGTCTGTTTTCCCAGCTCTCCCCAGGCTGTCTCTTGCCTCATCTCAGTGGAAGCCTAGGTACCCTGTTTTCCAGTTTCTCAGTTCTCTCATAGTCCTGCCTCTTGTGACTCCAACTAAATATAATTACATATTTATTTCTTTTCTTATAATGAGGTGTAAATATCCTAAAGTCACTCTCCCTTAGAAAAATATCTATGTTCATAAGCATCAGGTCTTATGAAACACTGCTGGCTAGTGGGAGGGCAGATGGTAAGTTCAACCTCAATCACTCATTTATTCCTTCACCCTACAAATATCTATTGAGCCCTTTCTATGTGCCAGGCCTGGGCCAGGCACAGGTGTATGAGGTCATTCCCTAACCTTCTGCAGCTTTCCTTCTAGGAAGGAAGGGAGATACCAGGAAATATGAGATATACATATCAGGGATTTTAAAGTCAGAAGGGTAATTTTGAATTACAGTTCCAAGTTAGCCAGCCAGACAATTCAAAAAAGAGCATCTCATGTGTAAAAACATGTGGGAAGAGTATGAAATAGCATTTCCGGTTTGGAAGATTCCAGGTTTTAGGGCGTCCTGACAGCAAAGGGTCCCCTTTTGCCAAGGTGAGTACAGACCAAACAGGTGCTCGATCACGAGGAAACTTATGTCTAAGGTAAATTTATCTTTTTTAAAACTTTGGGCAATTTTGAAAGTAAAATTTTCTGAGGTCCTTAAAACAAAAATACATGAAGTTTCTTTTCTTTTCTATACCCCCATCTGTCACGCTCTCCCAATGGTCATTCAACCCTAGGTGAATTCCAAAAGAAGATAACTAAACTTCATATCTTCTCTATTACCAATATAATTGCTGCTTTTTTAAGCATAGGAAAAAGGTATGTACACATGACTAGGGGGTTAGCATAACATTTGTCTTATTGCTCATAAGATTTAGTGAGTGTCTGCTAACATCTGTGCAAAGATCTCTATATGGATATAGACATGGATATATATGCATTATTTAGCTATTTACATATCCTTATCAGTGTTTCATGTTTATAAACTTATGTGTCACATGCAACTATGGCAAATCAGAGACTATCTTATTTTTAATCCGAATATAGCAGAGACTTTATGATTTAATATGTCTTACTATAATTATCGTAATAATCATTCCACTGTACACAGGAACTTTTCAAAAAGCAGATTAAATTGGTCAGGAAAAAAAAATAGAAGCTGAACTGCATAGAAACAACCTAAAATTAACATCTGCAAATAAACCAGGGGACACGTGTCTGTCTGCATATGTCACAATCATTCCTAGAGATGGATTGTCTGACTTCGTACTTTTAAACAGACATCTTTCCCTGCGTGGCCCCAAAAGCATGCTATTTCTTGTGATAGGTTCCTTCATTGTATTAAAAACAAAGAAATATTACAATTCTCTGTTAAGTTCCCCAGTAATTCAGTTCAATTTCCTGCTGGTTCGTTTCCACTTCCTGCTTTTATTTGTAAGAAATGATACTCTACAAAGGGCGGTGCATCGAGTGCCCGACATGACTATGCATGGCCACAGAATGGTGGGCAGCAGCTGGCCAGGGCTGTGAAGGGCGAGACAAGCTAGTGTTTTCGACGGGACCAGTCTCTCCCACAGATTTCTTTCACCACGGGTGCCAGCTGCCATGAAGTGCGGCAGAAATGAACACTCACGTGCTTTGGGGAAACCCATCCGCTATTGAGGGACAGGTTACTAAGTCAGAATTATGTAACCAAATGGGACCCAAGTCACCAGACAATTGCTAGCTCTGGATGGAGCTTTTTAGAAATGAAGGTAAAACCCATGAGAAAGTAAACAGAAAGGAGAAAAATCATTCTTCCACCTCTGGCTATTTCTAAATATGACTTGTTAAAGGCTAATGACTTATTTCTAGGGCAAAGAAATATTTTCTGTATCGAAGTCCCCAAAATCTAGTTTCAAAGCTCCTAAGAAGCCCTGACTCCCATAACTCCTCTCTGGCTGTTTTTGTACCCCAAAATATTCTCATCAAATGATCAATTGTTTGGAGATATGTATTATCCTCGTCCAGTTTTCTGATTATGGGATTCAGAGACTCTAGAGAACTCTCAAAACATAATTGCGTTCTCAACAAGGTTTTGATGAATGGGATGCTTGGATTTGATGGATTGTCTCAGAGCACTAGGACAGCATGTGGCAAATAAAAAGAAGAGGCCAAAGATGAAGCAATAAGATTCAGGATTTTATTCTGCAGCCAACCCTCCTGGGGTTGCTCCTCTGGAAAGACTCTCTCACCAGGCCTGGAGAGGGGACCGTATTCACCAGCAAGTGTGCCAAGTGAGCAGTTCAGCACAGGCAGAAACTTCTGGGGGCTGCAGGTTAACAGATAAAGATACAAAAATACAGCAACAGAGTAAGGTAAAAGTGAGGCAAGGAAAGAAGGAAATACTGAGTTAGGGGAGGATCTAAAACAAAAGGATCCTAAACAGAGCATGTCAGCATGTGCAGCATGTTACCTAGAGCATCGTGACAAGAAAGAGCAGAGAAATATTCTGCCTGGAGAAGACTGAGTGTGAAAATCAGAAAAGCCAAACTGCAGCCAAGACCAGAAGAACAGAAATTAAGACAAGTGTAAGAATAATAATACAGAAAAACCTACTATTTATTGAATCCTAACTAGTGCCAAAAAAAAGTGCTAAGCAATTTGCATACATTACTTCATTAAACATTCACAAGAACTGTAAAGCAGAGGTTTTATTCCTATTTTATGTATTAGGAGGCTGAGAAGTAGACAAGTTATGGGGTAGAATATACTAGTAAAACCATTATTCAGACGCAGGGTCTGTACCAGTCTAAGCTCATGTTCCTAAATACTCATAAGGTCAAGCAGAAGGCAAGGAGCCAAGTAAGCATAGGAATCAACCAAGGAGTGAAGAACAAAGTGAGATTGGGGCAGAAAGCAGGTCTAGCATGCTTTCTCCAAGTGTTATTTTCATTGACCATCAGTAGTGATAACTGATTATGCTGTATGAGTAACTTCTTCCATTATCCCAGTGACTAGAACATATATATTCTTTAGAATATCATCACTTCTGCTAAATAGTTTCCAAAATATAAATTTCCTTCCAAAGTTCTGCTTATACTTTGGTAGAAATTAATATAGTTGCCTCACAGCGCAATAGCAAAAATTATCCAATCATTGCTCTAAAAATATTAAAAATGCAAAACTAGTTGATCCTCAAAATTTACGGTAACACTATCAGATATTACCAATGCTTCTCTCTTCCCATTCATTTTTTTATTTGATCAACGTGTATTAAGAATCTACAACATGAAGCGCCTGGGTGGCTCAGCCAGTTGAGTATCTAACTCTTGATTTCAGCTCAGGTCATGATCTTGGGCTCCTGGGGTGGAGCCCTATATTGGGTTGTGTACTCAGTGGGGAGTCTGCTTGTCTCCTTCTCCCTCAGCCCCTCCACTCTGCTCATGCTCACTCTCTCAAATAAATAAATAAAACTTTTTTTAAAAAAGAATCTAAAAAAATACAAAAAAAAGAATCTGCAATATGACAGATCTGTAGTAAACCCTGTGTAGTGGGAGACCCATATTAATTAATAACTATATTAATTTATATATTAATCTTAATGTATTGATATATTAACATGTAAATAAAGTACATGTAAAATTGTACACAAAATTTTTATACATAACATGGTATTTATGCATATAAAATTAAGGCTACCATAAACACAATGGAGAAGTTTGTGGGCTTTGAGAGTGCTCAGTGGAGATTCTCCATAACCATGACAATTAAGGAAGGGCTTCTAGCTGAAGTCGTTTGTGACATGAGACCTAAAAGTTAATTGGAAAGGTTGGTTGAAAGGAGGGTAGAAAAGCATATTTCTGCAAGGGGGCATAGCATTTGCAAGGACCCTTTGGTGGATGGTACCATGAGGCATTCGAGGGAGTGGAAAAAGAGGCCAAGGGCTGGATCAGTGAAAGGCAAGGCTGAGGAAGAGCCAAGGAGCCTGAGCAGGCTGCCCCAGGGAGGTTGGTCAAGCATTTCTGCCCATTTGCATAGGTTAAGCACCAAAAATTTGTCTGTATGTTTCATAATCACTTCAGTATCCAATATATTCATTTTTCATGATAAATTATGGTAATAAGGTATTATAGTGCAAATCTTATAGGAGAGTTTCACCATAAACATTTATGAATAATAAAAAAAAACCCTGCCCATATAGACAGATCTGTAGGAGCCTGCTTTTCTCCTTTTGTTACAACATATCCCCTCCCAACCAAATGCATATGATCTTGTGATTTAGCTTCATTTTAATATCATAAATATGTTTGCACCACTGTTGCATTATTTCATCATCTTGAATTCTTACATTTTTATTCTTTTTAGAATTTCTGTGATCCTTGGACATATCACATGATAGCATAAATAACCTTATTCTTTTTTTTTTTTAAAGATGTTTTATTTATTTGACAGAGAGAGATCACAAGTAAGCAGGGAGGCAGGAGGGGGGAGGGCAGAAGGACAGGGTCCCTGCTGAGCAGAGAGCCTGATGCGGGGCTCAATCCCAGGATTCTGAGATCATGACCTGGGCTGAAGGCAGAGGCTCAACCCACTGAGCCACCCGGGTGCCCCTAAATAATCTTATTCTTATAAGCATTTACAAACTTCCAGTATCTAAATTTTAGGAGCTGAAATTACTTCTATGGCATTAAGTTTTCTGAATTTTCTTTTACTCATTCAATGTATATTTATATTTGCAATTATTGTGTAAAAGATCACAGCACTTTCTAGAACTCTATAAAAACTAAATTATAAGGAGGGCACCTTGGTGGCTCAGTAGGTTAAGTGTCTGCCTTCAGTGAAGTCATGGTGGAGCCCCACGTCAGGTTCCCTGCTCAGTGGGGAGGCTGCTTCTCCCTCACCCTCTGTCCCTCCCGCTGCTCATGCTCTCTCCTGCTCTCCCTCAAAATAGATAGATAGATAGATAGATAGATAGATAGATAGATAGATAGATAGATAGATAGATAGAAAGGAGCCATATTAGGTTAAGTACAGGCTGTCATCAGAGGGACTGTAAGCTTCATGCAACACGCACTGTATCTGTCTTGTTCACCACTCCATTCTCGGTCAGCTCACAATATGTATGACACATAATACTTCTTCACTTTTTGTGTGTAAACAGAGAGGAAATTAAAAGAGGTAGAATGGGTCTACATTTTCTTTAAATTCAGGCTTATTTCTGATTGGATTAGATTTGCTTGCTTTTGCTTTCTTTATGTGAACATGTCTTTGCACCACTGTATTCATGTGTATATGGATCTGTTGGTCTAATGCAATTGTCATGGTTTATTTCTCATGGGGAAGTTTAACAAAGCAATCACACACACACACACACACACACACACACACACAGTGATAATTAATTCATAACAGTATTCTTAAGTCATGCATTTCCATGGTTGGAATGATTCTATCTACATTTTCCAAACCAGTGTTTTCCAATCATTACCAACAAAATACCCTATTTGTAACATGTAGTATAAGATTTCACAAATTGATCCATATTTCTTATACCTTTTGAAAATATGTGTTTCTATTTTTGAATCAATTTTTAAACAATGAATATTTTGACACAAAGCAACACACTTTTTCTTTCTTCCAGCACTGCTCTTGCTTAGTTGGAAACTAGAGAACCAATTACCAGTGTGGTTATCCTAAGCACATTCTTGCATGTTTTTCTTCTCTGTAAAAAGGTTTCCAGTCTTTCTGATTATAAATGTTACAGAGTATGATGTGTGAATCAATCCTATCTGTGCAGACACAGCAGAATGAAAGGTATAATGATGTAGGAGTGAAGTGTCAATGAATAATTCATATCTGACAGTGTGAGGTATTGAGTTCTATCAGGCAACATTCTATGGCAGAGAGGTCCTCAAAGGGCTTCTTAAATTCATCGGCATCAGCTCATTGTGTTTCTGCTTGGGTGGCAGAATCGATCATTTAGAATGAATGAAATGACATTCAGTGGCCCTGCTCGCTAACACAGATAGAAAAATGTGTAGGTATTCGTCACAATCAAACATTCATTCAACAAATGTTGATTGAGTTCCTACTTGGTTCCTGCAGGGTGTTCAATGCTAGACGTTTGAAAAAACAAAACAAAACTGTAACACAGTCTCTGACTCCATAAAGCTTACCACTATTGGTAAAGATATATAAGATAATCATATCTCACTATGTTCCATGTTGTAAAGAGACCACAAGTTGGCCAAGATACTTTGCCTACACTACAAGCAGGATTTAAAGAAGATAATATATGGAGAGTACACCACCGAACTGATCCAAAAACAGGTTCTTCTTAAAATTAGTGAATAGAATGGCCAGGCTTATCTTTTAACAGAATTTCAGTAAGTTCATTGAAATGCATGGTAAAATGTAGATCTTCCTTGACTTACAATGAGGTTGTGTTCTGACAAATCCACTATAAATTGAAAATGTCATAAATTGAAAATGGATCTAATACACATGAACTGTTGAACACCATAGCTTAGACTTAGCCCACTCAGAACAATTCGATGAGCCTACAGTTGGGCAAAATCATCTAACAAAAATCTTATTTTACAGTAAAGTGTTAAATATTTCATTATTATTGAATACCATACAAAGCATGAAAAGCAGAGAGGTTGCCTGGGGACAGAATGCTTGCTGAGTATCTCAGATGTTTACCCCCATGATTGTGTGCCTGTGGCTAGGTGCTGCTGCCCAGCATCACGAGAGAGGATGATACCATGTATCGTTATCTGTGGAAAAGATCCAAATTCAAGATTGGAAGTACAGAAACAAAATTAAAAAATAAAAATAACCAAAATTTGAAGTACAGTTTCCACCAAATGAGGACAGCTTTCGCAGCACTGAAAAGTAAAAAAAATCATAAGTTGAACCCATAGAAGTTGGGAAGTGTCCGTGTTTACTAATTTGTGCCTTCATTTTGACCCAGGAAGCAACTTTCTGTGAAACTTAACACACCTATGGAATTTAATTAAGGCTCCTCCTCTTTCCTGTATTCAGCCACAATGGAAATGAGTTCAGTTTAGGCCTGGGAAAGAGATTCAGTCAATTCATGGTGATGGACACACAGGATTTTGGAAACTGGATTTCTCATACTGGATTATAACAAGGGAAGCTGGTTTGAAGAGTTCAATCCAGAATAAAAGTAGTTAGATTTGGCTCTACTATGCTGGCTCTACTATGTGACCTCAGACAAGCTTTTAACAGTATTAAGTCCATTTCCATTTATAAAATAGGGCTAATGATGAAAACCTATCTCACTAGGTGTTAAAATAATGAAAATTATTTAAGGTACTTTGCACTACCCCTGCCTTTTATAAAGTGTTGAACAATGCCAGGGTTTATAGTAAGTATCAATTTATAATGTTAAATTTAATTCAGCAGTATTTAAATCCACTTAAAACATAGGCTGACCTACACCCAAATCACTTCCTAAAATTTTCAGGCATAAGTGGCTTTGAGTTTGTGGCAGTCTGTTATATTGGTGACCTTTGGTGAACCAGGAATCCTGGCATACATGCCCTGTGTATTGACCATGAGCAGATTCCCTGGCTCTATGAGAAGGTGGCAGAAAAGACATTGTGTCAATTCCAGAGCCTGGGGGCTTCTGCTTTTGCTCTCCTGAAAGACCCACACCACCATGTAAGAAATCCTATTATCTTATAGGCACAGTGTAGATCAAGAGAAATCCTCAGGCTATCATATAGAAAGAGACAAGCTCATTCTGGTGTCCCAGCTGATTCAAGTCCCCATGGACCCACCAGCTGAACACAGCCACATAAGAAACTGCTGACAAAGAGCAGTAGAAGAACCATCCAGCCGAGTCGAGATCAAAGGAGAAACAGAGAGTGAATGAAATAGTTTTTATTTTAAAACACTAAGTCGTGGGGTATTTATTTCAGCAAATGCTAACTGGAATAGGGCTACTCCCTTTTCTTCAATCCCTTCCCCCACCACACACACTTTTTAGATTTCTTCCCATATGTTCCCATTTTACTGATCACCCATTTATAAACCTGCAAAAGCTACCTAAGTTGAGCTAAAATATCATTCTGGAGTCATTTACAGGATTTAGGACACATGTTAATTATAAAATAATAGGATTCAAGGAAACCTGAATGTCCAACTTGGCTGTAGTTGCTGACCATTTATCAAATAAAGACTTACAAGTCTGTAAGATCAGTTTCACGAACATTGTCACCTCGATCTTTTCATGCTTCTGTGACGTATAACCCATTGTTGACTCATCATGATTTGTGCATTGTAAAATATTATGATACATATTTGTATTCATAAAATGCCCATTGTCCATTAATCTCTATTTCTGTTAGGGTTGGATTTTCTTTAAAGCTGCAAAAAAATAATTTTCACCTGGAGGTTGAGTCCAAAATCTATCTGCTTTTAAAATGTGTAGCGTGTTCTGAGTTACAATGGCAACTTCAAGCCTCAAACGTATGAATTTCAGAAGTTAAATTTTAGAACATCTCTTCAACTTAATTCTTACTGCATTTCTTTATCAAGTCCTGCTTTTCTGATTATGCCAAACCAGCCAAGTAACCCTAAAGTATCGCCAAATTTTTATTGAAGATGAGCTTGAACAACTGGAAAGTTTATCGGAAGGGGTCATTCATTAGCCCCATGATCTCACTGAATCACTTTAGCACAGCAGCATGATCTTGGCAGACTACTGAATTTGCCCTTGAAATGAAGACACCAGTTCCCATGAGAATATCTCTACTTTCAAATCTGTTAGTACCGTGTAGAAGACTTCACAAATTATTACCAGGTTTATAATATAAGCAACTGAGGAGCACCTGGGTGGTTCAGTTGGGTAAGCATCCAGCTCTTGAGCTCTGCTTGGGTCATGATCTCAGGGTGCTTAGATTGAGCCCAAAGACAGGCTCAGCGCTGGGCATGAAAACTGCTAGAGATTCTCCCTCTCCCTTTCCCTCCATACTTCCTCCACTACCCCCTCACATTCTCTCTCATTCTCTCTCTCTAAAAATAATAATAATGATAATTCAAGCCATTGGTTTTTCTATTGGTATTTTTAAAAGAATATTGGGATATAAGCAGTGGTAATTATTCAAGTCCCTCTATCAGTATTCAAGGTAGTATTTAGGGTTCTCCAGAGAATGAATATATAATGAATACATATATATACATGTGTATATATGTACACACATATAATCATATTTTATATAATTTGCGTGATATAATTATATAATGGTATGTTATATATAATACGTATTATACATATTACACATATATAAAATTTTAAAGAATTGGCTCAGCAATTATAGAAGGCAGCAAATCCAAAAGCTGCAGGGTGGACCAGCAAGTTGATGCAACTATTCAAGTCCAAAGACCATCAAGTAAGTCTTTTACTTGAGACTAGAAAGCAACTAAGTTGCTTTCAACTTACTTGAAAGCAAATGTTTCAGTTCATGTATGAAATACTTCTGCTACAGAATCCCCTTTTGTGTGGGGGAGGTCAGCCTTTGCTCTATTCAGATTTTTAACTGATTTATCAGTGGATTTGGTCAAGACTCGCCCAATATAGGGAGAGCGATCTGCTTTATTCAAAGTCCACTGATTAAACGTTAATCTCATTCAAAAACACTCTCACAGAAAAATCAGTATAATGTTCGACCACATTTCTGGGCACCATGGCCCAATCAGGTTGACACACAGAATTAATTACCACATTCACCTTGAGATCTGAGCCAACTAAGAAGTAGTCTCAGGTATCACATAGATGCAGATGGACAATAGCAGCGTTTGAGTAGAAGTCATGATTTAGAGAAATGGCCAAATGGGCTTGCAACTCAAACCTCCCACGTTAGTGACCGATGACCTCTACCCAGCTATTTTTCCATAAGGAAGGGAGAAGACTATGCGGAATGTGAGAAGAAAGTTCAAACCGTGTGCGTCGTGCTTTTCTCCATCTTACTACCTTACGCCCCTATCATTCTTTGAAGAGAAATGACTGTGAAGACAAAGAGGAGGCTGTAAGTTACTGGTTGAAATGATTCTGAAGGAGTGGAAGTTAGTACTATGGAAGATCATACAGGTTTGAGTGAAGAGCGACAGGACTATTCCTTCAAACAGCATTCAAATAAGATGTTTCAGAACAAAACTGGTTTCAGATCTAAACATACATCATCCAGAATATGGCTGCATGTGCATTACAAACTTAAAAATTATGTGAAGGATGCTTTTGGAGGTAATTTAGAAAATCCAAACATATTCTTCAAGTTTTCTTCTTTTGGTCAACACTCTTTTTCTCGAAGAACAATGTAAGATTTTGGTCATCCTTATGGCTTTCATATTTCCCTTTTATGTGATCTTTCAGTGTGATTCACAGAAATTTAAAGGTCCCATTGGCGAAATAACCCATCATAATTACACTTAGCTACATTATCCTTTCTCAGCAGAAAGTCAGGAAAATATCATTTATCATCATTTTGCATAATATTAACATATTCATATGTTATGCAAAGATATGTCATCTAAAAATTTATGCAAATGCCCAGAATATTTTTCTCAAAACCCACAGATATAAATTTCATAAACATTTTTGATTGTTTCTTATTCATCTAAGCTATGTCTTAGGCTGTGTGAAGTAAAAATGTTTTTGGTTTCTTAACAGGACTGACTGAATTATTATCTAAGGATACCCACAATACATAATGCACTATTGTTTTAAAACTTTGAAATATAGCCTGAAGTCTTCCTTCCATGATTGTTAAAAGCTTTTGCTCTTGCAACACAAACTTAGATTTCCCAAAAGATTTGAAACTTTTTCACAGGGATCCAAGAAACACATGAAAGCATTTTTTCTTCTTTGATGACTGTCCATTTAGGAATTGAAACTGAATTAACAGTTGACTCCTGAACAACATCAGGGTGGGGGGCACTGAACCTCCTGCGTAGTCAAAAATCTGTGTTTAACTTCTGATTCCCCATAAATTTAATTACTAATAACCTACTATAGACAAGAAGCCTTACCAATAACATAAACAGTCCATTAACACATTATTTTGCATATTCTATGTATTATATACTATATTCTACATAAATTAAGCTAGAAGAAAAAATCTAAGAGAAAACATTTGCCGTGCTGTACTGTGAAAATTATACCCATAAAGCGCAAGCCTCTGTTATTCAAGGGTTAACTATGTTTCTTAATATTCATTTAAATATTAAGACCCTCTAGCTCTAAACTTGAATCATTTATTTTAATACCTCATTCTTCCCACAAACATTCATCAGATATTTGCTCTGTGATTGGAGATAGAAAGTTCCTGTCGACTTCAAAATATAGCCAGTTTCAAACCACTTCTCACCACTCTACCCAGAATACCATCACCCCTTCCCTGACCGGTTGTAACCTTCTCCCTGGTCACTGTGTCTCACATTGTCCCCATTTGATCTAGTCTCCACAGAGAAGTCAATGGAATCCTGGTAAGTAGGTTGCTGTTCACTTGCCTTCTCGAAACCCTTCATAGTCTACAAATAAAAGTCAAATAGGCCCTTTGATCTCGCTCTTCTTCCTCTAAGCATATGTGCAAAACTTCCCTCCATATTTACTTTGCTCCATCTGCACTGGCTTATTTGCAGCCCTTTTAGCATGCTCCTGCCTCAGGTTCTTTGCTCGCCTACAAAGCTCACCCCTTTCTTTACTGAGTTCTCTGTGCAAGTGAGATCTCACCGGAGATGCCTTTTCTGAATTACTGAAAAGTATCCCTGGCTCACTTCTCATCTGCTAATGAGGCTTATCACCATTTGACATTTTATATAGCTTTTGGAAGTTTGTCTCCCCCAGTGAAATATAAGCTTCATTAATAAAGAAAGTGTGCTTATCTATTTGTATACCATGGTAACTCCTGAATGTAAACAGTGCCTCATGGGGGCACCTGGGTGCCTCAGTCGGTTAAATATCTGACTCTTGATTTTGGCTCAGGTCATGATCTCAGGGTCGTCAGATTGAGTCCTGTGTTGGGCTTGGTGCTGGGTATAGACCCTGCTTAAGATTTTTCTCTCTCCCTCTCCTTCCATCCCTCCCCCTTGCTTGCGCACATGCACACTCTCTCTAAAAAATAAAATAAACACTTTCCGATGTGTGGAAGACCCTCAAAAACATTTTTTAGTGAATGAATGAAAGTGAGAGATGTCTTAGGAGCTCCATTCTAGTTTGGAATAAAAGTGAATAACCATGATATGCTATGGTGAGCATGCTCACAGTGTATGAGAGAATTGCAAGTAGGAGCATATTCTGCTTGGGAGAGCTGGAAAAGACTTTAGAAAGAAAAAAAAAATAAGTTTAAAGATGAACAAACGTTTATCAGACAGGGAATGGCATGCATTCCTTGTATGAAAGACTAACATAGACTAACATAGGTCAATATACAAAGACTAACATAGGTCAATATACAAAGGGCTAAAATATGCCCAGCACAATTAGAAACTTTGAATCATACAACATGGCTGGCATATGCTTAGGTCAGCCTTGCTTGGAAGAATATCCCTTATTGGTTCCCTAACATTTCCTACCTACTTCTTCTCTTCCAGGGTAATATTATGCATCCACATACACTTATATGCATATATATATACACAAACATATATATGTATGTATGTTATTATTTATATTATATTATTATTATATACCCTACCAATATGGGGTAAATATTGTCCCATCATTTTCACATATTTTATTTCATTTTAGCCTCACAAAACCCCCTGTGGATTAGTTGTAGCCAACTCTATTTTACAAATGAGGAAGCTGGCATTGATGTTAAAACAATTTGCCCAGAATCACACAGTAGTGATGGAGCCAGGTTTTGGCTGCAAGTGAAGTTCTCTTTCCTTGTGTCAAGTCACCTTCCCATCCTGTCCTTTCCTTTGTACCATAGAACAAATGTACCTTCCTGATACAGTTAAAAATACATGATCTTTGCATCATGTAGAATTACGGTAAACTTAATGTGATTGAAAACCCAAATAGATGGGGCGTCAAATAGATGGCTCAGTGGGTTAAAGCCTCTGCCTTCAGCTCAGGTCATGATCTCAGGGTCCTGGGATCGAGCCCCACATCAGGCTCTCTGCTCAGCAGGGAGTCTGCTTCCACCTCTCTCTCTCTCTGCCTGTCTTTATGCCTATTTGTGATCTCTCTCTCTTTGTCAAATAAATAAATAAAATCTTAAAAAAAAAAAAAAAAACCCAAAAAACGAAAGAACAAGTTTAATCAAGAAAGAGACTTGTTTCTTTCATGTAGAAGTCAGGATATAAGATGCCTTGTTGTCCCAAGATTTGGAGAACTTCGGTTTCTCCCATCTTTCTGTTCTATCATGTATAGTTTCATCCTGATGGGATCCCCTAGGTCAAATAACTGCTGGAACTTCATATATATCCCATCCAAATACCAGTCCACGAGAAAAAGAGATTCTCTCCTTCTGCATATATTTCCTGGAAGATGGGTAGACCACATTTGCTGACTTTTCATTAGCCAGAACTTGTCACATGGTCAGAGATGTGGGATGGAGTGACTTCTATTCTGGACAACCAAACGTCCAACTAAAAAAAATACAGATTCTACTTTCAGAAAAAAATAATGATGATAGGTGTAATGGGATAGCATTCTCTGCAATAGTCATAAATCAATAGGGACACTGCTCTTTAAAAAAAAAAAAAAGATTTTATTTATTTGACAGAGAGAAACACAGAGAGAGAGGGAACACAAGCAGAGGGAATGGTAGCAGGAGAAGCAGGCTTCCTGCTGAGCAGGGAGCGCGATGTGGGGCTCGATCCCAGGACTCTGGGATCATGACCTGAGCTGAAGGCAGACGCTTAACGACTGAGCCACCCAGGTGCCCCAGGACACTGCTCTTTAAACAGAATATTCAGAGGTCTGAAAACTATGGTCCACGGGCCAAATCCAGTCTGCCACCGGTTTTTGTAAATGAAGTTTTACTGAAACACTTCCATGCCCATTTGTGTATATGTTGTCCATGGTTGCCTTCGCAGAGCGGAGTAGTCGGAATGGAGACCTTGTGGCACACCAGCCCTGCAATCTTTACCGTATGGCCATTTACAGAAAAAGTTTGCTGATCCCTGCTCGAGATCAGTGGGTTCAAGTTTCTAAAACAGACTCAAAAATTTTTTAAAGATTTTATTTATTGACAAGAGAGAGAGGGAGAAAGAGAGAGCAAGCTAGAGAGAGAGAGAGAGAGCATGAGCAGGGAGGAGGGGCAGAGGGAGAGGGAGAAGCAGACTCCCTGCTGAGCAGGGGGACCAACACAGGGCTGAAGCCCAACACAGGGCTCGATCCCAGGACCCAGGGATCATGACCTGAGCTGAGGCAGACACTTCACCAACTGAGCCACCCAGGTGCCCCAGATAGACTCAAAGTTTTTAATTATCATCCTTGTTTGTATAAAAAGGGAGCCCCCATCAAAAAAAGCCCCAATACCTGTATGCTTTTTTCAGTTTATAAGTTATATACATTTAAGGCAGTAATAAAATAGGATATACCTTGGTTTCCACCTAGCTCTGCACTAACTAGCTACAAGAACTGGGGCAAATCATTTATCCCTCAGTTTCCTTGTTTGTAAAATGGGAATATAATTATCCTACTGTATATACACACATACACCTTATAGGGCTGTTGTGAGGGTTAGATTGGCACATATGAAGCACTTAGAAAAGTGCCTGGTATATTTCCAATATAACATAGTGACCAATATAGCAAAGGAACCATGATTGAACACATTCATAGTTTCCAAATTTATAGGATGTTTATTAAAGTTTCCCAGGTAAATGGCTGAGTTGGTGGTTCCAAAAGCTGTGTTCAAATCCTGGCACATTCACTGACTAGGTGGATAAACTTTTAGACCTCTCAGGACCTCAGTTTTTCATCTGTAAAATCAGGATAAGAATCCTGATTGCCTGGGTGGAGATCTATGTCTATAGTCCCTCAAACCCATGCTTTGCAGATAATAAACATTTAATGATCTTACCTATTATTTTCCCCTCACTTTAAAGTGTTACAGCTTTGGGCATGCTTGAGTAGCTCAGTAGACTGAGCTTGAAACTCTTGGTTTTGGCTCAGGTCATGATTTCAGGGTCATGAGATTGAATTCGGCTTGGGGCTCTGTGCTCAGTACAGAGTCTGCTGGAGATTCTCTCTCCCTCTCTCCCTGCTCCTCCACCTGGTTGGAAGCACTTTCTCTCTCTCTCTCTCAAGTAAATAAACAAAAGTTTTTAAAAAGTGTTTATAGCTTTAACTGGTGTTAGACGGGAACTACAGCCTGCAAAGCCCATTATTATCTGACAAGTGAAGGAGGTGCACTAATACAACAACACTCATTGAAGTCTCGCTGGGATGTTCCCACAGGCATCCCTCAGCCACATGGTGTCCCATGCCCATGGTTTCTGTGTCAGGTCTTGTTTCCTCTCCATCCCACCATTGACTCTGCCAGCCTACCTTTTCTATTTTCCCCAAAAAGGGGATTCTAATCAGAACTTCCCAAAGGAAGCTTTTTCTCAGGCTCCCACTCCATTCTTTTGTTTGTTTCTTTGTTTCCAGTTGGTTTATTTCTAATGTTAAGTATCCAAAATGTTTCTTTTGCGAATTTGAAATAGTTTTTCTCTTCTTGTGGATAAAACTGTATAAATGTCAACAATTAAAATTTCAAAATTAATGAATGGCCAATAGTAAGTGCTATTTGGTTATTTGTTTGTTTTTTTCCCCAAATACATTTATTTTATTTTTTCAGTGTTACAAGATTAATTGTTCACGCACCACACCCAGTGCTCCACACAATACGTGCCCTCCTCAATACCCACCACCAGGCTCGCCCAACCCCTCACCCTCTCCCGTCCAAAACCCTCAGTTTGTTGCTCAGAGTCCACAGTCTCTCATGGTTCATTGCCCCCAAATATCCCCCCATTCACCCTTCCTTTCCTTCTCACAATGCCCTCCATGTTTTTCCTTATGGTCCACACGTAAGTGAGACCATAAGATAATTGGCTCTCTCTGCTTGACTTATTTCACTCCGTAATCTCTTCCAGTCCCATCCATGTTGATTCAAAAGTTGGATATTCATCTTTCTGATGGAGGCATAATATTCCATTGTACATATACACCATATCTTCTTTATCCATTCATCTGTTGAAGGGCATCTTGGTTCTTTCCACAGTTTGGCAATTGTGGCCATTGCTTCTATGAACATGTGGCCCTTCTTTGTACTGCATCTGCTTCTTTTGGGTAAATCCCCAGTAGTGCAATTGCAGGGTCATAGGGTAGCTCTATTTTTAATTACTTGAGGAATCTCCACATTGTTTTCCAAAGTGGTTGCACCAGCTTGCATTCCTACCAACAGTGGAAGAGGGTTCCCCTTTCTCCACACCCTCTCCAACATTTGTTGTTTACTGTCTTGTTGATTTTGGCCATTCTAACTGGTCCCACTCCATTCTTCATTATTGTTGCAAAAAGAAGAACATCAGATGCTGCTGTTGGAGCCAGAAAGATCCCTCCTGAGAAAGAACCATTGGATTGATTATGATGGATGCCACAACAAAAGCAATGCAGAGTGAAATGACAGAGGGGAAGACCTTTTTGGATGCGAAGTGAGAATAAGAGAGAAAAAATTGGAAACAGTGAGTTTAGGCAACTTTTTTAAGGACTAGCTGAATAACAAATGCTGTGGCCCACACGGTGCCCCACAAGTGTGTGTCAGTGATTTCTATGCAGCCGGGGTTCTCTGCATTGGGATGATGTGCCGAAAGCCCCATATCAGCATCTTTCATGGGATGAGCCCTTTGCATGGCAAGTTGCAGCTAGTTTTGGCTTTAAAGGAAACTCAAGAAAAAGACAACTTTCTTTAGTCACATCATGTTTCAGTCTGGTGTATCTAATATTTTTTAAAATGCCTGGTCCCTATTTCAGGTTCATCCCAGCCTCCATGTGTAAGCTACTATATGGAAAAAATCAGCAGCTGACAACTTGATAAGGTGAAGGTCCAGTGGGTAGGAGGGTGTTGGAGGATTGTCCTCGTCATTGGTGTCGGGGTCTCAAACTGAAACTGCATCCCTTGACCTTGCTCGCTAGCTTCAAAAGCTTTAATTCTTCTCCTGGCTTTTATTTCAAATACTATTGGCTGTTCCCTTCAAGTCTCAATCCTCAAAGATACTGCCAGATTTTCTCTGGCGGAGGAGAAATGATGTTGACCTTACAGAAGTTAGTTTTATATCCTCCATTTAAACCTACAGAACGTGTGGCTCATAATCCACTAGCATCCATGCTGACAACCTATATGTTGTTCCAGGGTTGAATGCAATTTGATTGGAAATAACCTCAACAGTGAACTCCAAATATCATCCTATAAACGGAAAACAGAAGAAAAAGAAAACTGTCTCATACACACAAAGCAGGCGGGCAGCCCTAGAATTTGTCCTTTCTGATTTTTAATTTGGCTCTGTTTTTGAAGTAAACAAGTATCTACCATCAATACAGTGACCCTTATGGGAGTATTTTCCTCCCCTGGAGCTCAAGCTACAAATGCGTTTAAACAGCCAGCCTGTATGCTTAACCTACCGTGTGTGAGAGCTTCGAGCTCATTCAAAATGGAAGTGGTGATGAGATGGGAAGAAGGGATGAATTTTAACCTAATAAATAATCATCATCCATGCCTACTTGGAAAATAGCTTTCTTGTTGAATAATATTTCAATATGTAATATCTTGAAATGAGACTGCCATTACTAATTTAAATGTAGCTTGCCATATAAATCCTGCAAATGTGTACATACATGATGCCGAAATTACTCTCTAGGGCCACCTTTTCCTGCTTAAATTACCTTAAGGAGAAACCCACTTAGGTGGTGTTAGGGCCAATCAAGGAGAAGGATAATGACCATGGGAGAGCGTGAAGCCTTTGCGCTTCGTGACCTCCCCCAAATGCCAGGCTCGTGAGATGTTCCCAGGCATATTTCATGTGCATAGGTCAGTTTTCTGAGTGACTGGTGAAGATACAGAATTAAGACGAGGTCAGATTCATCCTAACTGTGACCTGTGCCACATGAGAGGCTCCTAGACTAATCTACTGTGCACTGTATCTGAATTTCAATCAGGAGGAACAAATCTCTCTGAATCCTTGTATATGCCAGTGGTGTTATGCTGACCTTTGAATTACAAATAGATACTGAGAAAGAAATCCCTGGAGCAGGCAATATCCATCAAATAACAATTATGAGAAGCTGTTTGCCTTTTGGAATGGCTTTTCCCATAATGAGGATATGACCAAGTTGGGAGGCTGAGGAGTGGTGGGACCCATGAAGTTTCTAATTCTGAATTATTCATTTCTCAAATGGAGAGAAATCCTCAAAGTTGGGCGGGGGAGAGAAAGTCCAGGAGGCCCGGGATCTTTCTTAAGGCCAGGGTTTATACAGAAAGGGCCATGGAGACTGTACTAAGAATCTAAAAGAATTAGACTAAAAATCCAGCTTCTTTTCTCCATGAGAATTCAAGTCCTTTGAGTACAATTCAGTGTGGTTTGGGTTGTATCTGAATCACCTAAGTAAATCTAGTTTCATACGAGTTTTGGTCCTGGAAAATGTTGATTGTGTCTCAATATTTATTACTTCAGATATGTTCAGAAAATATTGTGTGCGTTGTTTCTCCTGGAGATATATACGTATATAAAGAATTCTTAGGTTGAACTGTGTGGAATGGCTGGGGTTTGGATGTTTTACCTTTAATACCATGCATTTTGTAGAGAGAGGTCTTTTCCTATTAGCTTCCATCCTTAGGATGCAGTATACTCAATGTAAGTGTCTAAGACTTCAGTCTTTGGATTTAGATGCTCCTGAGCTGACTCTCATCTTTGTTCATAAGTTCTCTAGCAAATATTCAACATTTACTCTGCTTTGCATCTGCTAAATAGGTATAATAATGTCTAGCTCATAGAGATAGGGAGAAGATAGAATGAGAGAGTATGTTAAGTGGTTACCTAAACATTGGGCCTATAGCAAGTCCTCTATAAATGGTTTTATACGTATTATTCAGCTATTGCTGCAGCAAACAACAACTTTTAAATTTCAGGGAGTTACAAAGGAAATGTTTAATTTGTTGTTTCATTTCATGATGGCTACAGGTCTGCTGTAATTTTGCCGGGTACAATCTGCTTGGCGACTGGGCTGTATGTGACTTCTCTAGAAAGTGCTGGTGGCATGGTGGAGGGCAGAAACTCAAGACAGTGGCACAGATCCCAGATGTTTCTTAACACATTTGTTTAGAACCAGTACAGGAATAGCTCAGAGATAGTGCAGATTCGATTGCAGACCACTGCAATAAAGTGAATATTGCAATAAAGTGAGTCAAATGAACATTTTGGTTTCCCAGTGCATATAAAAGTTATACTACCGGTATATCTCATTTCATTGAACTTTATTGCAATTCACAGATTGTGGGGTTTTTTTTGTTTTGTTTTGTTTTTACAAATTGAAGGTGTGTGGCATCCCTGTGAGAAGCAAGTCTATAGGCACTGTTTTCTGATAGTATGTGTTCACTTCATGTCTCTTTGTCACATTTTGGCAATTCTATAAATATTTCAAATGTTATTATTGTTATTATTATCATTATATTTATTATCTCTGATCAATGATTATGACTGACTGAAAGCTCAGGTGATGCTTAACATTTTTTTTTAGTTTTATTTATTTATTTGACAGAGAGAGAGAGATCACAAGTAGGCAGAGAGCCAGGCAGAGAGAGAGGGGGAAGCAGGGTCCCCACTGAGCAGAGAGCCCGATGTGGGGCTCGATCCCAGGACCCTGAGATCATGACCTGAGCCAAAGGCAGAAGCTTTAACCCAGGCACCCCAATGGTTAACATTTTTAGTAATAAAGTACTTTATTGCAATATTTGCTTTATTGTCACAGTCTGGAACTGAACCCACAATATCTCCAAAGTATCCCTACCTATTGTTACTTCCATCTATTTTCCATCAATCAAAAAAGACAGATGGCCAAACCCAAAGCCATCAAGAGAGGAAAGTGGGCTCTGTCTCTTAGGAGGCAGTGAGTAGTTGGGAACAATACACATTTAGCTTACTATTTTTAGGTGATAACCATGGAGTCATAAAATTTCAATTTCTTTTCAATTTTGGTGGTAATTATGAGTTAAGAGACGTTGTACTTTAGTCAATTTTAATATCTGTTATTTCCATTCTATTAATACTAGCCAGCAATAATTGTTGGCTATTTTTAATTGTTCTCACGGCGATAACAATCATCCAACATCGCCTATGATATAGTGATACATTATCTTTATACATCCATTTTTTTACATGTATTCTTTTTATCACAACTTTTAAGAGGAGAGGAGAAAAATCACGGATTACATTTCCCTAGTCAGTGGGTACTCTTATCCTAGAAGAACGATGATACTGCAGGCAGAACTCTGAATCATATTAAATACAGAGTTAGGGTGGTCCCACTACCCACCCCCATTTCTGGTATCCTGCCACCTCACTGATCATAACTTCCTTCAATAATAATAATAGCTCACATCAACTGAGCACTTGATTTATTCCTATTTATTCTAAAAGTACCTTACAAAATATCTACTATAAATATCTTCATTTTACGGATGAGAAAGTTGAGGTTTGGAGAGGTTAGGTGGCCAAAGCCACACACTTGGGAAGGGGATGAATAAGAATTGAAACCCAAACAGTCAATTCCAGAGCCTTCATGATAGTCACGCACTGTACTACCTCCTGTGCAAATGTGGGATAATCATGACAATCAAAATGCCTCAATCACTTATTACGGTGTAGAAATGAGTTCTGTGCATTAATGCATTTAATCCTCAACATGTGCTTATAAAATGGGTACTATCATTATCCCCATTTTACAGATCCAGAGAGTTAAAGTTTGCTGAGCTAACACGGCACAGCCGGTTAAGTAGTGGAGACTCATTTTGAGACAAGGAATTCTGGAGTTAGAGTTGACGCACCATGCACTTATGCACCATGCACTACTGCCTTGACCAAAAAAAAAGGAAAGCTTTATTACCCTCAAAATGCCCACACTCATCTGATATCCTGCAGCCCAACTACACATCCCACAGGGTATCCGATATTCCAGACCTATCTTACATGCAAAGATTTCAGAGCTGAGCTCCTGTCCAACCTATTTCCTCCCTTTACCTCCCAAGTTATTCCCCCTCCTGTCACCATAACAACACACAACCCGCAATACACAGTGGGAATCCTTATCGAGAGAGGCAGAAGGGAGAAGCTTTTGATGTGTCTCTTCAGGGGTCCTCTCTGACATCTTTATCTCCTCCGGGTGAACTTTGGGCATCCTGGGATCTACGGCTCTGCCAATTAAGCTGTAAATGGTGCAGCTGCCTCTGTGCACTCCTGGCTCACGGGACTCTGGTAGGACATCTTGTATCCATATGCAGGCTCTCCCAACACCCAGCAATCCCAAATCAGAATGAGAGGAGCATCTCAGTTACATAAATATCGCATAGAGTAAATAAGGAAAAACTCTGGACTGCATCGGCCTGTCTCTCTTTTATCACAAAGGGACCACAAACTGCTGCAAGCAAATGAGAGAAAGAGAATGCTTCCAGACTACTTCTCCTTAGTTAAAGAAGTGAGGAAACCAGACATCAGTCTGCTGCCCAGAATGGAAAAAAGAAGTACCACTTAGCAAATGCATTTTGGCCCTAGGAGTTCTTGTTCCTTAATCTGATGGATCAAAAGTAGATTTTCCCTCATTTGTATTGAGTACCCCCTTATATATTAATATGTGGGACTAGAAAATTTACCCCATGACTAAGGGATTCATGTTCACTACTTTGTTTTCTATTGTATCAAAAAAGTGCAGCACAGACACCAGGTAGAAACTTGTCGGTATCTTTCCTGTGACATCACCCATTTATGTATCAAGCCTCAGGCTCTAATCTGTGATCTCAGTGCTTACTATGTGATGGATAGGGAAGCTACTTCTCTGGGTCTCAGCTTCTTCATTTAGAAATCAGTACTGACATGATTCTGATTCTCATTACAGTATTGTGTGAGGAAAAAATCAAATAATATTAAACAAATATCTAAATCATAAGCTTTGTGCTCCAGGAAGGAGTTATTAGTTTGCAATAGATAGGATATATTAATATACGGACTACATTGACTGTTCCATTCTTTAGACACCGCTGTTATGGACCCCAGCCCATAACTGTGCAATGCCACACACCCTTATTTATCACAATGTCCATAATATTTGGCAATGCTGGAGACAGACATTGAATTTTCTATATGGACCCAAAAATAGGTATAAAACCTAGCTCCTCGACAAAACACACAAGGGTCTTATCACCCACTGTGATGATGACTGGATTTTCCCAGAGATTTCTCAGATTCTTCACAGTCTTGTGCTCTTCAGCTGATAAGACCTACCTATTCAGGCAGTGTTTGAACTTAAATTCTGATGGTGCAAAGATATGAGTGAACCGACATGTTAGTTAAAATGCAGAATGCCCCTCTTACGGCAAAAATTGATTCTCCGGGCTCTGTTTAGTAGTCTCTCAGTCTAAATTATTCTTAGGTCAATACTTTTCCTGCTTCAGGTGGTGACACCAGCAATCCCGTGGTGCTTATTGTTTTTTAAGATTGTATTTATCTGAGAGAGAGAGAGAGAGAGAAAGAGAAAGAATGAACAGGGGCAGGGGCAAATGGAGAGGGAGACGTAGACTTCCCACTGAGCAGGGAGGCTGATGTGGGGCTTGATCCCAGGATTCTGAGATCATGACCTGAGCCAAAGGCAGATGCTTAACCAACTAAGCCACCCAGAAGCCCCTGCATAGTGCTTAATGTCACCAAATCTTGGCAACATACCTTTCAATCATGCAGATGTTTACATGCATGTGCCAGGCATGTAAGGAGAGAAAATACTGTATGCTTCTGAGAAAGGTGCGTGGAGAGACTCCAGACCAGCCTGTCCCAGTAAACCAAGTGCTAGATTCACTCTGTGAACACATAAGCACAGAAAACATGGGGGCGTATCCTCTACCCAGAATATCTTGTCTCCCTGTGTATAATTTTTTTTCTTAGAATTTTAAAAACCCTATCCATTATGTCTATGTACTCAGTCACAAAGTATGGGCTGCATGAAGGAGAGGGCACACACATCAATGAAAATATTGCTGTGGGCTTCCTACCTTTGGAAATGTTCACACACTGATCTGAGCAGACCCCTCAATGAGATCCAGGGGAACTGAGGGCATCCCTTCCAAGCTGGCCTGGCCCGCATGCTGCAGAATCAGAGGCACACAGTCACTCATCTGTGCGGTTCCTAGTGGCTTCACAAATGAGCTGGCACCGAATGCTAGATGCTGATTATTTTATTTGTGAGAATCCAAAAGTAATTAAAGTGTTCACAGAGGAAGAGAATACGAGCATGTCACCCTGATCTAGTCACAATTGTCTTCACACCATGGGGCCTTTAAGACAGATGTTGGAACACGCTGTTGTCACGACTGGAAGCAAATCAATACCAATGAAACTTAAAAAAGAAAATTGGAGGTCAAGGTGTTTTTTTTTTTTTTAATAAATTACAGAAGATTCAAGGATATTCTTCCATTGCTATCTTTCATGTACTGCTTTGCTTTCTTTTTTTTTTTTTTTATTAACATATAATGTATTATTTGCCCTGGGGTACACGTCTGTGAATCATCAGGCTTACACATTTCACAGCACTTACCATAGTACCTTTCTTAGAGAAGACGGTGGAAGACAGAGTTCAAGGTCTTTGGCTGGGAATTCGATAAGCATCATTTTAATTTCCTATAAGAGTGCCGTGTCTCTTTCCCTTATTTATTCATTGATCTGCCAAATAAAGAACCCTACTATGTGTCACATGTTATTCCAGAAGCTGGCGCTATAGCAGTGAATAAAACAGGCAAAGTCCCAGAGAGCTTATTTTCTGTTGGGAGAGGTAGGAAATAAAAAAAAAAAAGTAATTGAAATGATATATATTGTTTCACATGGAGGTAACTGACAGGTAGAAAATAAGTCAGATGGGAAGTAAAGAATGACTGAAGGTTGATGAACCATTTTAAATGGAACTGTTTCAGAAAGCATCTCTGGTGGAGGGCTTTCCAACAGAGACCTGAGGTAGGGAGAAAGCAAGAGAGAGAGCCATGTGGGGCTAAAAAAAAAAAAAAAAAAAAAATGGTTTCCAGGTAGAGTGGAATGCAGGAGTAATGCCTTGTGATTTAGGAACCCTCACTGAACATACTCAAAATAGAAGGAGGAGCCAGTAGGCAGAAGGAAATGTTTTCTTTGGCCTCATTTAGTATTTGCTAGGCTGTATTTAAAACCTACTTATAGTTCTGTTTCTCTCTGTCAAATAAATAAAAAATCTTTAAAAAAAAAAAATGGGGGCGCCTGGGTGGCTCATTCTTTAAGCGTCTGCCTTCCACTCAGATCATGATCCCAGAGTCCTGGGATCGAGCCCCGCATCTGGCTCCCTGCTCAGCAGGAAGCCTGCTTCTCCTGCTACCATTCCCTCTGCTTGTGTTCCCTCTCTCGCTGTGTTTCTCTCTGTCAAATAAATAAAAAATCTTTAAAAAAACAAACAAACAACCCCTACTTACAGTTCAAGTAAAGAGAATAAAGCAATTCACCAACATGCACTGTATTTGTACACCCACAATTGCACAACTTAATGAAAATGTGCTCTCTAAAAGTAAACAGACATGGTGTAAATATCAATATGCTTATTAACCAGTTGTTACAGACAGAGTGCTCACATGAGTGAAAATATAATTTAAATTTTGGTTTTCTGACCTTGTCTAATGCCTTGAAAGCTAGGGATAATTCAACCAATTTCACATTACTTTCCTCTTGTCCAACTTGCCCTCCTTGAAACTAAGGCTTGATTTAGTTTCCAAAGAATCTAATTTCTCCAAGATTGCCGTGGAATGCCTCTAATGACGCCCTTCGCTTTCAGTTTCGCTCAGTGCCCGCAGCGGCCGTGCACCACCAGATTATCGTGAAGCTGAATGAAATAGAGCCATTCATCGGAGCTAAGTAAAAACCAACAGTTGAAATTGCCTGTCAGTCTCAGGGGGGAAATGAAGGGCCGGTTAAGATATCTTCCCTTTTAATAAGAAATTTTATTACTTCCGGGGGCGTGTTGCATTCCCATTCCCAGAGTCAGCGGTGTATATCACCTTCGCTGTTGTCTGAGTCTGTGACCCCTGCCGCGTGGGGCGCCCTCGTAAGCAGGAATGGTAATCGATGTTTAATGTGCATTTCAAGTTGGTGGGGCTGGAGCCCAGGAGCGTGGCAGAATTTTGAGTCCGTTATTGCTACTTCTCCATCTTTTTGACTAGCTCGCTAAGCTCTTCTGATATCATATGGATACTGTGTTAAATTCCTGAGATTACTAACTTCACGTGTTTCTCTCCGTCGGATTCAATAAATGGAAGAGGGCCGCACAAATTTAAAATGAGTCAGGTGCTTGTATTCCCAAAGATCTAGCAAAACAACATCAACTGACTCTGAAGAAGGAAAATGCTAATTGTGTCAGCTACTGATATCGGACTACACTAGCCTTACCTGTAACAAAATCGTTGGTTTTAAATATTCAAAATTAAAATCGCGACGCATTTTGTCATATTTCTTTCCACTTTCCATTATGCTTCTGTAAAGTGCATTGAAAGGGAAGTACTTGATGAAAGGAAATACATTTGCTAAGTTAGGATCAGTAGGAAAAATTGGGGTTGAGGAAAAAGGTGGTCTGAGAGGAGGAAAAGAATCTATTTAAATGGAAACACAAGTGAGAATACAATCTTTTTCAGTCGACCCTGTGAAATTCAAGGGGTGCATCCAGCTACTTGAACTTGAAGGATCCTTCACTTTCTTGGTGTTTCAAGGAAATTGCTTTCCCACATTTTTGTTCTAATTCACCCAACACTTTACAGGGCCAGGAGAATGGGAGGTTGAGGAAAATTACAAACTTCACCTTGAACAGCAGGGGGCATCGCAGGGACTGGCTAAGTCTGAAAGTTGAACGTTGGAAAGACGCATTTTCAAAAGAAATTATGGATAAGCAGCAGGTATTACAAGCACACACCCTTTTGTGCTTCTGGAAGGAGTCAAGGCATGAATGAGGAACACTGGTATTGAATGATACCAGAACTTCAAAGAGAAATTGGCCATGCTTTGTGTGACTTCTGTTCACCTGCTAATTTAAAACAACCCATCTTCTCTTCATAGGTACTTCCTTTGAACGTCCCAGTCATCAATCTAAATACATATAACATATCAGAATCTCCTGCAAGGCTGGCCCATGGTGGCAAGTTCCATTCTTGATGCCACAAGTCAATATGCATTCAGAAATTGTATATTATGCTTGTGAGCCAGAGGCATGCCCACTCACATTTCAGCTCTTGCCAGTTTTTGATTCATTTCTAGCTGTTCACTGTGGGAGCAGATCATTGGAACTTGCCAATGAGTTTTGCTCTTGTATCTGAGAGCCAAAACCATAAGTGTTGGAGAGTGGAATTAATCCATCTCTGGCTTTCTTCAGGGCCTCATAAATTCTTGTCAGCCACCTCGGCTCTGACTTAAAAATAAAACTTCCTTTCTTTATTCTGGAAATGTCTGTGACGATAGAAATCCATTCTCTTCTGCCTTTTCATTCTCATCTCTCATTCGTAGTAGGACAACGTTAAATCCAGTGGGAAAGAGGCCATTCTGAATGTGCAATGAACTTTCCTTTCTTTATCCTAAGACTTTAACAAATTCCCTTTGCAAAGTCACAAGTTCTTGTGAACCACAACAAGCCCTTCAGTGAGAAGATTCCCAGGTGTGCCCAGTGCTTATCACTGTGCAAACTGGCTGGCCCCTCAGCTGGAGGAAGCCCATTTGAACAGACAAGACTGTCAGAAATCTGTAACTCAACCTAGACACTCATTGCGGTGCTAATGTTCCAGATCCATCTTGAGAAATTAAAATGACTGTTAATGTTCTCACTTAGTCCAAATCCATGACAGAAAAATGGCAGATGGACCTGGTCCCGGAAAGCACTGAAGATCTTCTGTAATAACAGCCTACTTGCTTTGTAGGGTAATAAGTGTGTATCGACAAATTGGCTCTTGAATTCTCTGCTTTATTGCTATGGCTTGTTGTAATTATAGATTTTTAAATCTATTTTTAAGAAGACAATTTTAAAAGAGAATGTCTCCACTTGAAAGTCAATCTATTGCTTTTGCTTTTATTCTTTAGATTTTGATAATTGAAGATACTAAGTGTATCAGTTAAGGTTATGCTTAGTTCTTATAACAAATCCCACAATCATTAATGGCCAAATGCAGTCTTTTCTTCCTTAGCTCTCAGATGTTCAAAGCAGATGATCTTGACATCGAACTCTCCTCCAAATGGTGATTTCAAGGGGCAGGTTCCTGCTGTTGTGTATCTCTTACCATTGCCATGCTTGTCTGCATCAAGCTTATAGATCATGAGTGGAAAGATCTTAGTAGGCATGGATGGAAGTGTTATACACCACTTCTGAACACACTATATTTTTCTAGAATTCAATCATAGGACACACCTATTTAGAGAAGCAGGAAACTATAGCTAGTTATACTCCCTGAGAGAAAAGGAAGTGAAATGTGTGAATACATAGCCAGTGTCTGACACACAAACTTTATTAATAATAATTCAATTTTTACACATATTATGCGCTTTTTAGTTTCCTTAAACAAAGGTACGTTCTCTATCAACCTTCTGAGAGCCAAGATCTGTATGAAACTAAATTTTATGGATAGAAAGTAAGAATAGCTAATTCAGTTGTGAAAGAAAAAAAGAGAGAGAAAAGGGAAAGAAAAAGAAAGAGAAGAAGGAAGGAAAGAGAAGGAGAAGAAGGAAGAATTAATTAATTCCTGGCCACTTTCCTCACAGAGTATTCAAATTTGGAGCTCAATTTAGTCTAGACAAAACTGAGGCTAAAGATATGTCACCATTGGGGAACCTGAGTGGTGCAGTTGTTTAAGCATCTGACTTGGTTTCAACTCAGGTCGTGATCTCAGGGCCATAGGATCAAGCCCCACACTGGGCTCTGCACTCAACACAGAGTCTCTTTGGGACTCTCTCTCCCTTCCCTCTGCTCCTCTACCCCAAAAAGAGATAAATAAATCTTTAATAAATATAAAATAAGAACACCACCAAGATCAACTACATACGCCACTTGTCTAGCTATGTGAAAGAAGAAACCATTACCTGAGCAAGAAGGAGACACTAGCAACCCGACCCTACAAGAAACAATTCAAGAGGAACAATGTCACGTTTAAACTTCAGGGTTCCCTCTGGCATGACCATACTCGCATGCCTTTCCAGTTCATCCCAGTCAAAAGTACAGCTACTTAGAAGAATGGGAGAATCAGATCAAAGTTGTGTTGTCCCTGGAAGATTGTACGTGTGGTTATCTATCTCACCACCCCACAGCTGCCATAGAGTCATGACACTGGGCTGGCAGGCTGTCATAATACTTCATACATCACTGGGTCTCCGTAAATACAGTCAGCAGGTCATGACCAAAAGCTTCTGGAAGAATTCTCAATTCACATCTTCAACTGTTGAGACAGGAGTAAGACGTCATGCCGACTGAGGACAAGTTCTTGTTCTACCTCGTCCAAACTCTGCTGACAGATCCTGAAAACCAGAAAGCCTGTGCAGATTGTGCTGCGCGTCTCAATCGAGTAGCATGGAAAAAGCAAAGACAGAACTTCTCAAGGAGAAAAAGGCGAGGACTGCCCGGAATATGGTTCAGGGTATTAAAATACATTTATTTTCACTGGTCACACCCAACAGGAACTGCAAATTTTTCTTATAATATCTTTAAAACATTCAGACTAAGGATAAACATAATTACGAATGTTGGCTGTTGTTGACTTTTATTTCACTGAACAAATATCAGCCTAAGTCCCATAGGAGCAGGGAGTATGTGTGTTCTGTCCATTGTTACATGCCCCAAGGGCCTTAAACAGCACTCAGCCCAAGGGAGGTAGGTACTCACACATAAATTAATGCTGCACTTCTATAACAACTTCATGAAGGACTGTGGGATGGTTCCCTACATAGTTTAAAAGACTCCTGAGTAGTAGTTTTTGACAAGGATGTTATCATGGAATTGATTGGTATGGACTGATACTTGAGTGACATGGAATAGTTTAGAATGGATACTTAGGATCAATACTGAGGATTATTCTTAGGATTCGTACTTTAACGATATGGAATAGCTACATCTATAGTTAACAGGATAGGAGAGGGTGAGAAGAAATGTTTCAAAATTATTATCAGTGAGAAAAAGTGCCACAACCATTAACATAAACATAATCTGAGATTTACTGTAGTATCAGAAGAATGATTCCAGATTTGTCTGCTTTCAGGACTCTTTTTATTAAGGAAAAATAAAAGCTCTCAAATTTAATTGGATACTTGGTTTGTTGTTGGCTGACTGATTAGTTGTTTTGTAAATGACCTGGGCTGTGACTCCTGGGAGGCTCAGTCAATTAAGCATCTGCCTTCAGCTCAGGTCACGATCCTGGGATCCTGGGATCAAGTCCCACATTGGGCTCCTTGCTCAGTTGGGAACCTGCTTCTCCTTTTGCCTGCGGAACCCCCTGCTTGTGCTCTCTCCGTCTGTCTATCTCTCTCTCTCTCTCTGACAAATATATAAATAAAATCTAAAAAAAATAGAAAAATTTAAATGATCTGGGCCATCCAATCACATCAAAAAGTCCTATGTAAGTTAAAATAGAAATTTCAATTAAAGTTTCAACTAACATATATATCATAGGTTCAATTAATGTAAAATTTATGACGTGACAAAATTATGATTTTTATAAGCTGTGTCACTCATAATATATTGGGATGCCTTACAAAAGATGCATACAATAAATTTACGCCTTTTTTTACAGACTCCAGAGTATGATTTTATTATTTATTTTAAATTATTATAAAGGCTTATATAAGCATCTGACTTGGTTTCAACTCAGGTCGTGATCTCAGGGCCATAGGATCAAACAAAACAATGAGTTGTGTTTTCCTGTCACATTTTCCATGATCCCCTTTGCTTCTTAGATAACAATGCAAGTCCTAATTATATAGTGTTCATAAGCAGAAATGCTGATTTACAATGAAGTGTTTTTACAAAATTGCCACGTTTGTATTGTAGTAAAATCAGTGATTACCTATATCAATGATCACAAATTTCATTTGCAAACTCTGATGTCTTGATTGCGGTTACCTCAAGCATGATGACAAGAAGGAACGCTCAACAGAAGTGTTGTCATGACTGATTAGCAATGTCGCTACAGGTATCAGAATGGGGAGGGCTCGCACCCCATGTATTTGCCATCTCTGACCTACATTAACAAACATTTAAAAAGCAAAAACATACATGGCTGACTGCCCTTTGACCTGAATTAGTGCGGCTTTCTGAAGTATCTGGCTCTGACTTCCCTCCCTCAGCAGGGCGCTTTATCCGCCAGAAGAACACAGCTAATTTCTTCTTAGATCCCAAAATGTAAAAAGCAGGTGGATTATATTCTATTTGGTCGGCTCAGACTAGCTTTAACACCAGAAGAGGATTTATTGGCTCTTACAGTGGCCATTCGTGGGAGGTCAGACTTCGGGGTCCGTTTGATCAATGGCTCGATGATGTCGTGAAGGCTTCTGTCACTTTTCCCACCTTCTACCAGTCAGCTTCATGTCACACGAGTTCCCTCATGGTGGTCAAGTGGCTGTAGTGGTTTCAGGACTCTTAGTCACACATCGCACCGTGTGTGATTGGGAAAGTGACGGTCTGTCTTAGCATTGTAACAAGAAGGTGGGGGTTTGCCCCTGTGGTTCTCTTAGCTCCCAGAACGGCTCCTGAACTAAAAGTTCTCGCTGGGGGAATGGTGTTATGCTAACTGGCCTTGGCATCCAGGCTCCATCCCAGTAGCTCTGAGTAGACTGAGCATCTCATAAAGTTCATGGACTGCACATCCTCACAAACTCTAGGAAATTGTGGGAACAAATAATAAGGAGGAAACAGAGTTTGGGTGGGCAACTAAAGGTGTCTACTCCATGACCTAACAGCCTGCCATTCAGAAGTACAATTAGTTAGGATCACAGGCTCTGGAGCAAGAGTTCCTGCCTCTGAACACCACCTCTTCCTCTTACTAGCGGCATAATTTTGGCCAAGTTAAACTCCCTAGCTCAGCACCTCAGTTTTCTAATCTGCAAAATGGGGATGCTAATAGCTCATGAGCCTGCTAGAATAAAGTGAAATTATATATGTGGAAAACTTAGAATAATACCTGGTATTTAGTAAATACCAAACAATCCTTAGATATTATTTTTAATAGCTTTGCTGTATAATTAACTTCTTTCAGACGCCTGTATCTTTACACATACAGAAGGGGATTTGCGTGCTAGGAGGAGAGCATTGGAAAGCTCCCAAACTATGAGCAGTTCATATTCTTAGAACTTAATAGTAGCAATTGATAATGTAAAATGGGACTTTTTTTTCTTTAGAGAGTCACAACTAGATAGCAAATAATTTGCCTATTTGCCTAGTAAAGGCAAATTTACTTACTATTTGCCTAAGGAAAATAATTTGCCTTACTACCAGTGCTCTCAACACATTTACCTCAATAACCTAATATTATCGGGGCGCCTGGGTGGCTCAGTGGGTTAAAGCCTCTGCCTTTGGCTCAGGTCATGATCTCAGGGTCCTGGGATCGAGCCCCGCATCGGGCTCTCTGCTCGACGGGAAGCCTGCTTCCCCGTCTCTCTCTCCCTACTTGTGATCTCTCTCCCTGTGTCAAATAAATCTTTTTTAAAAAAAAACCTAATATTACATTGGGTGACTTCATAATTAGATTCAGACTCTATATTCATTCCACTCAAAGAATATTGCTTTTTCTAGGGAAGGTTTTGTGTTCTGTTTTTGTTTTTGAATCACAGTTGAAAATGGACCTTACTTTACTGTCTAATTAAAGACCTGTCCTTCCCATGTGCATTTTTTTCTCATGAAGCGCTTTGGTGCAGTTTCCAGTTTCCAGGTGTGGAAACCGGACATGCTGTTGGAAAAGGATAAATAACAAACCCTGAGAATCTCTTTTTCACAGATGAAAATATAGCTTTAAAAACTTTCTCACAGGCCTTGGCTGATATTTTAGACAGTTTTCTTTAATTATGCATGATACAGGTCAGGAGGGAAATGGATGTATGGGGGAGTTATTATTGGATAAAGAGGTAAATTCCAAAGGGAGCCGAACTGCCAAGCTTTGGAGAGACTGAAATGATGGGCATCACGGTCTCTGATGCCAGCACAACCATCTGTCCCTCTTCCAGCCGTTTGCCCTTCGCATCAGCACTGTCCTCTCAGACCAGCTTTAGCCACGTGATGCCAGACACATGGCCGGAATCAGTTCTTTCCCCCCTCTTCATATTCCATGATTGAAAGAGCTATTTCTTACCCACTTCAGATAGGAAAAATTCCAGAGAATGAGTCTATAGGACCAGCCTTCATCATGTGCACACCCTTATGACTACAAGTGGGGTCTATTGCTCAGATAAGGGGTTGGAGGATCCTGAGTCTAGAAAAATTATAAGCATCATAGTTAGGAATTTCTTAGGATGAAAGGTTTTTTTGTTTTGTTTTGTTGTTTTTTGTTTTCGTTTTTGTTTTTGTTTTTGTTCTTGTTTTTGTTTTTGTTTTTGACCAATTCTTTGAGCCAGCGAGCCAAGTGTGGATTTGGACAGAGCTGAACAACGTATCAATAGAGGTGGGAAGGTAGCTAGTGCACCCTTCACAGTTCTGCAAGAGTACACACATACTTGGAGTAGAGCCACATACCTACTGACGGGGTGCTCAGAAGAAGGGTCGCCAAGATCCCTCTCACCAGCCTATATCCCCCATTGCCTTCAGGGCTGATAGAGCAGCCCAGTCTCAGAAAAATCTCTCAAATGAACACAGAACATTCTCCTGCCATTTGTTGACACTTTTCTGCATCCTGCTCTGAGGACAGGAGCCAGGAAATGGAAAGCCTGTAGTTCCGAGATGTTCATTTGCTTCTGAGGTGCATATAATTGCCGATTAGTTTGGCACTTAGATGTATGCCTTAACATTTAGCTTGTGAAAGATGAATACATTAGCCCCGCACGAACCATAACTATGGCATTTTCTGACTTGTCAAAATGCCCTTTATGCATTTCATAAAATCACTTTTTTAAATAAATAGAGTTGGAGTTATGGGCCAAATCTTACCTAGAAGACTAGACTGAAGCATAAAGTTGTGGCTTCCTTACAAGGTGGGGCTCTAGATTCTTCTAGCATTATCTCACATCTGACCACAACACTGCCAATAAAGGGATGGTTACCATTCATCTGGCCTAAATGGCAAACACCCCCATCTCATTTGGGCCTTAGGGTCTGAATTAAACTAGAGTATTATGTGATGAAATTGTGCCATATGTCTGATGTCTTTGTTAATCAATTAATAAACAGCCTTCCTATCTATAAGACTACACTGAATACTATAAATGATATAGACCCCCTAAAGGAACATGCAACTCCTTGTGAGTCACATAAAAACATTAAAGGAAGATTAGGGACAAAATTCTAAGTTGTAACTGAGAAAATATATATATATACTTATATACAATATATACTTTTGGGGGGCTTGATTGGTCCAGATCCATTTCTCGGAAAGCACGGGGCTTGAAACGGGTCTCAGAGGATGGACAGGAAAAAGGGTATTCTTTACAGTCTCTATTTTTATGATTGGTGTAGATATGTAGGGTTGAAATTGCATTTCAGGCAGTGTGAATAGCCTGAACCAAACCACAAAGGTGATCTTAGAAGCCCCCGTGGAGTGTAGACAGTATGATGCACAGTAAATCATGTTGGAGGGTGAGTGGCGGATGATGAAAGCTGTACAAAAAGATTTTCACTTGGTACCACAGTTTGCTGAGCAGGGAAGTCATGAAAGCAATATTTTTTTTTGAAACCTGAGTCATTCCGGTCTGTGTGTGAATGTGAGTGCATGCACATACATGTGTGCATGAAAGAGAAGAGGGAAAAGAGGGTGGGGAAGTGTCAAGTCAATTATCAGAAGGCAGAAGTGGCAAGCTTATCGAAGGCAGGTAGTAATAAAGTCTGAAGTTAAGATGACGACAGAGACATAGCGAGTAAAGGTCATAAAACAGGGATGGCAGGACTTGACGAAGACACATAAAAGGAGAGACTCCACAGCCTTTGGATTGGGAGACTGCTGAAAATTCAAGCTTTGTTGTTCATGGTAGGTGATCTCCTAGTTTCTTCCAAGTGGCCAGCAGTTGAAGGGAATTGTTTCTGGTCATTATTAGTGTGACTGGGAAAAAATGTCAGCTTCTGACTGGATCTACTCATTGTTCCATCAGAGAGAAATGAATACTAAGATCTAAGTGAGGAATCCCCGCACCTTTGTGCCCAGACTTGCTTGATTACAGTTTGTGTTCTCTCACAAAAACTGATTCAGTGGGACTTGAAGGAATGCTTACCTTTAGGGAAAAAAAGACAAATGATAGAAATTCTCTGTGAAAATAAAGCTGGTAGACGTCTGGGGTATGAGCATTGTTGAGTTATCATTTGTGGAGGAACATTAGTTTCCTTTAACCAATCATTTCTAAGTTCAGAATAATTTCTGAAAGGGCATTCGCATCTCTTTCTACATATGCATGGTTAACCTTTGAATAATGTGGGGATTATGGGCACCAACTCCCCTGTGCAATCAAAAATCTACATATCTTTTTTCATTCCTCACCGAATTTAACAACTAATAGTCTACTGTTGACTGGAAGCCTTACTGATAAATAGTCAACACATATTTTGTATGTTATATATATTGTATGCTCTATTCTTACAATAAACGAGACTAGAGAAAATGCTATTAATTATAATTTTAAAAACACATAGAATGTACTGTGTTTCTTGGAAAAAACCTGTGTATAAGTGGACCCCTGCCATTGTGCAGCTTTTCGTTCAAATCGTGTTGTAGGCTTACCCAAAATCAGTAGTGTCAGACCATTGAACAAGGCACCAACATAGGTAAATACCCACATCAACACTGCAAACTGTAAGAAAATAACATTAGCCTGTTAAAAACAATTCACAGCAATGATGTTGTAGGGTCAACCATATAGTTGTAAATATCTGTAGATATTTGATATATATCAAAATCAATTGCAAACACATTGAGTTGCAAAACACACCCCTATATCTTTATGCAGTCTTATAAGAAGTAGTTAATCTCAATTTTATTGAAAATACAGCCAATTAGTACACATCGATTGTCAAGCAAAATGACAATAGAATCCAGGTACCATTAAATATGAGTTCGTTCTATTTCAGGCTTCAGCAAATTAGTGAAGTCTGAATTCAATTTGGCTGCCTGATTCAAGCCCCTGATCAATACAGACTAAAAAGAACTGACTGACAGAATTTTCCACTCTTCAGACCAGGTCAGCTAAGTTTAAAGAGATAAGTACCACTTGGAGGAGAAAGTAACAGTAGCACCTGGATTGGGGTGTGGTGTGGAGGAAATGGTACACTGGGAAGCATAAGAGTCACTACCCCCAGGATCCCGAGTCCGTTTCTGTCACAAATCAGCTCTGTGATCATCAAGGATGACTTCACATTTCTCTGCCTCAGTCTTCTCACTTGTAAGAGGGAGAGTTAAAAATTATCATCTCCACGGTAGAGATCTGATAGTATTTTTAGTGAGATCATGATTCTTCTGCAAACCAGTGGTTAGCATAAGAGTCATCGTGTAGAAAACCAAAGCAACTATTGTCCTTTGTCTGGTCACAGTGGCCTGACCCTTCAGCAGACACTAAGCACAAGGTATTGCTCTTCATTGCCCCTTTCTTGCTTGGACCTTATTTTCCCCATGGCTACCACCACCACTTCTGTTTTGGACTCCAAATGCTACCCTTCTCTGTCCATTGTATGCATGTGTCTTACAGTTCCCCCCTCACTGCATTGGTATCCTTTTATCTCCGAATACACTATCAGGTCTTTGCAGTTGAGACCATGCCTTGTATTTTCTCATCTTCTCTACACTATCTGATGTAGCATCAGACATACAGCAAGTGTTGGGCCAAACTCTGTGAGCAGGTAGGTCTGGTTAACTCACAGACACTTATTTTTCACTCAAAGAACTTTTGGTCTAATAGGCCAACAGAAATCCCAATAAGCAATCATCAAATATGATATATGAAAGAGTAACGCCTGGGAAATGATGAAAACATATATTTCCTTTTTAAAGTTTCAAGACCTTAGTACATACTCTTGAAAGAGCCTATTCTATCATATACATGAGAATACAGTAGCACTGACTTTTAATGCTTGCATAAGAAAGGTGTCTTCTTTTTAAAATCCTTTAAGCTGGGGGCGCCTGGGTGGCTCAGGGTTAAAGCCTCTGCCTTCGGCTCAGGTCATGATCTCAGGGTCCCCGGATCGAGCCCCACATCGGGTTCCCTGCTCAGCAGGGAGCTTGCTTCCCCCTCTCTCACTGCCTGCCTCTCTGCCTACTTGTGATCTCTCTCTGTCAAATAAATAAAATTAAAAAAAAAATCCTTTAAGCTGGAGTGAGGAAAAAAGGTAAATGGTCAGGTGGCGTATGCATGCACACACATGTGGGAAAAACGTTGTCTTCCTTTCTATTTGTAAAATCACTTTCTGCTGTTCTCAGAGATAAACTCGGACATCTAGGAAAGGAAAAACTGCTACAGTTGAATTCCTGCATGTCTAGAAAAAATAGCAAAAGAGTCCAGGCCTTTGGCTATGTAGGCTTTAAGAAATCTGGGCCGTGTATTTCATTATACTTGATAACTTAAAAGGGATTCGCTTTCACGTACCCGCATAAAAGGAATTGTCTAAGTTCTCCTGTCATGGCAAGAGAGTGACTTATAGTTGGCAGGGACCTATGAGATGATCCAGTACAATGACCTCATCTGCGGAAGAAGTTGTGAGAGTCCTCTTAGGTTTAAGTCCATTTTATCATTTGCTACTTAATAAAATCCTCCCATGGTTCATTGTAGAGAAACTACTTAAAATGACCTGCTCCTTATTGTCATAAAAGGGATTTCTATCCAAACAAATACTAGCTATGTTTTAAAAAATAGGAACACCTAAAGTTAAGCTCTGGGATCACACACACCTGTGTTCCAATCTCAGCGAGACCCTTCCTAGGAGCCTGGACTGGCGACCTGAGGTCTTCATACATTTGTTCGCTTTCCCTATTAAATGAGAGATGTTCTGGTTTCTACCTTAAGTGATACCACACGTACAGCCCAAAATAATGCCATACGTGTGGTCAGTGCCCATTTCAGTTTCAATCTTAAGACATTTGGTTTATTTTTACATTCTGATTATGAAAAAATGTAAGGCAGATTCTTAAATCTGGTAGTTTGATAGCACATTCATGTACAACACAGGACAGGAAAAGAAAGTGAATATATCTATGGAATATAATAGATGTGGGGAGGGGCGCCTGGGTGGCTCAGTGGGTTAAAGCCTCTGCCTTCCTCTCAGGTCATGATCCCAGGGTCCTGGGATCGAGCCCCGTATCGGGCTCTCTGCTCAGCAGGGAGCCTGCTTCCCCCTCTCTCTCTGCCCGCCTCTCTGCCTACTTGTGATCTCTCTCTGTGTGTTTCAAATAAATAAATAAAATCTTTAAAAAAAAAAATAGATGTGGGGAAAGGGTCGATAACTTTTATTGAACATGATGACTTTTACCCCAGGATTATTCTCAGAATCATGTAATTCCAGGCCACATTCATAATACCCAGGTATTTTCAAAGATTGTATTCTCTGAAAATAATTTATCTTTTTATAATTAATAAATGATAATTTATCATTTATTGTCAGAAAAGGATAAGTAGTAGAATTGACTGGTCCTTCTCAGCCCTTCTCCAGCCCTCTTCTCTCTTCCACCAAACACACAGCATCCAACTAAACCAACCATCAAACAAAGCAACCCAGTCGTATAATGACTTCAGACTGAATGGTGACATTTTTAGCCAATGAACTTGATGAACAAATGAATATGCTTAGTCTCTAGAATGTATAAAATCATTCCAAGTACCAAAGAGGCTTTGCAATGCAGACTTGTATTAGGGAATTGGAATTGAGAGGAAAAGGGACCTTAGAAATATTTCTGTGAATTGCTCATTGAAGTCACTCTAAAGTTTCTTTCAGCAATGCAAGTAATGGATGAGGAATTTTAAGATTTATTGGGATTACTGAGGTGCGTGGGTGGCTCAGTCAATTAACTGTCTGACTCCTGTTTTCGGTTCAGGTCATGATCACGGAGTCTTGAGATCCAGCCCCTCACTGAGCGTAGGGCCTCCTTAAGATTCCCTCTCTCCCTCTCCCTCTGCCCTCTCTGCCAAGTGGGTGCATACACTCTCTCTAAAAAATAAAATAATAAAATAAAATAAAAAAAGATTTATTGGGATTATTGCCCTGCTTTTCTTTCAAATTAATTGATACAATATTAAGATTGATACAATATTAAGATCTTAATACAACATTGAGATCTCACTTGAAGATCTCATTTATTCAAGTTGCAGACTTTAAGGAAAGAAAAAAAAACCTAAACATATAAATTACTTTACAGTTGTAAGCTATATGGTTCTAAGAAAAAGAACTAGCATATTTAAACTATTTGGTATCACACTCAAAGAATGAAAGATAACCTTGGTACACATAATAGAGTTCAATTTTATCAATGCTGCTACTAACTTTTTCTATAGAGGCATCCGGAAAACCTGAATGAAGAATTAAGTCATTTCTTTCTGATCTTCTAAGAACTTTTAGCAATCGTATCCTCGGATTTTCTAAAGGGAGACCGAATAAAGCTTATTATCAAGTGAGATCAATGTAAGACAAAGAGCCAAATATATTATAAAAGGCGATGGATGAAAAGGATATTTAGTAAGCGTAGTAAATTTCTTAGTCTGTCTTCAGGACTCATTGTGGTGCATAGATGCCATCTACTCCCTCAAATTTATTTTTAAAATACTTTGGGAACTCATGAGCACAAAAGCAAAACGCAGCAGTATTTTAGTCATTAGGCCTTTAACAGATCTGAAAACAGGCTTTGAGTCACACTGAAGAAGGATCAGGATTTCACCAAGATTACAAGAGGCTAGATCTACTCAGAGAAGGACAGTTGAACATAGAAAGAATAAACTTCATCCAAGAGGAGAAAACCTTGTGATTTGTTTTGACTAAAAGAGATCCAGACAGGGAATTGTTAAAAAGACAAGTTCAGGTAGAGTGTTTCCCTTCACTTAAAATTCTATAGCTTTTACCTGAACTGTCCTTTTCTAATAGATCCAAAAAAAAAAAAAAAAAAAAATCAGTGATTAATTTAGCCAACTAGCTTTGCAAATTCAACCATCTACTTTATTACATTGACAAATGTTAACGAATTGTGCACATGTCATAGATTAACTAAAAAAAGTTCGGAGGCCACGTGAAGAAATTTGCCCAGGCAGAAAAGTGAAGGTGTGCCTATGTAACACTCGACCTCCTTGCGTACAGGGCTGCAACGTCCCTCTATCTCTATTCTCCAGGAACAGATTTGTAATATAATCAACAGGTGACAGAAGGCAAATATCACTGCTCCTGGAAGTCTGTCAAATCAGAAATTCATTTATATATGTGACAAATCCATCACCTCGGAACTCTTGGCAGGAAAGGTTTGACTGGCACCAATTATTCTACGGCCATGGATGTCTTCTGTGTGGCTTCCCCGGGCCCTCCTCCCTTGGAAAAAGACAAAGTCTACCAGTTATATTTCTCCCACAAGCTTAGGAGAAACAATGGCTGCCTTTCCCCACACAGCACAGAGAGTCCACATACCTCTGAGAACTACTCTGTCTTCTTTCTTCGCAGGTAAGAGCACAGTCTTGCTGGCAGCTTAATGGTAGGCTACCTGACTTCCTGATGATAGGGAACATTCACATTCTACCTTGGCTACTGAAAATCGTTCCTTTTGTACTAGTACATAAGAAACTAACTAAATTCTGTTTTAGTACTGGCTTACATGTAGTTTTTTTGTTTTGTTTTGTTTTGTTTTTAAAGATTTTATTTATTTGACAGAGAGAAACACAGCGAGAGAGGGAACACAAGCAGAGGGAATGGTAGCGGGAGAAGCAGGCTTCCTGCCGAGCAGGGAGCCCGATGCGGGGCTCGATCCCAGGACCCTGGGATCTGACCTGGGCCGAAGGCAGACGCTTAACGGCTGAGCCACCCAGGTGCCCCGGCTTACATGTAGTTTTGTTAGCTGTATGTGATAAAACAAACCGAACAGCCAACATGTATTCATTAAAGGAATCAAGTCAACTGCTGAGTGCCTCGAATTATAAAATAGCTTAAATAATATTTTATAGGATATATAATAGAATACATATTAATTAATATCATCTATCTTAATCCTCTCAAGGTTGAAAATTGATGATTACAAGTATTAAAGTTGATCTGTATCTATTATCATTAAATTGATTGGAGAGACTGTCTTTTCCAAAGCTTACTTGGTTCTCCATGTATGAAACACATTATTTGGAGGCTGTAGTGATCCAAGAACCACAGAAGGCCTTGGGAATATAACAAAGACTAGGAAGACTAGGAAGTGGTGCTCACCGCCAAATTCTCCTAGATTATTTAACCCAGTGAGAATCAGATACTTCCACTTTTTGAAATTCATAGATGTGTGAGCATGTGTTTGCATAAAATTCCTTAATGAGTAGGATTACAATTATAAAATGCATACAAAGTTTAGAATAGTAAAAACAGAGCACTATCTTTTATTTTAAGAGACAAATCTAAGATTGGAAACATATACATATGAAAAAGTTACATTCATCTTAAATGTGACTCAATGTACAAATTTGGCTATTTCCAATCAACGTGGAATAGGTAGAGTAATTAAAGAAAGAATGATTTGGGGGGCTCCTGGGTGGCTCAGTGGGTTAAAGCCTCTGCCTTCAGCTCAGGTCATGATCTCAGGGTCCTGGGATCGAGCCCCACATCAGGCTCTCTGCTCAGCGGGGAGCCTGCTTCCCCCCCTCTCTCTCTCTGCCTGCCTCTCTGCCTACTTGTGATCTCTCTCTCTCTGTGTCAAATAAATAAATAAAATCTTAAAAAAAAAATAAAGAAAGAATGATTTTGGAGACCCTGGACAGAATTATCAGCTTATTTCCAAATATATTTCCAAATATTAGGAAATTTAGGTAAATATTCAGAGGTCAGGGAAGCAGTTGGTACCCAGAAGAGTGATGCTAGTAGTCAAAAAGAGATAATATAGTAAGTGGTTAGAAAATTTAAAAGGTCATAAAATATACCTTTCATACGTTTCACAATGTGATCAAAGATTATTAATCTGTAGAAAGTGGCAAAGTAGCATGACTATGGAATGTTTGAGGAATTTCCTAGTTGTAGGTTTGAATACTGTTGAAATCACTAGCATCCGGAAAACTATTATAAGCAAGTTTATGTTAATTCAGGTTTGAGGTAATATGATAAGAGAATAACAAGATAGGTTCACTGTGTTGAAAAGATGAGAAAACTCGGCAAACACACCAAAGGTTATGGAGAGAGAGAGACCTGAAGGCTGGGCCAGGAGGGACATCAGCTACTTTTTAGGGAAACGGACAGTGAGGATGACTCATCAGGAAGAAGTTTCACATTCATGGGAGTTGGTCGTAAGAGGTCAGGGAAAATACAAAAACATAGGCACTCGCCCGGGTTCAGAGGAACAAAGCGTCAAGAACCGCAAGGCTCCAGGCTGACCTTACCTCCCATTTGCCCAGGACAGCCCTGATTTATGTTTGTTTTACACTTACTCAAAAAAATGCCCTTGTCGGGATGACAGATTAATTACATACTCATCTTTCCATTAAGAGGAAGACTCCTTTCACTTTCTGGACAGAATCTTGAATGGAATTAGTAGCAATAACCAGGTTAATTAGTTCCATTCGATAAAGGTTTCTGTTTGTTAAGCTATTTACTTGCCATGAAAAACGTTATATAATAACCCCAAATCCCAGTAAATTCACCGCACTTTTCCTGTCTCTTTAAGAATCAGAACATTGAAAAGAACTAGTTCCTACTGCATGATACATTTTATCCAACTTCCCAAAAAGCAGGTCCCTCCCATTGGTTAATTCATGAATCCACAAAGAACTTGGTACATTTTGGTTCCTTAACAGTGATGATGAGGTTTCAGAGCCTGACAATTTCAAAATGACTTCTTCAGATAGTATTTCAGGTTTGTGAAAACACTTACTGGCTTTAAAAAATTAAGGGCGCCTGGGTGGCGCAGTCAGTTAAACAGCTCTCTTCAGCTCAGGTCATGATCCCTGGGTCCTGGGATAGAGTCCCACATTGGGCTTCCTGCTCAGCAGAGAGCCTGCTTCTCCCTCTCCCTCTGCCTGCTGCTTTGCCTACTTGTGCTCTCTATCTCTCTCAAATAAATAAGTAAAATCTTAAAAAAAAATAAAAAAATAGAAAAGGATTCTCAAATGTAATAACATCTACAGATCTGAATTTTTTTAAATTTTATTTATTTGACAGAGAGAGAGAGAGAGATCACAAGTAGGCAGAGAGGCAGGCAAGGGCGGGGGGCAGGGTGAAGTAGGCTCCCTGCTGAGCAGAGAGCAGGATGCTGCCTCTCTATCTCAGGACCCTGAGATCATGACCTGAGCCAAAGGCAGAGGCTTTAACCCATTGAACCACCCAGGCGCCCCTACAGATCTGAATTTTAATGTGCCGTACTTATTATTGAGTCAGATTTTTTAAATTGAGCTTTAAAATATACAAGCGTTGTTCCTTTAATAATTATGATTTCTATGCACTAAAATCTGATAGCGATTTACAGGTTGTTTTTAAAGAAATCATTTTCATACATAACATTTGAGTCTTATGAAATCTCTGGAATGTTAAAAACTAAAAGCAGGTATAATTATATCTATTTTACCAAACAAAACAGTAATGCTTCTAAAAATTAAAAGATTAATCAGCATCGAAACAATGCTTTATTGGTTTTGCACTACAAACAACCCTATTTCTCATCAGTTCTTTCATACTATGTCGTACATAAAAGTACACTTCAATAATTGCCATAATTTGGACAAAGCCATGCTAAAACGGACTTTGTGTCTTTTATGAGGACAAAATTTATGAAGATTGACAAGGTGTGTAGGATGTTTCAATTTCCTAAAACGCATCAATCTAATAGAGAAATGATTACATGTGAATTATACATGTATCATGAAAGCAAATCATCTGAGGACAGCTACAGGCAAAATTTCCTAAGCTTCCATTTTTTGTAAAACTACTGCTTTCAAATTAGTACAACTCATTTTTTTTTTTTAATTGAGCTCATTCGCTGGTGTCCCCTTAACTCTTTCTAGCTAATCTGATTTATCCATCTGGTGAACAACTACGTTACTAAAATATTTCCCTTCCAGGATGGGAAAGCGAAGCAGGTTTCTCTGTTTGTTTTCCTCTGCCATCTTCTGTTTTTAGTGGAGAGGGGAGAGCAAATGAACAAGGAGGTGGGAGGAGGTAGAGGACCTAGAGGAAACGTGGAAGAATGAGAAAGGAGAGAGAGACAACGAAGAGTGATCCCCACTGTAGATAAGCTAGCATGTCTGACTCCAAACTGTGCGCTGTGGAAATCCTGCCACCACCATTCACGTGGTCAATACTGTGACGGGTTGCCCCCGAGGTGGTCCAAGGCGATGGCCCTAAATGGTAATATAATTGTAACTCACATCACACACACACACACCCACACACAATGTGCCTATCAGGGATATTCACAAGCAATAGCCTAGTGTTCCTGTCATCTGGTTGAATTTTATCGATCCTCTATGTGGTACTGCATGCTTGCTCCAAGCACAATGAGGTGGTACGTGTCTATACAAAGGGGAATTGCTCCCCCCAAATCCGCTTTGGTGTGTTGCTTTTCTGAGCTGTTTACATAGATCAGGTTTCATTTACGACCTGAGTGTGAGGGGAGAACCGGGTGAGCTAACAGGCCATGGAGGTACATTAATTGACATAGGATAGTAGGAAACGGTGACATTAAATAGTGCAATCACACCTAAGTGCTGCTGAGACAAAAGGGGAAATGACTCCATCCATACTCTGAGGAAACTTACTGAGAATAAAAAAGTACATATTCTTTCCCTCCCCAGTAAAATGATTACTCTGTGCTATAAATTTAAATTTAATGACTGTGGCTAATGAGGTTGTTTACATTTGTCCTGTCACTTTCATATCAAGACACATCACGAATAGGAACGGATCTGCTTGCAATGTGCAAAACAACCTTTGCAGCGACTCTCCGCAGTGCTTTTGGAAGTCCGTACATCATGTGCACTGAGCCAAGTGAAGGGAATATTTCAAAGTAGCCATATTTAATCAGCCGTAATGGACGTTTTGGTTAGAGTTAAATCATAATTATCACCACCAGCTGCTCAAATTGTGTCCATCGGCATACATTTATGGAATGCCTACTGTGTACTTCAGACAAAACTTGCTTTTAGGGATGCTCCAGAATCTCACATGTTGAGAGGACTGTGCCCTTTAGGAAATTACTTCATAATGATGGGGGATGACAAGCCAGTACCCTTAAAGAGTAAATGGACCTTTAGGAAGTAATTTTGTCATCTCGTCTGCAAAAAATTTCAAATAATGGTGGTCATGGGCACTTATCTGACACCGACATCACAACTCTACGGTATTTCATATAATCATGACAACTCTAGGGATCCTTTCTTTCTTTTACAGATGGAACAAAGAGAAATGCCTCATATTCTAATCAACTCAAAAGTTGTGGCTATCCAAGCCACACATATAAATATAAATATATGTTTTAGATATATATACATATATATAATATATACATAGAATTTATGATAAATATATAATATATATTATATATATTATTATATAGAAAACACATATAACAGTTGGTTTATAATTTACAAGTTGAGTCAAATGATAAAATTTATATGTAAATTATTTTATTAAAACCTATTTTTCCTATCAACAGTGTTGTAACAGTTTCAACTTATAAGGATTACATATTTAAATCAAAATTAAAATGGTGCGCCTGGGTGGCTCAGTGGGTTAAAGCCTCCTGCCTTCAGCTCAGGTCGTGATCTCAGGGTCCTGGGATCAAGCCCCACATCTGGCTCTCTGCTCGGCGGGGAGCCTGCTTCCCCTCTCCCTCTGCCTGCCTCTCTGCCTACTTGTGATCTCTCTCCTCTCTGTCAAATAAATAAATAAAAGTCTTTAAAAAAAAAATTAAAGTGACAGTTATACATAGTTGAAAAAAATCCCATAGAACACCACAAAATCCCCAAATATATGGTTTTGCAATATATCATCCAGTCCATTAATATATGAATGAACATATCTATAGTATTATGAATATGTATTTCCATGGAGAGAGCTCATATTCAGAAATTATTTAAGAGTTTTCTGCTTTCAACTTGTTCATTCTTATTTATGGTCATACTCATCATCTTCTGTATTGTGTTTTATCAGGCCTCCAACCCTTTATTAGTCAATACTTCTCTAGGGCTACTAGACTACTACAAAGCCATCACTAATCAATTACCTGAAGAATGAATTTCTCTTTTTTGCCAAGCTGAGAATTCATTAAAATTCTTGCCTCTTTTTTCATAAGTTTCAAAATCTTGCATTGACTCTTTCAAGCTCATTAAGTTCCCCAGACTATGCTACATAAAGTGTTTCTTCTCCCTCTCCCTTGCTTTCCTCCTTTTTTCTCTCTCGTGTGTAAAGCCACATCTGATAGGTTGATGCTGGAACCTAACAGGAGTTACAGAGCTACACCACAGTTACGATTCCATTTATATAAAGTGGTGGGTTTTTTTGTTTGGTTTGGTTTGGGTTTTTTATTTGTTTGTTTTTTGTTTTCTTAAAGAGGTGTTCTTTCTCCAGTTTTCAATACCAAGAAAGAAAGACTCCCTTTCCTTTTTATTTTTCCTCTCCCCTCTGTTCCTGGAAGCAGATAGAGGCAGGGAAAATTGTAGGCAGAGGGGTCTTGGGCATCAATGTTCCACAGAATCGTCTGGCTTTCCATCACACTTAGAATAAATTCCAATTCCTTGTCGTGTCCTATGAGGTCCCGCAGGCTCTATGCAGCTTCTCTCTTTGACCAAAGTTCACACCAAGCATCTCCTCCAAATCCAGCTACAGTGACCTACTTTCTATTCCTGGATTGGGCTCAATTCTTGACCCTTCAAAACTTTACACTAACTTTTCCCACTGCTTCTTAGATCTAGGATCACCTCCTCAGAGAGGATTGCCCAGACCATCCAATGTAAACTTGCCTCCTGTCTTCCTCAGGCACTATACTATAACTCCATTTGCTGCCTTCTTACCATAATCTGTACTGGTTTTAAATTGATTATTTAGAATCCATATCCATCCCCCAATTAGAGTGAAAGTCCCCCAAAGCCATGTGTCTCCTTTCGCTGTAGCATCTTAGAGTCTGGAATATTATCTATAAAAGTGACATGGAGGGAATAGGAGTTGAGTGAGTAAATTGGCTAATAAGATGAATCTTTTAAACTGGACATTCATCATGATTTATGTCTTAACTTAAATCACTTCCTAGGCCCTCCCATTGATAAGATCTACTTCAGATACGGCAAAAAGAGACTTAAGTGAGCATGTCACCCAGCTTGCATGCTGTCCCCATCAATCTTTATCTACTCAAAGATTGGATTTTCAAGAACCAAATTTAGCCTTGTCCAGGACCGAGTCTTACCAAACTATGAGATTTTATGAACAACCTCTCAAAGTTCATTGGCATATAAATAAATACTATTTTCCTCATTGTCTGCCTTGTTCCTCTACATATTTTACATACTTTTCTTCACAACACCCAGAAAGAGCCTTTTTTTCATAAACCTCCAGTCCATGTTTTTCCTCTTTTCAAGTATGATTAACTACATTAAAAAAAAAAAAAAAAAACACAGATCTGGATTTGAAGAGAGACTATTCAAAAAGATTGTGGCAATAATGGAAGGGAGCTACTGAAATGGGAAGAAATCTCAAATCGTGAAGTCTGCAAACAAATACAGCTCAGGCTGAAAGGGGATTGTCTTTTATGGATAGGAATGAACCAGACTAGAAAGGAACAGGTGTGGTGGAATGGATGAGCACATGGTTTGATTGGACAGTTGAGCAGCAGAGGTCATTATGTTCTAAATTCCAATGTTTAACCTTAGGGGTGAGTCAAGGTCAGCATCCTGTGAAAAAGAGTAGCACTTAACTAAAGTTTGGTCAAGTTAAATTAGCAGGCATATGATTGGTCAGTGAGGATAAACAGTTTAGCTGATCATTTGAGACAAAAAATGGGAATGGAGAGGAGGGTCAGTGTCCTGCTTTGCCCTGAGTAAACAAGGACATCGTCCCCAGGTCTTATCTAAGTCATGGGGGGAGGGTAGTTCTTTGCAGTAAGCCACGAATGTGCGTGGATTTTTTTAACCATCACTGATTCCCTGGGACACAGGGCTCAGGTAAAGTTCAATGTAGTTACTCCCTGTGCGTTTCTAATTCAAAGTAAAACCTAGTGATCTGACTTCCACCAGTTCTGAGTTATGTCCATATCATCTCACCTCTGCCCATTGGCCTCCTAAGTAAGTTTCTATGTTAGGCATGCTCCTGCTCCAAGCCTTCTGGGCTTGCTCAACCTCTGGCTGAATATCTTAGAGAATAATGAAATATCTTTCTCTCTCATTGCCTTCATGTGTTTACCCAAATGTCATCTTTTTACAAAGCCTATCTTGACCACCTTACATAACAAAATAACTCTTCTTATAACAACTCACTCCTCCAAACTCCTGATCCTGTTACATTTTACCCCAGGACTCTTATCACAACTGTATAAGCTTTTGCTGTTTTTGTGTTGGCTCTTCATTGAAATGTAAGCTCAAGAGGGCAGGAACTCTTTATTTCATTCACTACTGTATCCTTATTATCTATAATTATTTGTTAGATGACTGAATGAGCTAACAAAGGATTAAATGAAGGAACGGACAAACAAGCGGATAAAACTAATTATATTGTCTCAGACTGGGAAATTTTGTTGAAGGAATCAATAGTGTTTAAGAAATGATCTCTTAGGTGCCTAGGGAAAAGGAGGACCAAAATGAGGGACCCTAAAATGAAGAGGGTCATAAAACTCTGCATTCAATTCCCAGCAATAGAAATCACTAGAGAAATGTATAACTTACTACAATTTAAATGAAACCAGCAGTAAAATTGATACAAGTTCCTGGTGCTCTACCCATCAGTCTATAATATCACATTGGCATGGACCCAGTCTACAGAGAGATATATGGCACCTATTGGCTAAAGTGGAAATGTTAAGGGATTCTCCAAATATATTGAAAACCAAAAAGGGAGAATAATAATTAATTATGTTTTTAGAATAAATACATGATTTGTGTTCCAAATATAAATAGACTGGATTAATCAAATGTCATACTGACATTTCTAATAATGATTGAACTGTGCAAATTCCATTAGTGTGCTCCACCTGCCAAGAGAAAAGTTACAGAGGATCAATTAAACAAACAAGAAATTATCTTCCCCCCAGACAGTCCATGGATCTTCCTGTTTGCAGGGGTGCCTGGATCCTTTGAAAATTAGATAGACATTTGCATAAGATTAATAACTGCTCCCCCTCTTCCTTGCACCCCCAAATCACTCTTTTGCTTAATACCCTAGAGTTATCTAATATCTTTGAAAAAGAGAGGCTTTTAATGAAAACAGCAAATCAAAAATGGCTTAATATGTCAAAAAAGATCACAGCATTCTAACACAAAGACCTCTGTAATAATAAACACACCTGCAATGTTTCCAAGATTAATGAGAAATATCTTGGCAGAACTCATTTCAGCAGTGAATTTGCCTGGTTATACTTATAGATCATCTTAAAATGCCTGCTTGAGCATAGACAATGATACCATAAATATGTATTTGAAAAGAAATTTAAATTTTAGGGAGGCAATATCCATTCATTAAGGAGGAGGAAACAAATGCATTACAATGAATCTCAGGTAAATGAAAACAGCTGAATCTAGAGCTCTGAAAGGATCTCCTATATTTGTGAGTTTGAGGATATTATTATTCGAAGCTAGGCTATACTTCAGTTGATTTCTTCAGATGTGCTCTTATCTGAGGGTTTAATGGGAGTGGGTTCAATTCCCATACACTAATTCTCTTAGAACTGAGGAAACTTAAGTTAAAATTACGGGATCAAATGTGGGATTTTTTTTTTTTAAGATTTTATTTATTTGACAGAGAGAGAGATTACAAGTAGGCAGAGAGATAGGAGGAAGCAGGCTCCCCGCTGGGCAGAGAGCCCGATCCCAGGACCCTGAGATCATGACCTGAGCTGAAGGCAGAGGCTTTTACCCGAGTCACCCAGGCGCCCCCAAATGTGGGATTTTGATGTAGCATGGGAAGGCTGAGCTGGCAAGTCCACCATGGAAGCTACTAGATTTTATCAGCCACAGATAGTCACTGCTGTTCTGCTCAGGCCCTTCTGGTCTTACAGGGAATTAAACTAATTATCGAGATGCTCCAGAAACCTTTTCAGTGCAGATTCCTTTTAATAAGCAAAACAATAAAAGAATGTAGACACTAAGAAGGACATAGTTACAATGCCATTTATGTGAAGTTTAAGAACAGGCAAAACTTAACTATGGTGATATAATTCAGGGTAGAGGTAAGATAAGTTTGAAGATTCCCCAGCACACACACACACACAAACACACAATGTCCACATCCTAACCTCCAGAACCTGTGACTGTGACCTTCTTTGGGAAAAAAGTCTTTACATATGTAATGAAAGTCTTTATTTATTTTATTTTTTCCAAGATTCATTGCTCATGCACCACACCCAGTGCTCCATGCAATACATGCCCTCCTCAATACCCATCACCAGACTCACCCAACTCCCCATCCCCTCCCCTCCAAAACTCTCCGTTTGTTGCTCAGAGTCCACAGTCTCTCACGGTTCATCTCCCCTCCAATTTCCCCCAAGTAACGCTCTTGAGGTGAGATTCATCCTAGATTATCCAAATGGGCTCTACATCCAATGACAAGGGTCAGAGACACACAGAGGAAAGACAGAGGCGAAGCCCGTCATGGGAGATGGAGGTAGAGAACGGACTGATGCAGCCACAAACCAGGAAATCCCGCAGCCACCGGAAACTGGAAGAGGCAAGGAAGGATCCTCCCCTAGAGAGTTCAGGAGTATACTCCTGTTGATGTCTTAATTTTGGCCTTCTGACCTCTAAAAGTATAAAAGAACACATTTCTGTTGCTTGGAACCACCAAATTTGGGGTCTTTTGTTACAGAGGCCACAGGAAACAAAAACAAGGGATTACCTCTGGGATGGGGAGGTATAAGCTGGAAAGATGTGCAAGCAGGCAGACACTAAGGAGTGCAGAAATATTCTAGTCTTGACTGAGAGGTGGCTGTACAGGATACACAGAGCCAATACTTAAGTTGAGCACTTTATGTACTTTGCTGGGTGTAGGATACCCCTTGATACTAAAGTTAAACAACATAAAAGAAGGTAATTTTTTAAAAGTGAAAATAAATGCCAAGTTTATTCTCTGCTTTTTAATAGATTAAAATACTCATAATATTGAGGCATTAACAAAATTTCAAACACTTAAGACACCATCAAAAGTAATACATTGGGAATGTGAGAGAGTATTAAACGATGGACAGTCTATAATCTTTAGGTCCATGAATCTTACATTAAAAGCAGGTAAAAATAACTACAGATATTAAAATGATGGCACACTTAAATTAAAATGAAAAAACAAGATATTTCCTATGTCTGGCATGTTTCATTAAATAGAAGTATCCAAGGAGCATCTAGGTTTCTCAGTCAGTGAAGCAACCGACTCTTGGTTTCAGCTCAGGTCATGATTTCAAGGTCATGAGACAGAGCCCTACGTCAGGCTACATCTTCAATATGGAGCCTGCTTGAGATTCTCTCTCCTTCTCCCTCTGCTCTTCTCGGCTCACTCTCTCTTTCTCTCTCTCTCTCTCTCAAAAAAACAAACTCATAGCCCATAAATTTCTGAATTAAAAAAACCTGCTATTTAATTATTTAATGGGAGTTAAAAATATCGTAAGTAAAAGATTGAATACTACTAAAAAACACACTGCCCATGTATATGGGGAGGAAGACTAGACATTCTCATTCATTACTGCTAGAAATAAAAATTAGTACAACCTTTATGGAGGGTAATTTGTCAATATCTGTCAGAAATATAAAAATGCATTACCCCTTGACCTAGTAATTGCATTTCTAGAAAATATATCTCACATACACTTACACATGCAAAAAGAAGTTTGTATAAGTCATTGATTTCAGTATTGTTGTAACAGCCAATGTTTAGAAAACCTAAACATCCATCAGTATGAAACTGTTTGAATATATAATGTTCCATGCAATGAAAGGATTGAAGAAGCTCCTTTTATACTGGCATAGCATGATTTACTATTAATCTAAAAAAGGTAGAAGGCAGAACAATCTCTGTAATATACTACTTTTTTTTTAATAGATTTGATGTATTTACTTGACAGAGAGAGAGAGTGAGAGAGAGCACAAGCAGGGGGTTTGGCATGCAGAAGGAGAGGGAGAAGCAGGCTCCTCACTGAGCAGGGAGCCCAATGAAGGGCTCCATCCCAGGACCTGGGATCATAACCTGAGCTGAAGGCAAATGCATAACCAACTGAGCCGCCCAGGCGCCCCAATAGACTACTTTCTAAAAAGGATGTTCAGAAGCCCAGTTGTTCGCTTGTAGGGCTTGATTGGTAAAGTAATGTATAGAAGAAACATTAATGAAGTGAATACAAAATAGACCCAAGTATGCACAGGAATTCAGTATAAGATGTATGTGTCACCTTATGTAAAAGACAAACTAGTCAATAAAAGTGGTTGGAAAATGTAAACCAAGACCTCTATTTTACTAATCTCACCAAGTCCATTACACATGGATTAGAAAAAATTAATGTTAAGAAATAAAACCATAAAAGTACTACAATAAAATAGGTGTCAAGAAAAGTAGACTAAGAATATATGATAGCCAAAAATCAGAGGAAAGATGATAGGTAGATTGATATACACATCTGTAGCAAAAATAAAATTTAAAAGCAGACAACAAAAACTACAAAATATATAATAAAAAATATTAATCCTTATTCAACAAACATTTATCAAGCAGCTACTAAGTGCTAGAAAATGGGAAATTGAGGTCAATTAAACTGAAACAGCTTTTGCCCTTATGGAAATCTTATAAATAATATAATACAAATTATACTGATAGAATTATCTGCAAAGGACACAAATTTATAGAAAAGTCAATAATTAAAATATTCATCTTTACTCAAATCAAAGAAAAGCTATAAAAGCTATATAAAATCAAATTATTAAAAATTGATAAATTCATCATTAAGAATGGAGGAAATGTATATCTTCATACATTGTGTGGGAGGTTATATAAAAATATATAGCCTTTTTATAGGCAAGTCTGACAATGCAAAAGGTAAAACGTGTTTGGCTTTTACCAGAGCAATTTCACATCTGGAATATTACATTAAGGAGAAAAACAATCAAGTGTATAAGAATTTATATGAGTAAGGATAGTCACTCCAGCATTGTTTATAAGAGTGAAAAAACAAAATTAATCCTCAATGCGTACTTCACTTCACAAGTGAAGTAAGAGGAAATGCAAGGAAATTTTCTGGAGCCATCATAAGGGAAACAAGTTAGTTATAGTCATTATCTAAGAAAGCAACCCACGCCATCGTGAGAAAAAAATAGTTTTTCAAATCTATGACTTTACCTGTAGGGAAATCTTTGCCCATTTTTGAGAAATAACCAAGTCATATGAAGATCATTTGCTTCATTACAAATGGGTTACCCAGGCTGCTGCTGTCCCCCAGCCTAAGACAGGCATGCAATGAACCAGTTAGAGTAACTCATCTATAGTCCCGAGAGCATCACAGAGGGGTGAGGCTCCATCTCAGATGGCTGACCACCTCCGTCATGACCTCTAGAGAAACCAGAATCCTGTGTAGCAAGGCCAGAGTTTTTATCAACATCAGAATTACTAAGGTTGATAAAGAGTAATCGACATATTTAGTCAAATTAAGTATAAACTCTGTCCATGACTCACCAATTCTATTCCTGATATACACCCCAAAGAAGTTTTCTCACAAACCCATAAAGGAGCGTCTAAGACAATACTTGCTGCAGCACTATATACGGATCGATAAGCTCACAGTAACCAAATGCCCATCTCTATGGAACAGACAGATAATGCTACATGGCCCAAAAGGCAGCTAGAAACAATAGATTAACTGCACACATATAAGAGCAAGGATAGTGCTGAACAAAAAAAGAAACAGAAGGATATCTGCAAAACAAAACACTATTATATACCTCTCTGAAGGAAGATAAAAGGAAGGAAGGAAGGACAGAAGGAAGGAAGGAAGGAAGGAAGGAAGGAAGGAAGGAAGGAAGGAAGGAAGGAAGGAAGGAAGGAAGGAAGGAAGGAAGGAAAGGGAGGGAGGGAGGGAAGGGAGGGAGGGAAGGTATATACAAAGGGAGGGAGGAAAGGAGAAAGGAAGGGGGAAAAAAGAGACATGTTACAAAGCAGCACATATAGTATAAATCTATTCATATGCAATGCTGTGTATATACTGTACACATTTATGTGTATATAGATACGTGTGCACATATGTACATATGAAGAGAGATCTGAAAGAATGCTTACCAAAAAATGTTCATGGGAACATTTTTGTCACCTTTGGGAGTGAGATTTTATGTTTTTCTTTTTTAAAATATTTCTTTTGTATTGCTTGGCTGTTCCACGAGGGTGTTTTCTATCTATAATCTGAAGTGAGAGGCGGCATAATCTCAGGCCTGGGAAGAAATAATGCATGCAGAAACAGTACAATAGGTCCCCTCTCCCAGTATTACTTTCATATATAAACATGGTCTCTAATCATTTCCCTCACTCTGCAGTGTGTCAAACGTGAGGCAGATATGACAGAAGCAATAGTGATTTAATTTACACAATATTGAAATGCACTATTAAGATGGATAGGAAATCTATAAGATGCTTCTTCTATAATTAAAAACAATATCTAACGATCAGAAGCAAGCTTCCTGGCTTGAAACCAAGCAACAGAAGGAGGCTGAGCCCACAAGGGACACGCACAGAAATTCCCCTGAGCCGCTCATTCTCCTGCCTGCTTTGCTGGAGTTGCTGCTGTTTCTACTGTTGCAGTCAGGGTACCCTCGAAAAGTGGCTAATATTTCAGATGTGTGTACCCTGGCAACCTTTGGAGCATTTGGCTTTGTGAACAATTAAGGCAACAGCACCCACTTTCTTTTCAGAATGTGTGTTTTCCTGACTTGTCTAATGCCCTGAACTTTTCTATGTCACTATGTTTGCAAGTGTGCCAATAACATTATTATAAAATAATGGATAAGATGGGTAAATTTAGCTTAAGCCCCAAATATGTAAATCCTAAATAAAGGTCCCTCATAATTTCATGCACATGGTTGAAGAGAGTAATGTTACTAAATATGGTATGCCCTGCAAGTAAGTTTAGGAGATTCCAACTACCATTTGCTAATTTCAGAGTAGACAGATACTAGCTAGCACCTAATAAACAGTCTACATATTCTATCTCATTGATGTCTCCTAATTAAAGGTAATATCTACTTATGAGATAGGTATAATTAGCCCAGTTTTACAGATGAGTAAATCTGAGGTCATGGAAGTTAAGTAGTTTGAGCAAGACCACAAAGGAAAGGATGCCAGGGCTGATACATAATTCAGCTATTTCACAGTATAGAAAATCCAGGCAAGAGTTTTTCTTTTTCTTTGCACTTGCATTGTGCAGGTCATAGCCATATAAGCTACAAATCCTCACAAATTAGAGTGCCTACACCCATCAGCTAGATACCTCCAGCAAAAGTTATTCTACTTTTTATGAGGTCACATCTTTAAAAAGATTATCAGGGCAAGTCAGTAGAACTTTAAGAGCAGGCACGCAGCCCCTTTCCTAAATTGTTTGAGAGAAAAGATTTTGAGTAGATAATATTCACTTGGGCTTGTGTTATATATTTATGAATGTCAGGTCTTCCCTTGTGTAGTTTCTTGTGTAGTTTCTTTCTAAAGTTCACTTTTTATGGGTAGTAAAAGGAAACTTTTTAGGTGGGATCACATATACACACATGCATACATAGCATGAAAGAGCAAAATATAGAACGATTGTCTAAATATATTAGAACTAAATAGTATCACTGAAAATCATAAGCCCCTTAACACATATAAGGCCCTGTCACTCCCCTTCCCTATCTCCTCAATAATACTTAACCATAACAAAGGAGAAAACAGTTTTTCTATCACATGCATTTCATGTGAAATCCTTTTCTGAGCATAAATAAAGTATAAAAATGGCTATTGCTGTGGGGATTGAACACAAATATGTCACCTTTGTAAAGGTAATTTTCAATGAATTAGGAAAATAGAACATTTTGGCTTCTTTTTAGAAACTTATCCTAAACCCAGCTTGCCCTGTGCTCAGTTAAATGGCCTGTGATATTACCAGGTGCTCAGGCCAAACAGATTTATTTTCTTGGGGATATTATCTCATAATTCAAAATGGAATATTGCAAGGAAGATCTTAAAATATTTTTCCAAATAATTTTGAATTATTCTAATTCCCTTTCCTCTGAAAAGCCCTCTTGCTTAATAAGAAATAAAGGTGTTAGAGGAACAAGTCATAAAGCACAGTGCCAACAATTCCTCAGAAATGGTCAATCCAGCCAGTGTTTCATTGAAGTTGAGGCTCTAAGTAAGGATTTGCTCTTGGGAAGCCATCTCTGTTTCAAAACAACACATTCACCTACCAGCAATGAACCTGAAAACCAGGAGTTCAATTTTCATCATGTTTTAGTTGAGAAACAAAACAGGCTAGAACAGCGGTCAACAGATTGCATTGTTGATAGGGCATGTGTAGGGTAAAACCCTACCAAACATCTTTGATTATTGGATGGATTTGTTCTATCCTAGGTCAAGTAATTTCCTCTGAAGCTTAAGTACACAGAGAATAGTCCTGATAAGAGTCAGAACATGAAGCAGACATTAGTCTTGTCCATCAAATATCTTTCATAAAGGGATCTCAGTATATGCGCAAAACAACAAACTGCTATTATGAAGCAATGAAGCATTGTTGCAAATATTTCTTGAAAACCACTTTAACATTTTAATTTTGCAAAATTGGCAAAATGAGAAAATAAAGAATTGGCCTAGCCCTGTGTCTTAATCTAGCATGATAATAGCATCCCCTTAGTTTTCTGTCATCTTACTAGGATTAACAGCATATCTATTTTGGAGTGGAAAAGTGGAACGCTACTTAGTTGGAACAAAGAATTGTCTTTAAATCGGTAAGTCAGGAGGTAGGAGAATTTACATAGTAGGTTGCATGTTAAGTATTTTACTCATAGCCTCATTTAATCCTCATAATGTCCCCATGATTTAGATGTTTATTCTTTTACACACAAGGACCCTGAAATTCACATAGCTTGTATTTCGCTGACCAAATTTCTTTGCTCCACATCATGGCGGCAGCTCTACCCTCTACCCAGCTTTCCAAGCCCAAAGAGACGTCACCCTTGACTTCTCCTTCACCTACCACCAATTAGTCTTAAAGTTCTGTGGAATCATTCTTGAGTCTGTTTACCTCTTTTTATCCACTCTGCCATCAGCATAAATGCAATAGCCTCTAGTCTGATTCTACAACTTGAATTAACTTTCCAAATTGAGGATCAGAGTATGTCACTCCCTGCTTAAAGTCCTTCAATAGATTACCATGCTGTAGGGTAAGGTACAAACTCCTTATATGGTTTACAACATTATTCAAGATGTTCCCTGCTTGCCACTTCAACTGTGTATAACTCTAAACATACCTCACATTGCTTTCTATGTTCCAAACATAATATAGAACTTTTTCAATATCTCAAGTGCTCTTTCTTGACCTAGGCCTTTTCACAAGCCTTTTTTTTTTTTTCAATTTTATTTTATTTTATTATTTTTTTAATTAACATATAATGTATTATTTGCCCCAGGGTACAAGTCTGTGAATCATCAGGCTTACACATTTCACAGCACTTACCAATAGCACATACCCTCCCCAATGTCCACAACCCAGCCACCCTATCCCTACCCCCCACCCCCACCTCCCAGCCACCCTTAGTTCATTTCGTGAGTCTAGGAATCTCTTACGGTTTGGCTCCCTCCCCATTCCCTCCTGTTTCATTTCTCTCCCCCACCCACAAACCCCTGCCTTGCCTCTCAAATTCTTCATATCAGAGAGATTATGTGATACTTTTCTTTCTCTGACTGACTTATTTCGCTTAGCATAATACCCTCCGGTTCCATCCATGTCGTTGCAAATGGCCAGATTTTATTTCTCTTGATGGCTGCATAGTATTCCATCATATATATATACCACATCTTCTTTATCCATTCATCTGTTGATGGACATCTAGGTTCTTTCCATAGTTTGGCTATTGTGGACATTGCTGTCACAAGCCATTTTTTTATGCCCAAAGCCCTCCCCAATTAGCTGATTTCTCTTTGTCCTGTGTCCTTCTAGTCCTGGGTGAAATAGTATACCCTCTGGATCACTTCCTGGTATTTATAAAACACTGGTTCTGAAAAGGTAGTCCCTTAACTAACAGCTTCATCAACACTTAGGAACTTGTTTATGACAAACTCTAGGCTCTACCCAAGACCTACTAAATTAGAATCTCTAGAGCTGGGGCTCAACAATGTGTGATTTAACAAATACTCCATTGGGGAGCCTGGGTGGCTCAGTCGTTAAGCATCTGCCTTCGGCTCAGGTCATGGTCCCAGGGGCCTGGGATCGAGCCCCGCATCTGGCTCCTTGCTCCGCAGGAAGCCTGCTTCTCCCGCTACCATTCCCTCTGCTTGTGTTCCCTCTCTCGCTGTGTTTCTCGCTGTCAAATAAATAAAATCTTTAAAAAAAAAAAAAAAAAAAATGTTCCAGGTTGTGGTGCCAGGGTGGTTCAGTCATTAAGTGTCTGCCTTCGGCTCTGATCATGATCCTGGGTCCTGGAATCGAGCCCACATTGGGTTCCCTGCTCAGCGGGGAGCCTGCTCCTCCCTCTCCCACTCCCCCTGCTTGTGTTGCCTCTCTTGCTGTGTCTCTCTCTGTCAAATAAATAAAATCTTAAAAAACAACAACAGCAACAACAAATGCTCCAGGTGATTCCGATGCTGCCTGAAGTTTGAGACCACTGCCCTGTAGGTGAACCCTGATTTATGAGAATTTCTGGGGAGCTTGTTAAAGTACTGAGGCTTCAAACTGTCCTCCAGAGTTTTTGACTTGCTTGGTCTAGCATGGAGCCTAGGAATTGGACTGTTTTTTTGGCTTTTGTTCTTAAGGTTCTCAATACAATTCTAATGCATAATCAGGGATGAGCTCTTCTTCCTTAGGCTAATTTAGGTTCAATCTTATTGTTCCTTGTCTTGATACTTGACCCCCTTATTTTCTTTTTTTTATTGTCTGGCATCCTTGTTAAAGCGGGTAGGAATTGAATCTGATCAGTTCAAGAAAAATCCCAGCATAAAAACTCAGATTCAGTATTAGTCATTCAACTAAAATGTCTTGAAAAATTGAATGTTGAATGGATGTTGCCTAAGATCCCTAGCCAAGGATTAATGGCTAAAGTGCCCTCAACTACCTCCATAAAGAAAAAGTCTATGTCATTGAAAAAGCTGAATTTGCTTATTTAAATCTTCTATGACAACCCCTTTTAAACTTCAGTTTCATCTATTATTATCAACAGGAATTTAAAAGATTAAAAGTAGACTGTCACTATTTAGAAAATACCATCCACCTGTTCTACACTAGGGAATAAAAGTGGTTTCTATCTCTCCAGGTTTTTTTTTTCTCCTGTTTTAAGAGGGGTGATACATAGCTGTGCAGGTTTAAATTTCAACCCCATAAATAAAATTTGAAAAATATCCTCCCTTTTGGATTTTATTCCCTAGTAATCTCTTCATTGCATGTCTTAACTTTATAGCAAATCAAATTACCTACCAAGTACATCAGCGTGTTATTAATACAAATTATGTTAATGCCCATCTTATGCAGTCCAAATATTTGACCACACTATGTTGAAGTTTAAGGTGCAGGTAAAGGTAAAGAAAAACATTAAATCGTATACAAAATAAGTGTAAAACTACACAAAGTAGGCTTCATTTCTTTAAATTTAAAAAAGGATGTCTGTTTATCCAGTGAGAGAAGTAGAGTTGGGATGTTAAGGACAGGCTTAAAAGAAAAGTTTACAATGCAAATTTCTTGTTGAAGAAAAGGAAAGATAAAAATGACTTTAGAGTAGAGAACAACTGATCACCATGGTAACAGGAGTAAACTTGGGACCTATTTGGGAGTAAAATACCACACAGCTGGACAGAGCTCACTGCAGAGCAGAGAAGCTGGAGACCCAGCCTCATCTGTTTTATTTTGTTTTGTTTTTTCCTTTCTCTGTGTTCATGTTCTGCTTTGGAAGGAGGAAAGTTCAAAGGATGAGGGCTAGGGACTGATAGAGAAACGCCACCGAGAGGTGAGTTTTTATGCTGGGATTCTTCTTGAACCAATCAAAGTCAATTCCTACCCTCCTAACAAAGATGCCAGACAATAAAAGAAGAAAATATGGGGTCAAGTGTCAAGATAGGGAACAGTAAGATTGGACCCAAATTAGCCTAAGGAAGGAGATCTCATCCCTGATTATATACCACCCAAAGGGAAGAGTTTCCCTGGACCTTCCCAGGAGTAAGAATACAGGTCCCCGTAAGCATACTGGCTGCTGTTCTTACCATCTCAGCCCATTGACTGATTTGGTTAATGGCTGGAGAGAGAAGGCAAGGAGATGTGCCTCTGAGATAGGCCGCAGCAAGTTTTCGGTCCTGCAGTACCAGGATTCCAAACTCCTCAGTTCCTCAGTAGTTTAAGGCTATTATCAAAGCAACTACAGATTTCAGTGGACTGTTCAGCAGAAAGCCAAAAAATGAGCTAACCCCAGAGTGGATGTCAGGGACGGAACTTGCTACATAATTCACAGGACCAGTGAAAATGTGGACCCACTGTCCAAAAATTATTAAGATATTTAAGATGGTAATAGAAGAACATGAAACCAACCTGGGTTCCTTCTCAGTGTAGGATCCTGTGAATGCACAGGACTCTTGTCCATCAAGGCAGCCCTAATCAAGAGTTCAAACTTTGAAAAATTAGGAGGTCAAGAAACAGTACATGATTCTCCACACCCAATATTGACACCTGATACATGTCTGGTTTCCATACTTTCTGCTCCAATTGTGATATCCCATATCTGTATCTAGATTTTATAATAAATCTATATCTAGAATTTATAAGTTTCTATTTTACTTAGAGTTTGTGTTGTTAAGATGTCGGATAATATGTTAAAATTGTATTAATATATTTAGAAGAGAAGCAGGCTGCCTGTTTTGTAAGCCAAGAGGACAAAAATGCTTTTCGTTGATAAAACAAGAAACCAGCGGGTATAAGGATATTATAATTCCCAGCAAAAGACAAACAGAGTTGGAAGGGAAAGCAGGAAAGAAAAATGGATGTCCTGCTGGTAGAGCTTATATTCAGAAATATGTAAATCCACTAAGTAGCAGAAAATGTGGCATTCTTATTTTTGTATACCTAACCTACCACAGAAGCATAGAATCTAGCTATATATAACCTCACAATAAAAGTTGGATTGAATGAATGAATAATTTTTCAGATGGAAAAGAAGATGGACAAGACTTGAGGAAGCATATTGCTTTGCTCTTATTACAAGCAGGAGGAAGGCAGTCCAAGGGCCTTAGTGTGTGTGATAGAATTCCCCCCCAAGGATGTGCCTGCCCCCTGATTATGTTGCAAATGTGCGGAGATACCCCCTCTGCCCTCCCCTTTTGCCCCTGTGTGTGCTGTACACATTTTTTTTTTATCACTTTCTAGATGGGTGGTGGTGTTTAGAGGTTGGAAATAACGGTTATAACTTGTAAAGATATATGGGAACCCCAGTGCCATTATCTAGTTACTGCCTGTGTTTGATGAAGTAGTGTGTGCTCTTTGGAGAGTGTGATTAAGACAGTGAAAGGAAACACTTCATGACTCTACCTTGGCAAAAGGACAGGTAGCTATACATCGAAAAGAATTGCCAACACAGTTCCAGTAGATAAGGAGGAAAACTTGGGAATACCTACTGCTAATTATCTAACATAGGTGAAGAAAGGCCAGCCCTGTCACATGAATATCTGCCAGTGCTCATTTTGAAATATTTCCAGGATACACTGGCATGGGCTAAAATGAATTGAAACCTAGAAGAAACAGGGCCTCTGTATCCTGGGCATTTATCTTTTGCCAGTTCCCTTGCATGCAGAATATTCAAAAGTAGAACAGATACAAATGCAGAGTAGACAGAAATCCTGTTCCTTCCTGCTTTGTCTTAATATAACTAATGCAGAAAGGCATTTTTGTAAAAGTTTATAAAGAATTGGTTGCCCAAACTACCTAATGAGAAATTTAACTAAATGCTCATATCCATCTATGCTTTATAGGTACTATTCTTTCTCTACTGTCAACAGCCTCCCTTTTCTTCACCATTGCCATTGTCGTTGTTAGTTGCCCTTGTACTCCTAAATGAGGAAATATAGGCTTCAACAAAAGAACAAGAAATATAATCATCAGCCTCTAAGAAATTTAAATCTAGGACATAAATTTTGACAAAGAAGAATATATGAAAATCCGTGTAAACTGACAAATAATCCCAGAACATAATATTTATACTATGTGTAATTAACAGTGCCAATATAACTCTACGGTGGTGAGGCAAATGACCCACCCAGTGGGTGAGCTTAATTTGTTTATAGCTCTTAACACACTTTTAGTACTTTAATCTTTGAAGGATCTCTTCCTTGGGTTTCAAAGATGCAAATTTACAGCTTAGTCTAAACCAATGCCCTTTTTTAATGGGTAAAATTTTGTGCCTACAATCAGTTTTCACTCAAGAAAAGGGCAGAGGGATGACAACTAGTTCATTGTGTTCCTTTCTGAAAAGATATGAAAGATAAAGCTTTGCCCTTGGTTACATGGCAGACCACATCTTTGTAGCTTGAAACATTTTCCCATTGATTTTTGACTCTGTTAAAACAGCATGTAAGAAGTTATGTACACCAGCTTTTTAGAAATTTATTAGTAAGCTCCAAGATGGTGCCAGGGAAGGTTCATTGCTAAGAGTGTTAATGCTGTGCTGTATTAATCGTATCCTGCTCAAAACTAGTTTTAACTAAAATCTTTCTTTTTTCATAATTTAAATGCAAAAGGGCAGCAAACACTTTTAAAATATGACTTAAGACCTTTTTTCAGTAATGAACAAAATTGTATTAGGTTGATTTCTTACCTTATGGACCAAGACATATATTTCAATAAAAAACATCCAGAGTGTTTAAATGAAAAATTAAAGAAATTTTAATTTCCTCAGAAAGAGTCATTGGAATGAAAGAAATATGCCTGTGAAAAGAAACAGGTCTTCCAAAATGCATTAAATTTTTTTTAAGCCACAAGATGCACTGACCTTCTGAGAATAAGTAAATTTCAACTAACAAACTATCAAGCTGATATTATGATTTCAGGGGTGATATCCAAAATAATTAATGATTGGGAAGTATGGCATACGCTAATAAGAATGGATCTGTCTGTCCCAGAGCTAACGCAGGAGGCTCCCTGCCAGCCAAGTGTTAATCTTCAACTTGATAGAATTCAAGAAATATAAATGATCCCAGAGTTTCCCAGAGAGGCTGGAACAGTGTTGGAGGGGGTGGGAGGGAGCTCCCAGGGGCTCAAGGTGACAACTATCCACCAACTAGTATGGAGGTATTTTTATGTTTTAACTAGTGTAGAGCCAAAAACTGCTTACTGATTGATGTCCTGTGGTATGATTCTCATCAAGGAGATGTTGTTTACTCCTCATTGAAGTCCTGCCTATTCTGGCTTGGGTTTGTGTAGCCCAGCAGATCAGCATTCTCACGGCAGTGTGACTTCAGGCGTATGCACACCTTTCCCTGTGAGTCAAGTACCAGCGATCACTAGAGTTCATTTGTTATAGAAGGGAAAATCAAAGCCCAGTAATGACGTTTCACTGGCCAGAATGCCCTCTGCTTTAACCAAGATCTCAGCTGGTCCTAAATTCAAGAGTATGGGGACAACACACCTGGCTAATCTTGCAACAAAAGTCAACCACCAACAAATGAAATAATAGTAAATATAATAAATCCCTTAATAGACTCATTTTCCTCCCACAAATCCTGTATTTCATATCTTCCGTTCTATTAGATATGGGGGGGGGGCCTTTATTTCTGTATAGTAAGAATAGGTCTCTACTTTACCCAATATTTGTATGAAATTCTCTGGGAGAAAACTGAATGGGTGACTGTTTTGAGAGAATGACATAGTATGAGTTTTGGACTTTTTAAACACTACGGGAGCTATGCTAATTCAAGTAAAAGAAAATGTTGGCATTGTTTTTAATTTAAACACTTCGCTGGAATAAATCTCAAATGATTAAAAACAGCATGATCATATGCTTATTTTTATAGTTACACATGAAAACATGTTAATAAAATATCAGAACAAATTATAATATGAAACCACTTTTAATTAAATTTTTCTAATACATCCATATTCATTAAATCATTTTTACCCTTCGGTGTCAGTAATTCCCTCCTGACCCATCCCACTTACTGATTTAGAAGGCTTATTAAAAAGAAAATAACTGTTTTCTGTTTCATGCTGGAATACAGTGATATTAATTGTTCAGTTTTGCATCAACCACTACAAGGACTTGGGCCTATAAGTATTTTGCCTTCATGAATTTCTCATGAGAGCGTTTTGAAACAATTGTGCCAAAAACAGGGTCTGCACGAGCCATGAAAAAATACTAAAATAAGATATTTTTGTTAGTTGTCCTTAAATGAAGCAAGTTGGGACAAGGGGGTAATAAAGGTGCAAAAAGTACTAATCTGTTTGCACAACAGCGATGAACAAATTAAATTTGAGTCAAGTTATTTAAGGAAATCCTATTGCGGGCAATGAGCCTGTGGGTCTGAGTGATGGGTATGTCTCCCTGCGGGCCAGCTGCCCCTGTGGTCAGTTGCAAACCTAGACTCAGTATGATTACATGTGCATGTTTCATGTAAGTACAAATACATGTTGGTAACCGTTTGTCCCTAGTCCCACAAGTGCTGGAAAGGTTATTATTAAAGGCATCAGCACCCTGGAGCTCTTTCACTTTCTCACACTGATGTTAGAGATGCTACACAAGAGATCAGAGCCTTAGACTCAGACACAAACACCTTTAGAGAAGCAGATGTGGGCATTAATTCACACTCAGAACATTTAGCAAGTCCCCTTAGATGAAGCTGAACACTGTGGGGAACACAGCATGTTTCCAATTCAGAACAAAGACTTATATATTTGGACCATAAATTTTAAAAGATGAGTTACCAAGCCATTCAAGAAAATCACAAAGTAGTATTTGTATCAAGTGAAAGAAGAAGGTGATGGGCATTGAGGAGGGCACATGTTGTGATGAACATTGGGTGTTATAAACAACTAATGAGTCATTAAACATTATATCAAAAACAAATGATGTACTATACAGTGGCTAACTGAACATAATGAAAAATAAATTTAAAAATGAAGAACGATATATTTTCTGATAGAACTCTCTGCATGTGGGCACCTGGGTGGCTCAGTCGTTAAGCATCTGCCTTCGGCTCAGGTCATGATCCCAGGGTCCTGGGATCAAGCCCCGCATCAGGCTCCTTGCTCCGCAGGAAGCCTGCTTCTCCCGCTACCATTCCCTCTGCTTGTGTTCCCTCTCTCGCTGTGTTTCTCTCTGTCAAATAAATAAAATCTTTAAAAAAAAAAAAACCAAAAAACTCTCTGCATCAAAAAGATCAGGGAAGAACTACAGAACTTATGGGAATTTTAAAAGATCTGTAGAATGCACCACTATAAAAACAAAATTGTACTCAGATCTTAGCCATCCACCTATACATCCAAATTAATTCAAATATTCAATAAGTGCCGTATTAGTTTCCTGAGGCTGCTGTAACAGCCACAAACTGGGTGGCTCAGAATGACAGAAACCGATATTCTCACAGTTCTGGATGGAGTCTTGAAATCTGAAATCCAGATGTCAGCAGGGTTGCTTCCTTCTGAAGCCTGGGAAGGAGCGTGTACTCAAGGCCTCTCTCCCAGCTTCTGGTGACTCAATCATTCTTTGGCTTGCTGGTGGCATTCTCCTTGGATCTTCATGTCATCTTTCCCCTGCGAATGTCTGTCTCTGTCCAAATTTCTCCTTTTTGTAATGACACCGGTCATACTGGATTGGGGCCCTCCCTAGTGATCCCCTTCCAACTTGATTAACTCTGTAAAGTCCTTATTTCCCAAAAAGGTCACATTTTCAGGTACTGGGAGTTAGGACTTCAACACATCTTTTTGTGAGTGACACAATTCAACCCTCAAGAAACATCTACTAGTGGGGTGCCTGGGTGGCTCAGTGGGTTAAAGCCTCTGCCTTCGGCTCAGGTCATGATCTCAAGGTCCTGGGATTGAGCCCCGCATCGGGCTCTCTGCTCAGCAAGGAACCTGCTTCCCATTCTCTCTCTGCCTGCCTCTCTGCCTACTTGTGATCTCTCTGTCAAATAAATAAATAAAATCTTTTAAAAAAAGAAAGAAAGAAAGAAACATCTTCTAGTGGCCAGTTACTTTGTGAGACATTTACAAATGATTAAAACAGAGATTCTGTCCTGTCGTGTTTAATAATCTAGCAGACATAATAATCACGGAGATAAATAACTCTAGAAGAGCAATGATAATTGATTGATTGCTCACTCTATGCCTGAGGCTATTCTAAGAGCTTTACACCTGTTTTCTGATTTAATTCTCACAATGACAAGATAAGGTAAGCCTGGTGGTTTTACTACCTTTAGGAATGTTTCTGTGGGGAAGCTATATTTGACTTGGGTTTGAATAATAGAAGAGGAATTCTTTAATCAAAGGAGAAGACACATCAGGAAAATTGCATGAGTGATGTCAGAGGTGAAGGCAGAAAGGGTGTGTATAGGAGTCAGAGAGTGATCTAATCTGATTTCAAGGCATAGAGATGGGCAACCAGACAATCCTCAGCTTGGCCTATGCCATACATCTCTCACTTAATTCCTGGGTTTCCCTGATCTGCAACTTGGAACTCAGGATGCATCCAGCCTGCAGTCATGTCTATGCAACCCAACAGTGGAGGGATATCCACACCCACCACCATTCTTAATAGATGGAGACAGATACCAACCAATAAATCATGTTTCCCCCTTTCATCCCCTGGAGGGACAGTTCTGCGACACTATTCTTAAGGCTTTCAGAGATTCCCAGAGTCAAACATCAATTAACCATTGTGCTGGCCAATTCAATCATGCCTCCTACTGTCTTTTCCTCCTTCCTTATTTTATTCTCTTGTCAGATACTTACTACTCCCCCAAATCACAATCCCAACTAAACTATCTGCACTCAAGCCTCAAGTCTCATTTTCAAGAGAATCCTTGAAATCTAAAGGCACTTAGTATCAGATTTTATTATTCCGGCTCCAGAGTTGGAAATAACCGACTTCCAAATGACTTTCTCAAAGCCGTGCACCTTTGAACATACCCAGAATTGGCACCCACATCTCTCAGCTTCATGAAGATCTTCCCCCTAAGTCCACTCTAAAAAAAACTCCCATTTACCACCTCTCAGGTATAAGCCCCTCAAAGTACCTTGCATGCAGGAAAGCATTTTCTATCCTTTCTGTACCATCACCTCTGGCGCAGAGGAGTGGTAGCTGCTCCCAGTTGCCAGCACCACAGAACAATTTTCTCTAAGAGAAGTTAAGAATAATTTTATCTGAAGTGAAACTAAAAAAGGAAGCCATAGAAGTAAAATGCAAATGTTCGGTCTCTTGGGGTCTTTCCATTCTACAAAAAAAACAAGAATTTCAACAGAGGACAAAGTAACTAGGACCAAAAAGAAAAAGAAGAGTGGCGACATCTGACTGAAAGGCAAGCCTGCTTGAATTGCTTCTGCCACCATCCAATTAAAAGTTGAAGCACGGGAGCCTTCTGAGACCTCTCAAATTGTTCTCCGATTATTGCGGGAGATTTTGCTGCTTTAGAGAAATAAATATATGAATGACGTGCTTCCTCCCACAATGTCCAGAGTCTGTATTATAAAAGATTATAGTTTATAAAAGGTTTTTTAGGGGCACCTGGGTGGCTCAGGGGTTAAAGCCTCTGCCTTCGGCTCAGGTCATGATCTCAGGTTCCTGGGATCAAGCCCCACATCGGGCTCTCTGCTCAGCGGGGAGCCTGCTTCCGCTCTCTCTCTCTGCCTGCCTCTCTGCCTACTTGTGATCTCTCTCTCTCTCTGTCAAATAAATAAATAAATAAATAAAATCTTTAAAAAAAAAAAAAATAAAATAAAAGGTTTTTTATTCAGAACTGAGAAAGGTACATGTCTCCTGAATGGACTCTCTTTCTGTGACAATCACCCCAAGTTTCATAATGCAGGGAGCCTGTATTCTTCTTACAGCGCTAGAAGCTACCTATGAATGAACCAATTGCCATCTAGATTAATGAGAGCGGAAGCTGTCTCGAAAGAATTCCATTATCACTGTATATTCCATTACGATGCTGTACTATATAGATAAAAATCCCGTTTTACCACAATTGACATCCAGAACAAGACTGAGCCTAGGCTATTTTTTTTAAAAACGTACTATTCCATTCTCTTATTTGACCATCTCCCCAAATTTTATGATTCATTAATAGTCAGTGGTTTTGTGGCTTTAATGCCATTTATAATACTTTAATTTTCCTCCTCCCTTTTCTGCTTGCTGAATTCTATGCCTCCTATGGATAAGGTAGATGAATGTCACACAGCTGCACTGAGAAAAAGTTATTGTCCAGCTACCTCGGAGATTTCTATAAATAGGCAGACCCAACAAAGTGCTATGAGAAGGTTAACCCTGCAAAGTGTCCTCCTGTTAAACCAGTTTTTGCTGTTAAACCAGTTAAAACCTCAGAATCCTCAGTCTTTGGGAAACAATGCAGTGATATAGCTTTTCATGCATTTGGGGAGCTTGTTGCATAAAGAGAGACAGATGGAAGCAACTTCCAAGAAAATACTCTGTGCTGTAGCCTCAAGAAGATTTAGAAGAGGGGAAAAAGCCATTTTCAAAGAGCCTATTTTCAAAGCACATGCTTCCCTTGGGGATAAGATAAACTTCATTTTATCTTTTTCTCTTATGGAGACAAGTTTTCAGAGTAGTCCCTATGCTGAATGAAGCTTATAGTACCATGCTCATGGATGGCTGTCTTCATGTGCAAAAAAGAATATTAAGAAATGGGTAGCTATTTCCTATAGCAATGCTCGTTTGTGGTCTTAAGTGCTTGATGAATTGCTAGTTTTGACTTTGTCAGTAAAATAAAATCTAAACCTTAGTGTTTGCAACAACGTTCTTTGCATGCCTCTCAACCAGATCTTGTGCGATTTCTGGCTTTAAGAGATGAAGTCCAACCTCTGTGTCGTGATTTCTCGATGTCAGCACTATTTGGGACCAGATCATCCCTGAAGTCATGGAGATTGTCATGTGCATTGCAGGATGTGGAGCAGCGTCCCTGGCTCCTACCCACTGGTTACCAGAAGAACCCAACCAACCAATAATACCTCCAGACATTATAAAATATCCCCCAGGAGACAAAATCACCCCCAATTGAGAATCATCGTTTTATGTTAATAACATCCCTCTTGGAAGGATTTTGTTTTAAGGTCTGTGTCTGAATATATGATATGCCATGCGCATACTGACTTCCCTAAAGAACAATATTCTCAGAAAATATTTAGAGCTGACAAGAACAGCAGCAAAGGAATATTGAGGGGTGGCTAAGCTCTTGCTCCTCACTCCCAAGTGTATACAAGCCCAGTGTCTTTACTCACAGCACCTCTGACACCAAATGTGTGGGAGAGGGAGGGGCAGAGTTTCACACAACCTATTCTCCAACCTTCTGAATACCAACTGTGTATCCTACAATTCAATTCTCTTCTGACACAAACTAGCCGGAGTTAGCACAGGTCCTCCAGGTTAAGGGCTCAGCCCCATAAGACTGCCCCCACGTGAGATAACTATCACTGATCCAAGACTCTTGCTTCTGACCAATTGCCTATAAATTGGACCTTTGTACAACCTCCTCGCAGGTTCGATAATCTGCTAGAATTGCTTACAGAACTAAGGATAGTGCTTTACTTACTATTACCAGTTTATTATGAAGGATATACCTCACCAACAGCCAAATGGAAGAGACGGATAGGACAGATTTGTGGGAAGGCACACAAGCTTCCAGGACCTTCTCAGGTGCACCATCCTCCCAGCATCCCAATGTATTCATCAACCCAGAAGCTCTCAGAATCCCTTTACTTAGGGATTTTAATGAAACTTCCATTACCTAGACATGACTGACTAAATCAATCTTCATCTCTCTCCTCCCAGGTTTCAGGGTGGAGCTGAAATTTTTTTTTTTTCAAATAATTTTATTTTTTCAGTGTTCCAAGATTCATTGTTCATGCACCACACCCAGTGCTCCATGCAATACGTGCCCTCCTTAATGCCTACCACCAGGCTCACCCAACCCCCCACCCCCGCCCCTCCAAAACCCTCAGTTTGTTGCTCAGAGTCCACAGTCTCTCATGGTTCATCTCCCCCTCCGATTTCCCCCCATTCACCCTTCCCTTCCTTCTCACAATGCCCTCCCTGTCTTTCCTTATGCTCCACATGTAAATGAGACCATATGATAACTGACTCTCTCTGCTTGACTTAATTCACTCAGCCTCATCTCTTCCAGTCTCGTCCATGTTGATACAAAAGTTGGGTATTCATCCTTTCTGATGGAGGCATAATATTCCATTGTATATATGGACCATATCTTCTTTATCTTTTCATCCGTTGAAGGGCATCTTGGCTCTTTCCACAGTTTGGCGATTGTGGCCATTGCTGCTATGAACATTGGGGTACATGTGGCCCTTCTTTGTACTGCATCTGCATCTTTGGGGTAAATACCCAGCACTGCAATTGCAGGATCATAGGGTAGCTCTATTTTTATTTTTTTCAGGAAAAAATTAAAATAAATTAATTTTTAATTAAAATTAAAAATTTCCACACTGTTTTCCTGAAATTTCTAACCCTGTAATCATATGGTTGGTCTTTCTGGCCACCATCCTGAAGCTATCTGGGGGACCCCAGTACCAATCATCTCATTAGCACACAAAAAGGCATTCTTAACACTTCAGAGATTCACTTAGAGATTCACTTAGAAATCCCTGGTTCTTATAACAGGAACCAGGGATTGAGACCAAATATAACAAAAATAGCCCTAGGACCCTCTACAAGGGATTTAGGAGGTTTGTGCTAGGACTAGGGAGGAAGACCAAATATATATCTATTTCTTATTATATTACAACACCACAAGCATTCCCAATTTACTCTATCTGCCAACAAGATTGTTTCCCTGCAGTCCCTCTCTGGCTTAGTTCCCATTCAAGGAACAACTTCCTGTCCCCAGGCAGATGGTGGTCCAGGACACAGCCAGAGAACATCTTTTTTTTTCTCCGAAGGGCCTTTCAGTGACAACTGGGAGAAGTGATCTTAAATAGCCAATTTAGGGCTGGAGAGGAATTTTATAGAATTTAAAGGTGAATAATAGAAAGGAGGAGAACTGTGAAAGCTTAAATAATCTGTGGCCATGTCTACAGAGCCCTGAGTAATCAATTAGGGTATGAGATAGCAAAGAGACCTCTCAAGGTGGGAAAATAAGAAAAGGAAGATTGGAAGGAAATTTCACAATGGAGAAGTGAGATTTCCCTGGTACTTGAAAGTGTAATCTCTACTCCCAAAAGCAAGCCAAAAAGATATGTTAGACTTTATTATAAAATAAAGGTAGAGGGGAAAGTGCTGCAGCTCTAGTACAGTACATGCAAGGTGCTCAAATCACTTAAAAATAAATAAAGGTCTTGACTTCTTGGCACTACTTCAGCATATTCCTCTTTTCTTCTAAGAGTTTGTGCCTTTGCCGTAGGCAGGGGTCCTTCGAAGGGAGACACAGTGAAGAGGTCACCGTCTTCTAAAAGAAATGTATTTCCACACTACTTGCCCCATTTGAAAATAATGTTTTATTTTAACTTATTAACTTTATATCTTAAAGCCAGGAATCAAGTATAAAATGTCTCAAAAAGCTTGGAACACATTTTATAAATAGTCTGGGATCCGAAGACTGAAATCCTTAGATTTCTTGAATCCACAATTTTAATATCTCCTGTTAAAATTTCACTGAAGGTGAATACAATGAAATTTATGCAAGTGTAGAATGAATTTAATTTTTGTGTCCAAACTATCAAAAAGCGAGTTTATAATGTCTTTAATTCTGACACCTTCCCTGAGGGCAGGTATTTTCCTGGTTTGAGCTACTGGGTGGAAATCCAGAAATCTATAACCTTTATGATAAGATCACTTGCTGATGAAGAAATAAGCTATCAGCCTCGTTTGAGGGGGTAAGTGGTTTCAATATTGGTCTCTCTTAGGAAATGTGGGCATCAAATTTTGGATTTAAAGGCCTTTCTAGGGGGTACCTGGGTGGCTCAGTGGGTTAAAGCCTCTGCCTTCAGCTCAGGTCATGATCTCAGGGTCCTGGGATCAAGCCCCGCATCGGGCTCTCTGCTGGGCAGGGAGCCTGCTTCCCCCTCGCTCTCTGCCTGCCTCTCTGCCTACTTGTGATCTCTCTCTGTCATATGAATAAGTAAACTCTTTTAAAAAAATAAATAAACAAAAATCATTTCTATAAAAGTTAATTAGCTCTTTTTGGTAGTGTTCCCTTTGAATGACATTCAGGGGAAACAGGACAGTCTGAGCTGATACAAAATATTAGATGACTTTGCAGTAGGGAAATTATTTTCTTTATGGCTGTGGGTACACTAACGTTGTTAACTAATATTAATTAACTGCCTGGAGAGAGGCCCTGCAGCTGCATGAAATTAGCATGATACTCTCCTATGAAGTCCCTGGGCTCCTGCGGTACTGATCAGGAAAGGGAGGAAATAAATAAAGGTTTCTGAACTCCACTAGAAAAATAATATGTTCTCTGATGTTTTTAAGCTAGAAAGCAGTACTTAATCTTGGGCAACGTTTTCATCCTCATTCTGCCAGTCTGCAGAAAGATAGGAAGCCTGGATATCTCCTTCTCCCAGTTCCCAGACACCCTCCGTGATCCATCCTCTCACACGTCTCTGGCTGAGTCACTGGCTGCTCCCCATATCTCTCCATTCTTTCTCCCTCCCAGTTACGCTCTTGAATGTGCACACATCTGGTTAAGAGAGCAGAAGAATTTGAAAGTAATCAGTGTCTTTCTTGGAAAACTAACTCATGTATTCATTTAACCAACATTTTATTTGGCACCTTCAAAGAATTCAGCAAATACATAAGTTCTGGAACATCTCTCCTCAAATTGGCAGCTTCCACAGTGAGGGACTATTCCAAACTGAAAACTAGCAACTGCCAGAAATTAAATTTAAATCAAATTGCGCATACCTTAGTCGTAAGAGTAGGTTTTGTGTATTCAACTGTATTAGTAGCAGACATTGATTCTAAGGCTGTGTTTTCACTGTCATCAGGGGCTTGAGCCCAGCGTGGCCCCTGTTCTGGTCTCCTAACCTTTCCTTGGTTTGGGGGTTTGGAATCCCAGTTATGTAAAGATTACCCCTTTCAGCAATAGCAGAATGTCTACCATTAAATTCAGTTTACGCTGCTGGCTCTGACAGTTCTAGGACAAGAGAAAAGACAAGACAAGAACACAAAGACAGGCCATGAGTAAGCTCTCCTACAAAAGCCACACCCACCATGGACCCCTGCAAATAACTTGACCATCACTAGACAGAGCTAACTACCCTGACGATTTTATGTTCAGATGCAATTCAAGCCCCTTAGCAGATAGAAACCTGAGAGAAGTGCAGGAAGACTTGGGCCTTATTTCTTGTTCATCAGAATCTTAGAACTTCAAAGGGCCATCTCAGCGATCCACATGACACATTAGGTTTTCACACATCAGATAGGACACTGAATATGTGGACAGGGTTTTATCCATCTTGACATGAAATTGACTGACAGAAGGAAAATTGGGGCTGGCTGGTTCTGCGCAGTCTACAGGTGAGTTTGTGGAGGCTCCAAATTTGAATGTAGGTGGTCCTGTCTCCCTTGCACCGACACTCTCAAATTCTTGCACAGACAGGTGGAAGTTGTTGAAAGGAACTAAAGGCAGACTTCCTTATTGTCTTCTTGTCACTTACATAATTAAAGAAATACATAGATGTGTGCCCCTAAAAAGTCATTCGTCTTTCTTCCCAGCATAGTTGGAGTTCTAGTGGAATTAGAATAACAATTATTACTTAAATGGCTATAATAATTGAAACCAGGATGGATAACCCATAAGTGACCTACTTACCTTCAAAAGTAATTCTTGGCAATTTGCGGAATGAAACAGTGGACCCATTGTTTCCTTTATGATAAATTCATAATTGAAAAAATGAAAGGAAAGGTTTTTTAAATTAACTCTAGTAGTACATGTCTGACTTTTCTTTTTAAATTAACCTTTCAGGTAATCCCAGAACGTTATGCACAGGGACACCTTATAATGATGATGAAGATTTAGATTTAGATTAATTTAGATTTATCATTTCCCAAAACAGAGTATCTGTTTAACTGGAGGAACCAAGTCCCCTTGGCTAGGACAGAGCATTACCTGGAGAAACCTCAGAACGACTTAAAAAAAAATCTTTATATTTAAAAAATCTTCATGTGGAAAAATCTGGAACTGCATAGTTTTACTTTATTTCATGTAAACGACACTCTTCGAAGAGTCTAACTGTCAAGGCAAGAATGGAATCCAACTTGAAAAGCTTAATTGAAGATGTCACACAGTGAATCCTCTTGGGAAATGAATATCTACCCTATTATATAATTTTGTTTTGTTTTGTTTTTATTTCAGGATTGGTTTTCTCATGTAAAGTAATGCAATACAATCATATTTCATATGTTTCCTCAACATATTAATTAAATCTTTAACAAGGCTAAATGGCAGATCTTGTTTTAGTACCTGGAAGAGATAAACAGTATTTCGTTACATCTACTTTCCTCTTTCTGGAAGCCCTCTGCACGGGGGCTAGAGTCTTTTCTTTCCACAGATTGGGGTGACAAAAAATGCTGAAAGCTCTTACAGGTCTGAGAACCTGGGTTCTGGGTTTGAAGTCCACATGAGAGCATGAATTAAGTGCAAATATAACGGATAAGAATTGAGTGAAAAGAGCCAAGTGGGTGTGGTCAGCAAGGAGTTTTGGCTCCAAGGGAAATGGATCAGCCTGACAAAGAGCTTATGGAGAAAGCGCAAGTTTCTGACAAGTTGGGCAAGTCACAAGGCTCACTGTGGAATTGTTCATCACCTCACTCAAGGTGCAATAGATTCTCCCAGAATATGGCATCGTCCTTGTCGTCACCAAACATCTTACGGAAGCTATAGGGGAGGGGTGAATGTTGCTAAATGAAAACAGTAAGTCCATGAAATTGTGAAGTCTCTTCCTTTGCAATTTCCAAACATAATCACTTGAAATCTGGGATGCCTCTCTATCCAAATTACTAAAAGCCCTTTCAAAAGAAATTTGAATCTTGAGGTTGTATGAAGTGTGAATCACTGACAGATGTACGGTTTTCTATCTGTGCTTGTATCCACAACTTTAAATGCAGAGAATGACTCAATCTGTAGCCACAAGTTTTTGAGAAGCCTCTGCAAGATGGTGCATAAACAGGGCCTACTGGAATTACTCCCAGTGACTTTCAAATTCAGTAACTGTTTTATTGTAGGAAGCTGTTAGGAAGAATTAAAATCTCCGAAGCACCTCAGTACAACATGGCGCCACCCCACGGAGTGCTGATTGCTCTTAAAGGCTAATTTGATTATGTGCCACCATTAATGCTGAAATGGGAAAGTTCCAAGATGCTGTCAGACTCCAAATAACTCCTCTTGATTCCCCAAGTTCACTTGTATTTAAGTTGCTGAAAATACACAGTGTCTCTTATTTAAAGGCCTGATGCTCTCTCTCATGGCTTAAACTTTAGGGAGCATGTCTGAGTTGCATTAAGCCTCCCAAAGAATGGCCACCTTGTAATGTACTCACCTGCCACCCTGCTCCATCACTGAGGGTGTCCAGGGCATGTAATCTGACAACCGGACCATGGACATGAACATGCTGGAGGTGAAAAGAAGATGCACTTGAGCAACATCAGACCTTTGGCAACACCGTCCACGCCATAGAATAGGCAGGAAACCCACGAGAGAGAAAGAAAGGCAGGTTTGACATCAGAAAACTTGGATTCAAATCACAGGGGCCTGGCCTTGGACCAATCACTCAATCTTTAGGTCTCAGACTCCATATCCCTAAACAGACAAATCCCTCTCATGCAGAGCCATTATGTGTAGACACATAATAAGGGTTATTGTAGACACTCAATAAATGGTAGCACTCTTTATTACTATCATTTTGAAAAGATTTGAACAATTGTGGAAACTTTTCCTTTGGGGCTATTCAGAATTAGAAAATTCTATAGTGAAAATGTGCTTGTTAACATGATCCAGGACAAACCAATCTTAGCATCCTGTTACGGCTTGCCTTCCAGGGGGGTAAGGATATACAAAAGAGGGACTAGAAGCACCACATAGTGAACAAACCAAAGATAATCCACATAAAGCTAATGAGATTATTCTTTCTGAGACTTTAAGAATGTATCCTACTTGGGGCACCTGGGTGGCTCAGTTGGTTAAGTGTCTGACTCTTGGTCCTGAGATACAGCCCTGCATGTGGCTTTGTGCTACGTATGGAAGCTGCTTAAGATTCTCTCTCTCCCTCTGCCTTTTCCCCCTTCCCTCCTTGTCTTGCATGCAAACCTGTGCACACACTCCCTCTCTCAAAAACAAAAACAAACAAACTGCATTGTACTTACAGTTAAGCTGGATATTCTGTAACTCTCAACTGAGCTGGGTTGAAGTCTCCCAAGTCTGTTTCTATTCACTTGCTTTGTTCTGGTTGCTGACTCTGGTTTCCCTTTGCTCCCTCCTCATTTTGATCATATCTGGGTGTCTGTGGGTCATCCTGTGGGTAACATAATCCATGATTCCAGGGAAGCAAGAAGCAAATTGAAAAAAATGATGTGCCAGGCACCATATTGACTAGACGTTTTACACGCATTTGTTCAACTAATCTTAAGAATAATCTTGAGGGCGCCTGGGTGGCTCAGTCGTTGAGCGTCTGCCTTCGGCCCAGGTCAGATCCCAGCGTCCTGGGATCGAGCCCCGCATCGGGCTCCCTGCTCCGCGGGAAGCCTGCTTCTCCCGCTGCCATTCCCTCTGCTTGTGTCCCCTCTCTCGCTGTGTTTCTCGCTGTCAAATAAATAAAATCTTAAAAAAAAAAAAAAAAAGAATAATCTTGAAAGGGGCGCCTGGGTGGCTCAGTCGTTAAGCGTCTGCCTTCAGCTCAGGTCATGATACCAGGGTCCTGGGATCGAGCCCCACATCGGGCTCCCTGCTCGGTGGGAGGCCTGCTTCTCCCGCCACCATTCCCTCTGTTTGTATTCCCTCTCTCGCTGTGTTTCTCACAAATAAAATAAATCTTTAAAAAAAAAAAAGAATAATCTTGAAAGCATAGCATTATCCTTTTACAAATTAAAAAAAAAAAAAATGAAGCTGTTTTTAACTTAAGAAGATACCTGAAGGTCTCATGGAGAGTTGCTTCTGAAACCAAAATCTGAATCTTGTCTCATTCACCACCTTCCCAGTGCTGGTGTGAAACAGCCATCCTAGCTGACTTCCCTTAATTAGAACCACGTGTTTTTGTTATTGTTTCCTATTCATTTCCGAGTTTCATGTGAACCCAGAGATAGCAGATCAGAGACACCACTTTTGTTTTGACCCTGACAGATCTGAGATGGGCTTGAAAGATCCAAAGAGAACATCGGACTAGAAGAGTGTCCAGCGTCCCCCTAAATCCCCACTAATGAATGTAGCAGAGGCTCTGCCTTTGGGGTGGCCCATTCATATTTTATGTGATGTTTGAGCACCATATAGGCAAATATTGGCTTCCTTGATTGGAAGTAAACCATTCTCATGATGTTTTGTGAAGATCCTTTTCCAAAGCCATCATGTTAATCTGTCTGTCATGATTTGGTTCTATTTTATTATAATCTATCTGGCAGAGACTGCCTTTTTATTCACCCAATTTTTTCCTTTTCTGCCTTGGTGTGAAGCTAGACTAATATTCCCCAGCCTTTGTGGCACTTAGGTAGGGCCTCAGGATTAAATTCTGGCCAAGTGGAATGTGGTCAAAGCAACTGGAAGATGGGAGTCCCTAACCTGGAACATGCCCCCTTTTCCCAACATAATGACTCTACAGACCCTACAGTACTCTGATAAGGAAAAAAATAAGTAAATTTTTATGGTCTCAAACCACTAAGATCTGGGAATGTTTGTCACAGCCTACACTGTGACATACTATCTATTTCATGAATTTAAAGCCATAATTCTCAATTGGGTGTTTTTTGTTTTTGTTGTTATTATTGTTGTTGGGTTTTTTTTTCCACCTTAGAAATATATATGGTGATGAGGGAGACATTTTTAATGGGGGAAGGGTGGTATTGACATTAATGGGTAGAAATCAGGAATGCAGCTAAATATCCAAAAACCCAGGACCACCCCCTCAACAAAGAACTAGCCAGCCTAAATGTCACCAGAGCTAAGGTTGAGAAAGCCTGGTCAAAGTAAATCCTCTGAAAGAAAGAATGATTACCTGGTAGATACTCACTACATTTTTGCTGATTGACTCCTTTGAGCAAGAACTTAAGAAAAAAAAAAAGATGCTATTTTCATGCCAACAATCTTATAAATAAGAATCTGTTGGAAAAAAAAAATCAGTGTCATAGAGGTAGTGACTGTTTATGTTTCAAATTTTCTATATTAAGAAGTTGTGTTCATCAAATTGGCAGATTTAGAAAAACAAACATCTTTTATTCATAGAAGTAGGGCAATTTGGTTAACTGACACACTTTCATCCTAAGTTTAACCATCATGATATTAGTACTGTATTGGAAGAGTTGATGCGGTTTGCCAAAATAGTTATTCTGAGAAATTAAAGGACAGCTTCCACTCTGACTTTTCAGTTCCCCCTTCTCTGCAGAAATTTACCAATGAAAGCAATTTCTACGGCGAGAATTGGACTAAGAACTGTCTCATGATATGAGAACTGTCCCTGGTTGGTGTATATTTGGGTCACTGGATTGGATTTCAAGTGGCAAACTGAAGCGTACAAATATGATCAAATCTTTTCATTTATTTCAAATATCTCATCTCCATAATCAGATTCTCCTTAAATGTTTTGTGAGACTTTTTCTTAAAGAGCTCAAAAATGTCTCTGGGATCTTTGGGAGGTTTTTATAGATCAGACAACCGTAAATAACCATGGCCTCAATCAGAGAGACAGTTGGTGAAGATTTGTTTTGCATTTCTCTTCTAGGTCAGTTCTTGGTTAAGTACTATCCTGACCTTTCTACTCAATTCATGGCAGGGATTTTGAACATATACTACTTTTTTTTTTTAAAGATTATTTATTTGAGTGAGAGAGAGAGAGAGACTGAAAGAAGGAACAGAGGGAGAGAATCTTCAAGCAGACTCTTCACTGAGCACAGAGCCTGACAGAGGGCTTGATCTCACGACCTTGAGATCATGACCTGAGCTGAAATCAAGAGTCAGACCTTAACCAATTGAGTCATCCAGGCTCCCCTGAGCATGTACTACGTTCTAGGCACTGGGCTACATTCTGGACACCCAGAAAAGACCAAGAGCTCTCCTGTTCTCAGCATTCCTCCCCTTGGGCTCACCCTGTTCCTTTGCTTTCTCTCCTCTAGATCTTCCACACAGAGAAGCTGTCTGTGGATACTCCATGCGTTATAGGCTTGTGCTTTTCTGCCCAGGCAGCCTGCCTCTCTCCCATCTCTCCCCATAAGGAGATGCTGCAAGTGAGGCTTCTACTCTGCAGTTGTTGCTTTGTGGAGCAGCGTTCTTGCCATGACCTCTGTGGCTCTGCCACATTCCAGGACAAATAATTAAACTCTATGTTCCCAAACCCTACCCCCTAACTAGAACATGGGAATGATAGGGGTACTTATCTCCTATAAGTGAATGTCTGCTAGGCAACTATTAAGAATCATGCCTGGCACATGGTAAATGGTCTTCCATATTGGCATGGATGCTGATATTCTTGCTACTCGACTCCTCCTTTCCTCTTCTCAGTCAGGAAAATCAAACTTCCTAGCTACCGATCTCCTTAAAGCCAGGCTGCTGTAGGACAGTTATCCCTTATAAACAGCTGAATCCAGGCTAACAAGTTACTAACAGAAAAGTCTTAGAGAGAACTTCAAGCAACAGTTCCTTTCTCCTCTAATTTAATCTAGTAAGGTGATCTGAAAGTAAGGTGAGCAGAAAACATTTATTTTTATCTACCACTGTAGTGTGACAGAAATATAGAATTTATATTTTCTAATATATATCCTCATATTTTAATTATACGAAGTAACATCTGGGGGTTCCTACTTGTATCAATCAGCGTTCAATGGAAGAAACGTACTTAATACAGATGATAGATGAGAGAGAGAGAGAGAGAGAGAGAGAGAAACTTGGGATGGAAACTCTCAGACAGGAACAGGCACTGAAGTGTACAGGCAAAATTTCTGCTTCCTTGGGGAAACCTCCATTGTCTCTTAAATCTTTTCAACCGACCGATTCAGTGGAGTCAGGCTCCACCCAGGTTACGGAAGGTAATCTTCTACTTAAATCGGTAATTGTAGATCTCTATCTACATGTCTACAAAATACCGTGATGGCAACACCTAAATTAGTAATTGATTGAATAACTGAGTACCACAACATAGCCAAGTTGACATATAAAACTGACTATCACACTACTCCAAGTCAGACATGTGCTTTTGTATTTACTCAGAGAAACCCCACAGTGTTGGAATTACCCAATTGGATATCCAATTATCCAATTGGAATTCCAATTCCAGTGTTAGAATTATTTCAGAAATAGGAAAACTCATGGTTCTACAATCTGAGATTGTATAACTAGACCAAACAGTAGGAACCAAGATTTAAAATCTTGCCTGCTTGGTTCTAAGGTTTATTTTATATACATTTTCTGTAGAAAGTTGAGCTTTTTCTTCTACAGGTGTGATCTCCTAGACAGGACCTCAGTCTCTCTCAGCAAGCATGATGCTGATGCCTGATCATTTCTGTGTAGGTATATTATAAAACCACACATCAGTTAGCTTAGACTTTTCCATTTTTTGTACTATTCACTCCTCTGTTTCAATTGATTAATATGGAGTAACCCATGTGAACAAAGTCCATTTCTAAGAGCTTTTATCTCTCTGCATAACTGGTTGGCATCTTACCATGCAAGAGACATGGTTTATTCAGAATATTTTACTATGTAGACAAATTTGCACCTAGAGAGGTCACCGTATCAAGGCCAGGTTCTGAACACCTAAGATTTGTCTGTGTCCTACAGTTGGGGGAATAAGTCAGCTTACCCTGCAAAGTGTGCTTGACTTTGAAGAGTTTTTCCTCCTTGAGAAGAAGGATCTGAATCCCTCTTTTTGGTTCATTTACATTTTTAAATGTCCATTTCTAAGTGCATTTTGTTTAATGTACATATGATACTATATGTGCATCTGTGCACAAGTGAAGAGATTATCTAATTACCCAATCAGGTACACCTGTATCTCTTCTGAGGTACAAAGAATTTTGCCCCAGTTCTTCATACCATTCATCTAAAAACTTCACCACACCTGCATACAGAATTAAAGTTTCTATTTTGTTTAGTAAAATAAAGGAGTTACTTTTAAAGGTACTTGTTTAAGAAACAGCCTGTCGACATATGTTTTTATACTCTAGAACAGAGTGAGTGATTTGTTTTCTATTTTTATTCCCACTTCGCTTTATTGCCCTGAAGCTATTTGAGACTTGGTAAAATATTCTGTGGTTCTGTAGGGACAATGTTATGGTAATTGACAGTAATAAAAAGTTCCTCAATACCAGAGGTCTTCCCTAAGCTGGCCCACTGTCCATGGAGGGACCAATGCTGATACCAGCATAGTCTTCATGTCAAGAGCATAATGTTTGCCTCTAAGACATTTTGTGCGGGGAAAGTTAAGATGTCTTTTTGAGAGGGAGCTGAGCTAGCCAAGTATAAAATTGATTTTCCTAGGAGGAAAAAAATCTTCCCGTTAATTATCTCTTACCTCTTACCTATTTGTGTAATGCAGATGAAGAATTTGTTTGTTTGCTTTAATCAAAGTATATTTTATTATTAATGGAGAAACGAATATTCATTTCTTACATTGCACTAAACAATTTACATT
>CM053603.1:173021747-173058225 GCA_028646535.1 Procyon lotor | reverse complement strand
AGGAAGGAAGGAAGGAAGGAAGGAAGGAAGGAAGGAAGGAAGGAAGGAAGAAGGAAAGAGGGAAGGGAGAGAAGGAGAGGAAGAAGGGAGGGAGGGAAGGAAGGAAGGAAGGAAGGAAGGAAGGAAGGAAGGAAGGAAGGAAGGAAGGAAGGAAAGAAGGAAGGAAGGAAGGAAGGAAGGAGGAAGGAAGGAAAGGGAGAGGAAAGGGAGAGAAGGGAAGGAAGAAGGGAGGGAGCGAAGGAAGGAAGGAAGGATGGAAGGAAGGAAGGAAAAAGGGAGAGAGAGGGAGGGAGAAAGGAACCAAAAAAGACTCTGGATGACTAGTTTATCCATTATACTAAGAATGGCCATACATATTTTAATTGTGCCAGAACTTCCCTATCTTCTCCCCAGTTAATTCCTCTACCCTGATTCCTCACTGTTTATGAAATGTCATCATTAAAAAATAATTTGGTAATTCTGATCACCACAACCACTCCTACCAATATCCTTCTACTACATATACTACTGATAGTCATGAAAAGCATAAATAAATGTAGATAAATAGTAAAAGTGATAAAGACATCACAATTCAACCATACGCTTTATATAGTAACTAGAAATTTATACTTTTCATAAATACATCACCTTTTTAGCTTTATTACAGCCCTAAAGTTTAGGCTGTATTAGGAATTGAGACTCAGGGAATTTGAATAATTAAATGAAGTTCATACAAATAATAAATTGCACAGTTGTAATGCATAAGCAGGTTTTCTGACTTTAAAATATGTTTTCTTTTCACATATATCATTTATATATTTATTTATTTAGCTTGCTCCCTTTTTAAAAAAATACAAACTCTTTTTGGTCAGATGCTGCATACTAATTCATACTAAGATGTCTGAACATCTGAGGGATTTTCATCACTGACTCCTCTCCAGCTCTGTATGATCAGCTGCATCAATTTTGAGTAGAACAAACTATATTGTTCAATATCCACCATGACATACAACTTACTAATGGAAGCATTAAGGCTAACTTTTTTCTCCAGGTGTACAGTATGAAAGGCAGAAACAAATCATCTTTAGTACTGATGAGGTTTTCTCACAAGTACCACTCACCTTCAAAATGTGCTTAGGAATTATTAATATACTCTCAACATTCTGATTTTCCTGGCTTTCTGAAGCTAAGATAGCGCAGACGTGCCTGCGTGGCTTTGATCACAGGCAATCAAAGAGGACTTTATGTAGCTTCCAGGGAGACACTGTTGTAGAAAAATCCCAGCTCTCCACCATGCAGAAGAAACTGTTACAGAACTCCCCTGCATTCTTAACTCCAGATCAAATTAGGATCAGAAGGTTGTCATTGGCCCCCAGGAGACTGTGTTTTTAATTTTCTTATCTGCATTTTTCTTCCCTGCCCATTTCAGGTAGTTGTCACAAGAAATATGAAAAGAGTGTTCACTTGTTGATTGTTCTTTGCTGCCTCTCACTTTCATGTTTACAGCAAAGGAAGGAGTAATCACTTCTGTTGGTAGCTTCAGACTTTGTGTGCTTAGGTCCACAAGTTTCTTTCGAGGCCCACAACATGCGATCTTACTCAATTTCTGAAATTTGAATTTTATACGACATGGATTCTTTCAGTATTGATTACAAGTGCTGATACCTCTCAGCCTAGCAGAGTTCAGGTCATTAAAATCATTACATGTAAAACTTTGCAAAGTTTCCGAGATCATTGTGTCACTGGACAAATTTATGGATATAAAAGGAGTCATCCACTTAGGTTACTTCTATAGTTGGGGAATGCTGGGTCTTATGTTTTCTTAAGTTGCTCAGAAAGATTCCAAATGTGAAAATCTGAAAGGGAGGGTGCATATTGGCAAAGGAGGCAAAAAGGGGCTATACTGATGAAAAAGGGTAGCAGGACCTTGTGGCATGAACCTCTCCCTGAGACTCTCCCTCCTCTGATATTTCACCAAGGACTGTGGCTTTAAACTCTTTAAAATTTAAATTTGGAAAAGCTTAGACAAATAACCCTTCCCTTGATCTGCATAGTATAACTCAATTCTTACTGGGAAATTCAAACAAGACTTTTCTCCATGCAAGCAAGAAACAATAGGTAAAAAAAAAAAAAAAAAAAAAACAAGTTAAATAGATAAAGTTAATAAACATATAGCTTGCATCCACAATACTATCTGGAATTCAGGAAGGAGGTATTGCTGGAAAATTGGGACTCTCTATTTCATTTTGTTTTTTGAGAGGAGGGAGGATTAGACGTGCTTAAATTCTAATGGCAAAAAGAGTTAGTCCAATACGCAGAGTGAAAAAAATTAGCAATAAGTCAAAGAGTGTTTCCTCTGAGAGCTATTGAAGTTGTCTACAATCACCGTTCATACTTTCCAACTCTTTACCCAACTAACACACACTACAATTCTTCCTTCCCTTCTTCTCAGGGTCTACCTCACTAACACTGACCCATACCAGGAAATCAGATGGCAATTGGAAACCTTCTTGCTGAACATGAAAAGAGAACACAGCAAGAACTAGCATCCATCCAACTCAAAGAGATAGCCTTGCTCATTGGCGAGGGCTGTGCTTAAATAGCATGGCCAACATTGCTTCCAGGACTCTCTGTTCCTTTATCTTCCCCTGCTGTATAGTCATCTCTTGAGAATACAGTTTTCCTTAGTACTAAGCCAAACAGGCAGGTGAAAATCAAGTCTTGCCACACTGGGAACTCTTTTGTCTATAATGCAACTGTGATTCTCTACTTTTATTTATTATCTGTTTGGCTGACAATTTAACTTTCAAAGAGCAACTTTATTTCTATTATTTCTAAGTTGGTGGGAGATACCTTATGGTATCTCACTAGGCTGACAAGAAGTACCATAATAAAATAGTTTGTTGAGGGTGCAACAATGCAAATTCACTATAAGTAAACCTATGAAAATCTGATTTTCAACCTAAACAGTGTGTAAAAGATGGCCGAATGCAAAAGATACTTTTTTTCTTTTTGATTGTTTTGTTTGGCAGTATTTTGATGCAGAAGAAAGGATTTGTGTGTGTGTGTGTGTGTGTGCATGTGTGTGTGTGCACACACATTTGGGTATGTATGTGTGTGTATGAAAACCACCAGAAGTCACTTTGAACATCAAAAGAACAACACTTTAAATTACTTCTCCAGTTGCTAATCCTCAGTTGGCAATTATCTAGTTTTAATTTGTGTGTCATCTTCTCTAATGTCAAGTCTCTAACCTCTGTTGCTCAATGATTCCCTAAAATCAATAGTGCCCTACTGCAGATCGGCCAAGTAGTTTGTCTCACTTGAACTTTTTCTCATAATCCCTTTATAATTAAAATCACTAGATAAAATTCTCACTCTTCTGAATGAACATTTATGATTTTCTGGATTAGCAAAAACTCTATCTGTTAAGTGTGTGTGTGTGTGTGTGTGTGTGGAGATAGCAAAAATAGTAAAGAAAGAGAGAGAGAGAGAGAGAGCACCAATGGAAGGTCACCTCTCTTGATTATTGGTTTATACTCTATTCCACAGTTATTTGTTCAAGCTTTGATTAAATCACTTATCAGGTCATACCGAAATGTCACTATTTGCATTTGGTCTTGCCCCCTACACTGTTCTATCCAACTGCATATCCCAAGGGCTTGGCACAGAGGTAGAAATACAAAGGGTGTTTGAAAAACATTTGATAGAGGAATTAACCTCAAATTAGGGTTCACGTGTGCTCCCTGATCCATATTCTGGGGTAGATAGATCTTAAAATTAATATTGCTGATGTTAAAATGAGTATGCAGAAGTACCTTATAGTTCCAAAGCATCTTGGCATGTGCATCTTTTCTCTTTATCCAAATTTAAGAAACATAAAGCTGAGAAAATTTTGCTTCAATGGGCTAATTCACCATTTTTCAAAGTTTCATTTTTCATGCCATAATTATTGCGGACACACAAAATACCAGACTAAGGACTAAATGCTAGCAATAAAAGTCGGAAAGTGTTTAAAAGAAGAAGAAAACAGTTGGTAAGTAACCAGGAAGTATAACATAAAGATTCATTAGAGAGTCAGAACCCCCAGGTTTTAACCCTGAACTCACCATTTCTACTTGTGGGACTTAAGTGTGTTAGTTGTCTATTGATAAAAGTCTATAGTTATCTATTTTCTTTCCAAAATTAGCAGCTTAAAACAGCACAAATTTATTATCTTATGGTTTCTATGAGTCAAGAATCTTGGCACAGTTTAGCTGGGTCTTTTGCATCAGAGTCTTACACAAGATTGAAATCACATCCAGGTCTGTGACCTCATCTATAATTCCAGCTCTGCAAGGATCTGCTCCCAAGTTCATTCATACATTTGTTGATAGGATTCCATTCCTTGAGTGTTGTTGGCCTGAGGACCTCAGTCGCTGGTAACTGGAGGCCACCCTTTGTTCCTTGCCATAAGGGCTTCTCCAACATACACTTTTGCTTCATCAAAGAGCACAGTCCAAAAAGGCAATAAAGAGAATCTACTAGCGAGATCGACACCACAATCTTTTATAGCCAAATCGCGAAAGTAACATCTCATCATTTTTTCTATATTTTGTTTGTCAGAAATGACTTATTATGTCCAGTCCATATTCAAGGGGAGGGTATTACACAAGACCGTCAATACCAAGAGGTGAGGGTCATTGTCCGCCATCTTGGAGTCTGCCTGTTATAGCAAGTGATGAAATTTTTCTAAGCCTACTTCCCTCTTTTCTAAATAGTGGTCAGAACATCTCTTACCTCATGAGATTGATGTGTAAATCAAATAGCACCTTTGAGTCTGGAGCACAGAGTGAGTACTCAGCAAATGTTGGTTATTATTAGGTAATCACAACATACTGAAATGCCCTGTGTTCAGATTATTCAAAGGATTATAGAAGCATGTGGGAGGAAATTAACACCATCTTGAAAAATGGAAACCAACTTTTCAGAATAAGCAAAGTGTATACTGAGGCTTGGATTAAGGACAGTAGTAGCCAGAAGAGGGATAGAAAGTATGAGAATGGGATTCCAGAGAGAAAGAAAGCCCCGGAGGCAGGAGAGGACAGGGGTGCCTTTCTGCAAAGGATGTATTGCTCTCTCTCATCTTTGGCACTCCCTCCTAAAGGTCGACAGAGAGAGAAGGGAAAATTGATGTCAGAAGTAGGCAGATATGTGTGCATATGAACCATCAAGCTCCAACTCAGTGACAGTCCTTGCCTATGACCTTTAATAAATACAGAAACTTCCAGAGAGAGAGAGAGAAAGAAGGAGGAGAATAGGAAGAGAAGTTAGAATTTCCATGTCTAGGTCAAAAGGACCTGAATTTCTGAGAATGCCTCCTTTGGAAATGGGATGCCATCCTTCCCCTTGATCCTCTCAAGCAGTGATCTCGAGTAAGCCAGACCATCGGGAAGAGCATCCTTGGCTGATCCATTCTTAAGAATTTAATGATACTGTTAAATTTCCCAATGGGAAACACTCATGAAGTTTGAAATCCACTCCACAGCTCCTGTATTAGAGGGAATCATGTTAACTTAGATTTTATTTATGGTTTATTTTGAATCATGAATATATCTAGATTTCTTCAAAATAAAACACTTCAAAATATACGCTGAGAAACCTGGGTCTTATATCTGTGTCCTTCCACTCTCTCCCAAAGGTTAATGGGAAATGACTTTGATTTTCCTACAACTTATTTCTTTGATTTTTCTCCCAACATTTTATTTTGAAAAACTTTAGTCCACCAGAAAGTTTAGAATAATCCTATAAAGAACATCTAAATACCCTTCATCAAGATTCACCACTTGACAACATTGTGCAGCAGTTGCTTTATCTCTTTCTCTTTGTCCATATACATATGCATATATTCTTTTGACACTTAGCTACAGAAATTAAAATACCTAAATCCTCCTAAAGAAATATTCAGAAACAGCTAAAAACACCTTAACAAGGAAGAGCAGGGAGGAGGGTGGGATGGATGTAGCCCACCCCACTATTAAACCACCCAATAAAACCTCTGTAATTATAGCTGGTCGTACTAGAACATGACTAGACAGATACACCAGTGAAACAGAATAGAATCCCTAGAAAAAGACTAAAGTACATATGGCTTAGAAGCAAGAAAAGTGACATCTCCAAACAATGAGGAAATGTATATTTTAATAGTGTGTTGAAAACTACATAGCCATTTGGAAAACATAAACTTGGATTCATTCCACACATAAAAGTTGACTCCGAATGGATATTTGTTAACTGTCAGGTTTGAATCGGTGGTGGAAAAGAGGAGCCAGGAGAGTTTTAACTGAGGCAAGCTTTAATGGAAGCGCTCTCGGGTGAGGTTCCTTGGTCCCAGGTTAGGACAGGGCCAAGGAAGTCGCTGGCCAGAGGTAGGGCTGAGGGGTTTTTAATTAGGGGCCTTAAGGTGTGGAGGATTTGCTGGTATCTGATTGGCTTCGATTTATGTATATGAGGGATACAAAATACACCAATCAGTTGTCAGCTCATTATACAGAAAAGGGAATGCAAAGTTGACCAGTCAGATTGTTCCCCGGTGTTGTGGGGTGATCTGGAAAGTCTCTGAGACAGGAAGCCCCATGGCGGGAAGTCCCAAGCCACCATCTTGTGAGACTCAATGGCCATCCTGTCTGCTCTCGGCGTCCCTGGGCCCGCCAGCCTAACAATAACCACATGTAAAAAATGAAAACCTACAATACCAAAAGAAAGCACGGGTGAATTTCATTATAACCTGTAAAAAAAAAAATACTGGTACCTGTAAAATAAATAAATCAATAAATAATCCAGGTACGATTTCAAAAATTGATAAATTTGCCTATAGTGAAAATTTGAAAACATCGCACAGCCAAAAGTGAAATTTTGCTACAGAAATTCATTCAAAATCTTCTTGCATTCCATGTTTATTGAACCAAGCAGTAGGGCTTATGATTCCGTGACAACAAAAGTTCCGTGTGTTCAGGCAGAGCCAGGCTCTTCTCTGGGAGATTGTCATTAAACTTGTGTTGGCCGACTCAACAAAATGTAGTGACATCCAGGTCCCAGACAATGATGTCATGCTTGGAGAATCTACACACTGTATCTCCAAGTATTTTACATCCTTCTAAGTATGTCTGTCAGGTTCTTGTTTTTCCTCTGTCTTCATACTTAATTTTGTGTTTAATGCACTTCTAATAGAAACGTAGAACTCTCTGCTAAAGATATTCAGTGTGAATTTAGAAGCATCAGAAGACAGAAACCCCTTTTTAAAATTCCTTTTTAACAACGGAAATAAATTAAACTCAATCATGTTTGCATGAATGATTCTATTTTCATTTAAGGGAAACTTGCATCCAAAGATTTTGCAGAATTGGGTAAACTCCTTGTCAGAGTTTTTTTTTTAAATCATTTATTTTTATTTGAGGGTATATAGTAAGATTCCTTCTTTGACAGAATACCATGAAATTAATTTTGGCATATCCTTGTAAATGAGGCCATTGTACCACCTCCATGATTAAATATTCACAAACATCACCCAGAGCTTTCAAAAGAACTCTGTTTCCTTCCCACAGCAAAGGCTTGCGAAGTGATAACTTTCCATTTCCTGGTGATGGGCAAAGGCAAGAAAATATATGAGGATCCAAGAATTTGTCAAATGAAACAATAGAAATCAATTTTCTCCCATTCTACCTGTGGAAACATGTAAAATGAGATTTTGCACCAAAAAACTAACTGTTGGATAAATGAAAATATGACAGTTTAATAAAATGGTCATGTCCCAACAGATCACTCAACCAGCAAGCGCTGAAAACTTGTGGCAGAAAATTAATATATCAAAATGGCTTGTGTATCCTTCAAGAAATGTGTGTCTTTTAGGAGGCCTATAGCCTACTTAAATTTAAATAAATTTTTTTCCCTCCATATGACTTTAAAATGATGCTAGAATTCCAAGGATAAAAATAGGAAAGACTTTTGCCACAGTCTTCAGTGTTGCTCCCCACCATTACCTTACTTTTTACTCACAGTCTGCACTGTTTTATTTTTTTAAAGATTTACTTATTTATTTGTGAGACAGAGAGAGAGAGAGAGAGAACAAGCAGTGGGGAGGGGCAGAGGGAAAGTGAGAGGAAGAAGCAGACTCCCCACTAAGCGGGCAGCCCGAAGCAATGCTTGATCCCAGGACCCAGAAATCATGACCAGAGCCAAAGGCAGACACTTAACCAGCTGAGCCACGCAGGCGCCCAAATCTTAATCATTTTAAAATATTTCTTTGCTGTTTAACAGGGACAAATAAAATGGATCAGAACTCCAAGAAAACATAGATAAACCTGCCAAGCGCTAAACATCATAAAGAGATCTTGTTAATGTAACAAAATCTTGTCTCTAATTCCAAGCCAGGACCCTGAGGACTCAGTTTCCTAAATTGTGAAAAGCAACCTTTGAAAAGGATAAGAAGTTTTTTAAGGACAAGAAAAACAACAACAAAAATATCTTAGAGGCAAGTAGAGCATTCCCTGCAAGAAAGCCCCACCAGAATGGCCATGGAAGAGATAAGGATTTAACAGCAGTCTAAGAACTGGATTATTTGTGGCCCTCATAGTGCAGAAAGGCTTTCCAAGGGAAACAAGACAAGATGTTTAAGGAGCTGGTTTCTAGATCTTCAGCTTCCCCAGTAATCTTTCCTAAAATCTGTTTGCCTGAGAACATAGTCCTCCAAGTGTCTGGGGGGTGAATCGACCTTCTCTGCCTTAACAAAGGAAAGGTCAATCTCCCACCTACCCATCCTCTCATCTCTGTGCAGTGCCCAGACTCCCCAGGATTGCTAACCAATGTACCGCGGTGAGGTAAATCCTGTCCCAGGTCAGATGCTTTTAAGTATTTTGCTACCAAAACATTAGAGGAGCGTCTAATTGAATTGAGTTGAGTTAGCTAATAGTACAGCAGTCCCCTTTACCCACGTTTTCACTTCCCACTGATCAATTACCTGCAGCCAACCAGGGTCCAGAAGCAGATGGTCCTCTTTCTGACTTATCAGAGGGTAAATATGAGCCTAATGCTAGGTCACAAAGCCTATGTCACTCACCTCACTTCATCTCTTCTCATAGGCATTTCATCACCTCACATCATCACAAGAGAAGAGTGAGCGGAGTACAGTATGATATTTTGAGAAAGACACCAAATTCATGTAACTTTCATTCCAGTATAGTGTTAGAATTGTTCTATTAGTTATTGTTGTTCATCTCTTATGGTGCCTCATTTATAAATTACACTTTATCACAAGTCTGTATGTCTAGGAAAAAGCCATGTGTGTGTAGGGTTTGGTTCTATCTGAAGTTTTAGGCATCCATGGGGGATTTTGGACGTGTCCATCATGGACAAAGGGAGACCGCTCTACCCTTTGATAATGGCTTACTGTTTGATTTTTGCCATGTGATGCAGAAGGTGTTCAAAGGACTGAAGGACATTGCTGTAATGAAAGTCCCTCCATTGCCACCCCTTGTTTATCTGAACAAGATTTCTGAGCTACCTCATAGCGTAGTTGGGAAGATTAAGTTAATCAAGGTTAAAATTGGAAGAGCACCAAGAATAGTGAATGGTATATAGTAAGTACCACAGGAAGGACTGTTGCTATGATGACTGTTTTATTAACTAAATAGATGAGTCATATATAATTATAAATATCCTATTTATTAAAATTTTGAATATATAAATTTTTGAAAATATATTAATAATTAGTTATATTCACTAAATTAATACATGCTATAAATATGTGATATGTACATGTGTATACAGTGTGTTCATGTGCATTTGTTGCAGAAAATAAGAGATGGGAAGATGAAGGATGTGCAAATGTAGAACTATTTACAACTTATTGCATTTTTTAGACAGTTGCTATCAGGAGTCAAATCCCCCTGGTGTTTATATTATACTGGACACTTTAAATGGAATGAAATAATTATTTCAAAACACTCATATTTTGAGTATTCTGGAAATTATACTTTTCAAGTATTTAAACACATTATGAACATTTAAAAATATTGTGCAAAGTTATTTCGAGGGAGAGGGAGGTTGTATTAAAAAGCTATGTATGAAGAGATCTATTATAAGGAATATAAAGAGATTTATTACAAGGAATTAGCTCACTTAATTATGAAGGTTGAGAAATCTCACTATTTGTTGTTTGCAAGCTGAAGATCTAGGAATGCATGTGGTCTAATTTAGCCTGAATTCACAGTGTTGAGAACCACATGAGCCCATGGTTTGGATTGCAGTTCAGATCAGAACACCTAAGGACCAGGAACACCTGGGACAGGTAAAGACCAATATCCCAGCTCAAGCAGTTAGACAAGAAGGGAAAGGAATTAATTTCTCTGTCCTCCCCCTTTTGTTCTATCCAGGCCCTCAGTGGATTTGATGATAGGCAGGACAATTACTTTGCTCAATGTACAGATTGCAATGCTCATCTCATCTGGAAACACCCTCATTGGCACTTTCCAAAGTCATGCTTCCCTGGGCACCCCATGGCCCCCTCAAGTTGACACATAAAATTAACCATCAAATATATTTGATCAAATATAAATAAACAAATCTATCTGAGGACCTCTGGTTTACACTATATAAAAGGAATGCACGATCTTCTCCATCCTTCTTAACCCCAACACCCTACCAGAGTAACTGGCAAAAATACAGCTCTGCCTTCTTCTTACCTTTTATGAAACTTCTCCAATTTCCTGCTCTCTTATGAGAAAGTCAATTCTTCAACAGAGTTTGCAAACTCTTCCAATCCTGCCCCACATCCTTTTCCTGCCTTATCTTCTGCAATTTCTCCATCCACATGGAACCACTGGCCACGGGAATGGCCCTCAACACAACCTCTCCTCTTACTATGGTACACATTTAGCATTAGAAACTCTCCCCCTTGAATGCCATCTTCCTCGTTCCCATCCCATTCAAGTCCCTATTGAAATGTCAAATTTCCAGAGGGGTATTCTTGGACCATCTTATCTAAACTAGACCCCTTGTTTCTGTCACCCTTGATCATTCACCTTGCTTCATTGTCAATCATAGCACTTTGTGCTGCCTGTCATTATATTAAATATCTTTCTCTAAAATGCCTTTTTCCTGCACTACACTATAATTTTCATGAAGACAGCAACTTGGTCTTACTTTTTCACTCTTAAAAGCCCATTGCATCAATGAGCACACTGTACAGACCCAACAAACATTTTAAATAAATACATACATGAACAAGAAAGTATCATATTTGATCCCAAGCACGGTTTAATTTTGTAACAAATGTGTATTGACTTGAATACATTACAAAAGGCTGTGTTATTATTTATAAGAGCAAATTCCAGTCTCCTTATCTGCAGATTTGTCAGCAAATAGTGACTTTGTTTCTAAAAAGCAGCAAAGTTATGAATAAGAACTTTAGACGATCAAATTCCCTTTAATTTCTTTGACATTGTGACAATTTAAGATAGACACATACATTAAAAAGAATCAATGTACAATCCATGAATTTCTATTTTTTCAAATATATCTTCCTCACAGAAACCACTTGGAGATGTCAAATCTGAAAGAGAAAGAAAAAAAAACATTGAATTTTTTTTTCCAAATTCATCATGAATTGCTTCCACACGACTTATTTTTAGAAATCTCTTAGTAGAAAGTATCACTCTTTGCTTTTTACCAAAGCCAGTTTCATTTCTTTGTGTGGCAAAGAGACTTGGAAATGAAGTTAATGGTCCCCAAGTGGTTGCAGGAAGATTGCTTTGCTGACTGTCTGCTCGGGCAGGATAGAGTTAACACTTAGACACGTGTTTGTTTATTCTGAACTCTACAATTTAGAATTTTCTCAAAGATGGAAAGATGGTACCAGTGATAATCAGTAAAAGTGACTTTATAAGAGAAATGTGTAAACAGACACAGGCATGTGCGTGCACGCGCTCACACGCGCGCGCGCGCACACACACACACACACACACACACACACACACAGGATAAGGGACTAGGAATGCAAGAGTCATCGTTGACAAAATTACCAATGTGGAAAGTTTACTCAATCCGTTTATCCAGGTCTGTCTCTGCCCAGCACAACCAGCTTCTGCTCAATTCTGTCCTGTTTTCCGATTTGCCTTGTTAGACTGTTTTACTGAGTCATCTCTGTGATTGCCCTGAGCCATTTCTAACTAATCTGCTCAGGCAGTTTCAGTGGGATTGGCTTCCCATGATCAAATAAACGGAGTTCTTCAAGGAGCAGAAGAGTTTACAGCAAAATCAATATAGTATAAATAAAGTTATCCTAGCAGGACACAAACAAGTAGAGATGCTCCTGTCATGTAGAGCACTCACGATACTTCCCAGAGCTGTGTTTTGGGTGATTACTTCTGGCAGAAGTATTTGTTCAGAGCACCTATTTTGTTCATTGCATGAATGCTAAAGTCATTTTATGTCCAGAGTTGGGTCCAGAACTTTCCTGTGACCTCCATACTGGGTACCTGCCATTCAGTGGAAAGCACTGATTTCCATTAAAGCTTGGATTGCACAGAAGGGCTAGTAAAGTCTTATTTAATGTGATAGCATAGGATTTTCAGGGAGCATATGACAGGAAAAGTGAAAAACCAGTTAAAGAATTAGTTATTTCCAAGATTTGGGTATGGCTGTGGGACAAGGAGGCTCTAAGTGATGTGCTAAAAACAGTTTTCTCTTTCACTTCTCCTTCTGGAATGTGCCCCTTTTATTTTGTCATTCTTGGCTTGGTTCCCCACTTCTCAGGCCTCCTCTGTCGTTTCATTCTGCCTGCGTATTTCCTTTCCAATATTTTGGCTGAATGTTCAGCTTTGTTAGCAGAAATGCAAAGTGAGCGCTTTGAAGCATTACCCAATAAAATCCAATTTTAAACAGTTAAAGCTACAACTTCCCCCATCCTCTGGGAAATGAGCCTTCAGTTTCTTTGTGCTTTGGGCAGAAATGCTGGAAGCAGAATTATCGCTCAGGCCAGATTCTTGCCAAGACTGTCAGATAAGCCACCTGGCGAGGTCTGGAAGGCCACATTTAAAAAGGGACTTCTTGGAAAGATGAAACTGCCTTTTGAAATTGTTAAGCATCAGTAACTTTTATATAGTATTGGCTAAATCATAAGTGGGGAGCACATCTGAAGGTCTGAACATATGTATTCTTTGAAAGAACTCACATTTCCTTAAGTGGATGATAAGAAACTTTTTGAGACCAATGCAAACGACGTTCAAGTCTTAAGAAAACTTTTCTTTTCATGAAAATGCCCATTTAATAAATATTTAGCCTAATTTTTATAACCTATCTTTAAGGCTAAAAATACCGGTTGTCACATACTACCTGATTTTTATAACTTCTTCTGAGAAGATAGTAACTACTATACTTATTCCACAAATAAAGACATAAAGATCTTAAAGGAAATATCTATAGTCAGCAACTTCGAATTTAAACTTTGGATAAAATTATTCCTGAACATTGCGGCCATGTTGCTATTACATAAATGAATCAGGAATGGAGTGGCTCTCTTCTTGCTCTATTTTACACTTTTATTTGATTTCCCGGCCATAGATAAAGTAAGACTATGTTTAAAAAAAAATAGAACATGATCTGTAAATTTCTAAATAAGCAGTTTACAAATATTCTGTGTGCAATCATCCCAATGAGTTCTAATTGCTTTCTAGATCCTTGGATTTAATTTCATTACTGGGCCATAGTAAAGGCAAAAAATTGGCTTGATATATTTTCACATTTAACTGAGTCTTCCTGAAATCTGATAAACACTTATGGTCTTTCTTTAACTCCTTTCCCTCATCACTTTTTCTGTGAAACTGGGATCAATCTCTTCAAAGATGTTTCTAATTTTTAATTATCCACAGGCCCGCTCTCAACAAAAGTATGATATTCTGGTTACTTAATTATATCCACTTATCCTCCTTTCTCCCAGAAAGGTGGGTGACAAGTGCAAGTTGTCTTAAGTTACTAGAAGATTTTAGGTAGGATCAGGAAAGAAAATATTTTTGGTTATTAAATAATGGAAGAAAGAGAAGCATAATTTGTCAATGGGATGAAATCAGGGCCACCATGAGCCCAAAGGGCACCTTTGGAAGAATTAGAAACAGATCCCTCTCTGAGGTGCACAGTGGAACTTGGCCTCTTCCTGCCCCCTTGACTCAATGAACAGCTTATCCTGAGAGAAATGGTAGTGAACTTCACCCCAAATGAACACTTTTCAAAGTAAACAACAATTAGAATGTATATATATTTTCAGTAAGTATTTATTAATGCTTATTACAGGACGGTTTTCTAGGCTCTGGGGATGTGAATACAGCAAAAGTGAATAAAGCAAATAAAACAAAGCCTTTTCTTTCATGAAATGCATGTCTTCTTAAGGGCGATCAAAAATGAACAAATGAATATGTAATATGGTAGTTCTGACCCATGCGATGAAGAACAATGAAGAATAGGGTAGAGAAAGAGAAAAGAGACAGTCTAGGGATTTGGGGTGTGCTATTGCTTATGAAATCATAAGTATTATGAAAATGTAACTCTCTTTGAGAAAGTAACGTTGAGTTAGCCACAAGGCAATTCAGGGAGTATCCAGGTTGGGGGTCTTTGCAGGCCAGGTGGAGGAAGCAAACTGTGAGGACCCTGAGCTGGGGGCTCTGTATACGTGGGAAGAATAGCAAGGAGGCTATAAGGCAGGAGCAAAACGGAAGAGTTGGCAGGAAACAAGACAGAGAGGTCATTGGAGCCAAGTTGAAAAGGCAGTAGTGCTTAGAGCATTGGGTTAAGTTCTGAGTAAGAGGGAAAGCCATTGGAGAATTTTGAAAAGAGGAACTCTGATATAATATGGCCATTGAAAGGATCATAGTGGGAATGGACTGATGAGGCATGAGGGCAGCAGGAAGGACAAATTGGAGACCACATGGTGATCCTGGGAGGAATGTCAGTAGGTTAGAGGAAGAAGCGCTGGTAGAGGTGCTTGGAAGGACTACGTTGCCTTCTCTCATCAAGTGAAGCCTCTTCAGATTAGGCCAGCGATGTGCTGGAGCTGGTTTGTACCAGCTCCCAAAAGGCGATTCTTAAATTTTCAGGATGATTACGAGCCTGTTGTTAAACACAGCCATTATGAAAAAACTAAATTATACAAACTTACAGTTAAAGATATTATATTAAAAACAAAGATGATAAATATTAAAAATGCATTACATCCTAATTATGTCACTCATTTACTGCTATCTATATCTTTAGGGTTTTTTTTTTTAACATCTATTATATCCATATAGTAAAAAATACCATATAATGGTGTGCTGCTTGCCCATCTCTTTCCAACTCTTGACATCATGTTGGTAAGTTTAAAATAGCCATGGTGATAAAGAAAATGTGGTAATTTCTATAAAATGGAATATTAGCCTTAGAAAAGAAGGAAGTCCTGCCATTTGCAACAATATGGATGAGCCTGGAGATCATCAGGCTGCATGAAAAAAGTCAGCCAGAGAAGAACAAATACTACATTGTACCACTTACAGAAAAAATCTAAATAGCTATACCCATAAAAGCAGAGAGTAAATAGTGATTATCAGGGGCTGAGGGGAGAGAAAAACAAAAAGGTAATAGTCAAAGAGTACACAATTTCAGTTATATAAGAGTAATATGTCCTGGAGGTCTACTGTATAGTATAGAGCTATAGTTAACAATATCATAGTGTATATTACAAATTTCTAAAAGGCTAGAACTTATGTGAAGCGTACTTATTACACAAAATAATAATAATAGTAATTAAAAGGGAGGGAAGATAAACTTTGCAGGTGATGGGTATGTGCATGGCACAGATTCTGGTGATGATTTCATGGGTGTGTATTTATCTCCAAATATTACACAGATAGTTATGTATATTAAAATTATGTCAATACGTCAATAAAGTGGTCTTAAAAATTGTCCATGATGGATGTATTTACTCCATGTAAACACTAAATATCAGAGACTGATGTGTTGTTTTGCTGATTGTTTGGACTCAGAGTGATGGAGAAATGTTAATAATGAAGATTTAACTTAAAAATGTGTCATGTCAAGTCCTGATGTTACATGAAATTTCAGTTTAATAAATATAATTTGTTCAAGAGTGAGAAATACTTCAACAATAAATCACAAATTTAATTACAATATTTGGAGGTAAAGATTAGTGGGTTGGGTTCAACTCCATTTGTAAAGTCACGGTTAAATTTCAATTTTAGGTTGGCTAAAAATATAAGAGTTTGGCAAAAATGTTCTACAAGAATCAATTTGTTATTTTTTGTAAATTTTTTTGCTACACATTCTTAGGCCAGTAAGATTCATAATAAATGTGTGTACATATACACACACATTTTTTTGAGACTGGGTAATACCGATCAACCTCTGGATAAAGCTCCCCTATGTTGACATTTGGAGTTTGAAAATTAAGCACACAAATTTAAAGAAATTAAGCACATGGTCATCAAAATTCAGAAAAATCTCAAAATGTTGGGCAAATGTTCACTTAACAGTAAGCAGTAAGCACCCAAGGAATGACACTGAGAAAGTGTCCTCCTCAGCCAAATACAACCGGCTGTAAGAGAGAAATGTAAGCTTCACTCATCTCTTCCTCATAAATTAAGTTCAATACCACATGCTTCTCAATTGGAAATACTTCTCAATATTAACCATGCAACATATTCATATAGCACCATCACATGGCAATATTTTCACATGCTTTGTTCACCAGGAAATTAGCCGTAGATATTACCTATTAAATTGTTATCATTTTGATATTCTGTGACATTTTGCCACACAGGTCTACAACATGTTTAAAGGGATATATTAATTCCATGATAAATCAGACTGCATTTTGTTGTGATCCAGTACTGAGTGAAGTAAATACACTAGGTCATGTTCTGACTTGCTCCCTTTTATACTAGCATATCCACAAAGAATTTCCCAATGGATGGAAGCAATTCTCTCCCAATCCACTAAGAAATTTTTCTTTTTAAAAATATATTCTTAATATTAATGGGATAAAGTCAATGGAATATCCTTCTCATTATGACATTTTAGATATTGAACATATGACAAATTAAAGCTTCTCTGTCTTGAAACAAAACACAATCCACTAACAAAGTCAAAGACAGATTATTAATACTCATGATTGCATCCACTTAAGTCACCTACTTAAGACACATCACTTGAAAAGAAACAGCAATTAATGATCCATTATTGTGAATCACAAATCATGGTTGCCAACTTCAGTGATTGTGGAAAAAAACAGTGACAGTAATAATGGAAAGCAAATAATCTACACTGTATCCACTGGACACTAAAAATAGTGTTGCTTTCAGCCCCTATTCTTGGCAGTGCCCTGTGGGTCTTTTACCCAACATGTCTGAAAACCTAGACTCCTATGTCAGGAGGGGGGATCTTCCCAGAATGTCAGACTTTCACAGTTAAACCTGGGACAGTCCCTCGCAGTCATCTCTGGTACACTAGGATGGTTGGTGACCCTACTCTAGGTAGAGATCCAAAAGGAAGTTGAAAAGAAAGGTGGAGACTAGGATACAGTCATGTACCCTAGATACATGTATCTAGACTAGATACATCGCAAAAGTCATGACAGTAAGTGAGATCACCCAAGATTTGTGAACAGGAAAGAAAAATGGTAAAAGAAAAATATATTTATATGGAGCAAGCTGAGGGAGATAAGCTAACTTAATAAACTAGAAGTTAGATAAAAAAGGAGCCAGGGTACAGATAAACGATATTTTAGCTAAGTTCCATCTGTGAATGGCAACTCAAAGGTGATTCTGTGAGTTGTATCTTTGGTTGGTGTAATTATCTGCTTGAAATCTTAGGTGCAGTTTCTAAGAAATTTCCATTTTGAAAGCTCACTTACACTGGAAAACATAAGAATATTGATACAAATACTTTTGTTTAAAAAAATTCATATATCATTCCTGACATTTTTTGCGGGGTGATGTTGAGATTACATTCCCTCTGTTTGCCCTATTCCGGGTGTGTGTTTTAAAACTCTACACACACACAAAATTCCTTCAGAGAGGTGGTAGAAATATACAATAATTATCATAAGTGGCTCAATTCACAGTGGAATGTGGAAAAATAAATTTAAACACCAATTACACACTTTTTAAAGTTAAACAGCTCCTTCCTATATAGACTAGCTAACTGGGGATTTAGACAATGTTTACAAATTACTGGGTGTACTACCATAACTCTTACAAATTGTACTTTCCTGGAAAAGGAAACCATACTTAAAGTCACATAATAAAGCCACTGGAGAAATGTAGAAACCATCATAGAGGCTCTCTATAATAATTTCAAATCCATGTGTCTTGCTATTTACCTTTTTCTCTCATTTTAGGAGGTGATTAAGGACTGAAAATGGGTTATTAAAATGTCTTTTTTTCCATAGACATCCACAGGCACTTAAAAACAGTCAAACTGCTCTCCAGAATTCTTAGACAGTTACAGCTGTTTTTTAAAATCATAATGAAAAGCAAATCTAAATAAATAGAATCACCCCTTAACACTTCCAGAAATCTCATCTCTCTCTACCGCAATTATAGGCAAGAAAAATGCCCGCAAATGATGAAAACTGAGGAAGGCCAGGTACTGCATTTCATAGGTGAGATTCTCAGACCTTTGTTGTCTCCTCATTACCTAACCCACAGTCCTCACATAGCGTGCAGAACTTACCTAAGTTTATTTTTATTGTAAATTGTCCTATATACTCTGCTAGAATGTAGAGGTAGAATGTAAGCTCACACGGCAGGACTTGGTGATGTGTCATTCACTGATTATCCCAAGAGGTGCTTGTAGGTATTCAATAATTATTGTTGTATAAATGAACAAACAAGCACTACCGCATGAATGGTGGTCTGGTTTATGTCCCTCCTGCCTGAAAGTCCTGTGCAGTGGGTTTTGGCGGAACCAGAAGAGCAGGCATTCTACTTTCTGAACAAGGCTTCTAAAAGGAGCTGCTGCTGCCAAGGTCTTTGTCAGTGTCCTCCCTGTACCTAGCAGCTCTTTGCAAGGTGTCTTTGGGGAGTTGTTGTCAGAGTCTGTGAGCTCCCTTCTGGCCTTTTATTCACACCCTCCACTCCACCCAAGGAACTCAAGCAGGGCATTGGACTCACTTCCTACCTTCCCTCTTATGACTTCTCTGCTTCCCACACATATATGAGAATTTCCCAGCCTCCACCACCCACAAGACTCCCTTTTTCCCTCAGCATTTATACACACACACACACACACACACACACACATACACATATATACATATGTATATGTATACACACACAGATGGGATGGAGAAGGAGGCAAACCATAAGAACCATAAGAGACTCCTAAACTCACGAAACGAACTAAGGGTGGCTGGGAGGTAGGGGGGTAGGGATAGGGTGGCTGGGTTATGGACATTGGGGAGGGTATGTGCTATGGTAAGTGCTGTGAAATGTGTAAGCCTGACGATTCACAGACGTGTACCCTGGGCTAAATAATATATTATATGTTAATAAGAAATAAAAAAATAAAATAAATAAAAACCAAAGAATCTTGAAGGGACTGAAACTCTGGCTTCAAAGGATGGTATTTCCAACATATTATATGAAAGAAAGTTTTGGGGAAGGGGAGGTTAGGACTGCCTGGGTGCCCAATCATAGTCAATCATCTCATTTGTTTGGAAGAAGGAACTCTGAGTTACAATTAGTCAAAATTAGATGACAATTTCAAGCTGTTTAGTTGTATTCTGCTTAGATGGTAATCTGTTCTTTCATATCATTCGAGTCACAACTTCATATCCTTCTTGTCCATGCTGCATAAAATTGCAAACCCCCTCTTACCTCAATACTCCCTACTCTTAAAAAAAAAAAAATATTCCCTACTCTTCTCTCCTGCTTCCTTAATGTCACCTGAGATGTCTTATGTCAGATGTGTATTTTATGCATTTATCTTATTTATTATCTCCCTTATTCCACCAGAATATTGGCTCCATGAAGCTAAGGACTTCATCTGCTTTGTTATCTCAAGACCTAGAATAGCGCCTGACACATGGCCAATGTTCAGTAATTATGTATTGATTGAAGGAATAAAAAAATTCACTAATAATTGCATTCTCCATGTATAAGCTATTATGATATACCTCTTCATCCACACTGTGATGTAATGATTTACAGCATTGTACTACCATTGACAAGGCTAACTCACTTCCTCTCTCCCACAGCACTTGCTCATGGATATTGTCCAGTAATTCACATCATCCCTTGGCCCTTCCTTCATCTCCAGACTAATAGTCTATTATATTCTTACTTTCTTCCTCATTCAACTTAGAATCCATTCTCCTTCATGTCAAATTTTCACTCCCCAGTTCACTACACCCTGATAATCTTGACCTTCTATCACACATTTCTGTAGTTTTCCAAACCTACATCCCTGAATTTATCCTGAATCGCTAAATACTAATCATCATGGGAGAAAATAAGACTGTGTGGATGCTCTTACAATATTGTGGCTTTGAACTTCAGCTGAGACTTCAATGCTGCTTAGCAGATTTGTTACTAATGTTCTCTATCCTGTTCTCTACATGGACAATTACAGATATTTACACATCAAACCTCCCACTTTTCCCTGGTCCCTTCACTTTTCCTTAAGGAAGTGTGGAATCTCATATTTTGAAGAGAAAAGGGAAGCTAGAGATGGGGGTTTCCTTAACTTTCACCTACCCTCACTTACAAAGTTCTCTCTCCCTACATCCATGGTTGACATTCCCACATTGGGTGGCCTGGTTGTCTTCTCAGATACTGGTCAAATGACCCATATCAGGGATTGAGTCTCAAGGGACTAGAGCAAAGACAGTAGTTTCTACTCCACATACCACTGCGTGGAGAGGATTCTAATGTAATTGTCAACATATAATGCCATTACGACATGATTTTTTAAAACATTTTTTAATTTAAATTGAATTCATTAACATATAATGTATTATTGGTTTCAGAGGTACAGGCCAATGATTCATCAATCTTACATAATACCCAGTGCTCATTACATCACATGCTCTCCTTAATATGGCATGTTTTATAATTAGAGAAAATTCTAACATTCTCCATATCTGAAACATCATCTTCAAAAAACCAATGTGATAAACAATAATCTCCAAATTTGTCATTTTAAGTTAACAAATTAATACTAAGACCTAAAACTGTATTCTTAACCTTTGCTCCACTTCTAAGATTTGATCCCAAAATAATAATTATAGAAATAGATAGATTCAGGTAGTATTTACACATACATAAATTATATCAGAAAATTGTTATCAACCTAAATATTTCCCCATAGAAGGATTAAATAAATTATAATAAATTTATACAATAAGATTTTTATACAACCATTAACTGGTATATTAAAAGATTTTTAATGACATGAAAATGATCATAATGTAATTTTTTTGAAAAATAAATTATATATAACTATATAGAGAAAAAATTTAATAATGCTGTAGATATATATATTCAAGAGAAATATTCTAGAATATTAAGTAAGTTTATCTCTTGGCAGTAGGATTATAGGGGATTTTCATTTAATTCTTAGTGTATGATATTATTTCAACAATAATAATAAGTGGTATATTTTAAAAGTGTATTATGGTGATGATTCACAGACATGTACCCTGGGGCAAATAATATATTATATGTTAATAAAATAAAAAAATTAAAAAAAAAACAAAAAACAAAATCAAATGTATTATGGTATACATAATGGTATATTTTAAAAATATACTACGAAGCATATGTATTTTGACTTTTCATACACACACACACACACACACACACACACATATATATATATATGAATAGCTATTAAGAGCACTTTGGCTTGTTAATACCAAGTAAATTGTATATATCATCTAAAACTATGAGAAAAAAATCAGGAAGCTTTAAAGAAACCTTAAAAGTGAATTAAGAAAGCTGACAAAGAGTTCAATATTCTGGTATCGAGACTCTGCTTATTTTCATAAAATGCAATTTTCAAATGTTCACTTTCCACTGGTCACGTAAAGACTGATAAATCTCATTCAGTTGCCTGCATTGGTTTGATGATCAAAACAGGCATTCCCTTTTCCTCGTGACAGAAGGGACTTTTTAAGCAGACCTAGCACAAAAGCTTTTCCTCTTAATCTCCCATTTTTGACATAAGTGAATAATAACCATTCTTCCACCCCAAACCAGATCTCATTCAAACGGGTATTAAAACCTTTTTTGGAAATGTATTAATGCTTCAGTTCTACGATACCTTAGGGAAAGTGCTATAGTGTAAAGTCTGAAAAATCGGAAATCCACCCCTGTTTTGCATGTAGGAGGCAGATGAGACAATCATTTATTGTGGAGAAAAAAGGTATGCTCTACTGGGCTGTTACAAAAGCTGTAATTTTATTTTGAAGTTCGCGAGTTTTGTTCTCCTGGTTTATGGTTTTTATGCTAAAATTATGGCTTTGTAATGGGTTGTGAGGCATACTTTATGCACTATCATAATTATAAGCTATTACAGTTCATTCTTTGTATCAGGATGGTTTTATGGACATTTAAATGAAGTTTCTGACAATGAAGCTCTGGCTCTAATAGTGCTACATTATGGCTACACCTGGTGGTATGCAGTCTCTGGATTTTTCTATTATAAACCATTGTGGGGAGGAGGGTGAGATTTAAAATCTCAGCTGTTTGCCTCATACTGCGCTCCAGCACGACATGTAGATTTATCAATCCATTTGTATTTAAACAACTTATATGCTTTTTGCCTCCCCAAACTACAAAACCATCAAAGAGAAAAATCACCCTGGTGGTTTCAAGTTCTTTTTGCCAAGAAGACACCTGAAAGTTTGAAAACATAAAACACGGTGCGTCACTCAATCTTTTCCCTTGACGTGGAAGAGCAGCCTTGACATCTTGCTGCTTACTTTCTCTAATATGTTTATGTATTAGAAATGATCTGTTCGCATTTGCCAGGGCTGTTTTTCACAGTGTTTATGATATTTATTATGCTTTGGGTTTCTTATTTCTTATTTAAAGGCTGTTGAAGATAGGCATCTTATTCACAATTTTATACAGTTGAGCATTCGATGAGAACACATGTTTCCAGCTAAGGTGTTGGCTGAGCAGACTCTTGGATAAGATGTAATTAATAATTTTAAACATCCTATGTGGCAGTAGAGTCTGATTTTAGGGGATAAAGTAGCCAAGGTCTCAATAGCTTTGTAAAGGAATTTCACTGAAGTTGACTCAGAATTGCATAGCGATATGAGAATAAAATTAAGTACTGAATGCCAAATTTCCACTTCAAATGACCTTCAAGAAAAAAACTAAGAAAATCCAATTGAGGAAAAAAATGCACTAAGAAGATATTATGTGTTTCCACAAAGCAAAAATGTGAGAAGCAGCACTTACTTAGGGCTCCTGTAGCCCCTTAATTCAGGCCCTATTATGCATAGGAATTAGAGCCCATATGGTCTTCTATCAAACTGTTCCACACCACTGGGAAAGTATTTATTTCATCAATGTGAGCTAAGTATTTTTAAATCATTACTGAGAAAATGCAGCCTCCTAAAAAAAACATAATGTATTCTTTAAAAAGAAGTCAACGGTATCACAAAAACATCTCGTCCATATTTGGTTGTAGAATCTGTTTGGCTTTCCATCTAAAGGACTCCCAGTTCTTGCATATTTTAACACATACATAAAGCTGTAAACAGGGGGGTTGCAGTCTCTTTTCACTCAATGCTTTAGAATTCACTAATGAAGAGAATGAGGGACTCCAAAGATATAAGCGACCCTCAGTGGATGAAGAAATGAATCCTACCAGACTGATCATTGTCCCGTAAGACTCAAATCTCAGACACCTGACCTAATTCTCTCCTACAACGCAGGAAGTATCAGTGATGTAAGATTTTTTCCGCAGGGAATTATTGCACTGTAGTTACCCACATCATAAAAATGAATCAGTTGCAAAATTTCGGACATCAAAACAATCATTTTGACTGATTTTGTGCTAGAGGAAGTATCTGGTTAATTACCTGGCCATAAACATTGATTTGGTGGTTGAAGTTATATTCATATTAAAGCTCTCTTTTGCTGTATACATAGCCCAAGTGAATCTCAAGAAAATTACTTAAAATCTCTAAAAGAACACTCAGCTCTTTTTTTTTTTTTTGTTAGATTTTATTTGACAGAGAGAAACACAGCGAGAGAGGGAACACAAGCAGAGGGAGGGGTAGCAGGAGAAGCAGGCTTCCTGCCGAGCAAGGGGCCCAATGCGGGGCTCGATCCCAGGACTCCGGGATCATGACCTGAGCTGAAGGCAGACGCTTAACGACTGAGCCACCCAGGAGCCCCAGAATGCTCAGCTCTTTAAACCAATTAGGCATAATATTTCTAGGCAGTTATTCTTGTTGATTATGTAGATTCGTGTGTGAAAAGTGAAGGATAAGATCTGTGAATCAGATTGTGCTATTCTAACCTCTACTTGAGTTTACACATCACAAAAACTGTCAGGCTAATGCCAAGAAATTTCTTTTGTATTGACTTGCTTGGGTAAGCTTTAAAAAGTATATGCAGAGGACAAACAATACTAGTAAGAAAAACAGAAAAGGGTAAAAATATCAGGAGTGAAATCATTCCACTATTTACCACCAGAAATTTTATAAAGACTATTCCATTGTTCCCTATGCACTGTGAATATGCTTCCAGAATTATATAATATTAGGAAAACTTGCACTCCCAAATAGTGTTTCCCAACTTCTAAGGACCAACTGGGGAACTTATTAAAACATATAAACAAAAGGCAAATTTCAGGGTTGTTCACTTGGAGATTCTGGGAATCTGTTTATCCATTGTCATGTTTTAATAATCTCTCCCTTCCCTATGCCCCATGTTTCTCACCATCTGAGAAGTTTGAGCGAAGTTATTCTAAAACTACTGATGCAGAAAATGAAGGCTAATGGCTTCCCAAATCTGTAAAGCACAATGAAAATTTATATGATCAAATCTTCTTTCAAGTAAGTAGTTAGTGGTTCTAAATTTAATAGCTAACATTCTATACTAGACACCTCTATATAAGGATAAAATTCTATTAGTTAATATTTCAACTTTTTTTTAAAAGATTGTATTAATTTATTTGACAGAGAGATAGAGAGAGAGCACAAGTAGGCAGAGTGGCAGGCAGAGGGAGAGGGAGAAACAGACTCTCTGCTGAGCAGGGAGCCCAACACGTGGGCTGGATCCCAGGACCCTGGGATCATGACCTGATCCAAAGGCAGACACTTAACCGACTGAGCCACACGGGCGGGCACCCCAGTATTTCAACTTCTTTGCTGAAGAGTACCTTAGCATTTTCAAATTTCAAATTAGTTAAAAGAAGGAGAGTGATTTCATTTTTATCATTTGAAGGAGAAAATAACCAAATTATGCATTTTAGCAAGTATATGTATTAAGAGATCTTATTGCCAAGTAATTGATGTTACTTGAAGAAAATTTAAAATTGAGACAGATATAAAGAATAAAGGAAAAATCATCTATAATCATTTTTTCCTAAAATTAACTATTAACATTTCATTAAACATGTTTGTAGATACTTTGTAGTCATAGAATCTTGATATAATTAGATCATTTCTCAACAAATCTCATGTCAACTTTTTTTTCTCTTCTTCTGTGATTAGAGCATAGGAAAGAGCATGTTGGCAACTAGCAGAATAAGTTGATGGGAAATAGAGAGGGAATTGATATTATTTTGGTGGTCTAGCTCTCCTTCACATCATTTTCATACAATGTCTATAAGAACATGTACTTTTCATTCTTTAAATCTTTGTTTCAACCACCAACTAATCTTAGCTCATCTTTACAATGGCTGAAAAGGGATATAAGAGGATTAGTCTCCCTTTTTAAATTTATTTTCTGGATAACATCAAGGAACAAGGCTATTTGTAATGAAGCAGTCCCAAATTTGCTCCAGTCATCTCAGCCTTGATCAGTCCTACTTCTAATATGAACAATCATTATCATCAATGAGGACCCCTGAGAAATCAGCAAACCCCTGAATACAAAGGCATTAGGTGTAGGCATAAGGTGTAGGCATACCAGAGCTCTTCTAAGGTCAGAGGTTTGTTTTAATAAAACCAAATTATCAATGGGCCTTCTGGGAAACATAAATTACTTGCAATATAAACATTTTTCACCCTTTCAATGAGGAAATATAACTACCTTTACTAATTTTACTATGAAAACCCTCTTTTTAAAAATTTTACTGACAATATAAAACATATAATATATAAAATATAAAAAACAAAAATTTTATTGACAAATATATATATGTCTATATTCTAAGTATACAACATGATGATTTGATATACATAAACATCAAGGAATGATTACCAAAATCAAGATAATTAACACATCCATCATCTCATATAGTTAACTCTGTATGTGTCTGTATTGTGACAATGCTTAAGATCTACTCTCAGTAACTTCCAAGTATAAAATATCATATTAGTAACTATAGTCACCATTCTGTACATTAGATCTTTGAAACATTCTTCTTATAAATGAAAATGTAAACTTTTGAACTATATCATTCCATTTTTGCTTCCCTTAGCCCCTAGAACTCACCATTCTATTCTCTTTTTCTATTCAATCGGGAATTGTTTTGTTTTGTTTTTTGTTTGCGTTCATGTTTTGTTTAAAGATTTCACATATAAGTGAAATATTTGTCTTTCTCTGTCTTACATCACTTAGCATGTCTTCCAGATTCATCCCTGTTGTCACAAATGGAAAAAAAATGTTGTCACAAATTTTTTATCCATTCATTTGCCAAAGGCATTTAACTTATTTCTATACCTTCGCTCTTGGTGCAATAAATGTGGGTATGCAAATATTTCTTTGATATGCTGATTTTAATTACTTCAGATAGATATATATTCAGGACTGGGAATTCTGGATCATATGATAGCCTCTTCCATGCCCCCTACCATGTCATGCAGTTCTGAGTTTGTCTGTTGCATTCCTCATAATAGGGCAGAGTAGTCAGGAAGAATGAATGGTCCTTTGGAGGGACAATTTAAGGTAGATGGAGGAGGCACTCAACAGTCATTTAAACACTTCATAATTTTGCTAGTCTTGAGTAAGCAGTGTTTCTTATTCCAGTCAAAAGTTTTATAGGTTGTTAAACCTGGGACACTTTGCTTCTAAAGCAATTTTTAGTTTGTTTGTATATTTGCTTGCTTGTGTATTTGTCTCTCAGGAAACAGAATATGTGACTCTTTTAGGTCTTTGCCCTTTATTTTTTCATATGTATTTTCCTGTTACTCTTGCTGATTCTTTTTCTATCATGAATGGATTTCTTTTCAGTCACTTGCATATCTTGCCTAGCATCAACTCAGCTTTCTAATACTCTTTTGGTGGAAGGAAGACTTAAAGATCTTCCTTATAGTTTTGAACTCTGTGTGTGCAGGCTACTGTGAACATTTGAAGAGAAAATGGCAGATCCCTGTAGCCTTTCTCTATTCTTTTCATCAACAATATTCCCCAATACCTTGAATTTTATCAAGTGTCCTATCTGGTAAAATGCCTGTAAATTTATGTAAATGCCTATAAAGTAAAAGTGTACAACTTAATACGAATGATGAAATCCTTATAATATCATTGGAACATGAATTCTTGTTCATATTCATAATGAATATGAACAGTTTTGGGATGCTTATGTATTTTTTAGGAAGTGATAATCTCTTATGGAGGTGCTTCTAAGCCAAATAAGAATGTTCCAACAGTGAGGGTAGATAAGGCAACTGTTTGGAGATCCATCTGGCAGGTGGTTACTAAATTCTCATCATTTAGAGATGTCCTTGAACCTTCATGAGCCCACCAGCTATTTCAGAGACTGCTTGGGGATGGCAGTTCATTTTAGTAGGATGAGTTCTGTTGGGGAGGAAAATTTTTCCTATACTCTTAAATATTCTTCTAGTTGATCTAAGAATTAATTGACATAAGAGAGATTAATAGGAGGAAAATAAATTTAATTTTGTACATATGGGAACCCCACATACATGAGAGGTTTAAAGACAGGTAAAATGAAGTAAGTATGACATCCTGAGCTAAGAAATGGGATAGGGCCCTGGGGCTTCAAAAGGTGGGAGGGTAATTAACAGGGCAATAAGAATGACATTTGGTAATTAAATGTTTGTCTTGCCATATGGATGGGTCACTCAGATAAAATTTATCCCTGGTAATAACTCTTTTAGGGAAAGACCTGCAATTTAGATTCTTCTAGGAGACAAAAGGAAGGACAAAATTTCTCTTGAGCCCACAGGGTCTCATTGCCTTCAGCTCAAAATAGCCCACATGCCAAAATGACATATTTTAGGGAAACTTGTTCGGAGCTCCTTCAGCTCCAAACATCATCATGGTTTATATGTCCTGGTTGCTTTATCAACTTCAAATGAACAAGCAGAATCCAATGCCTGGGAAGAAAGAATTGTACCCCAAAAACATGTAAAATAGGGATGATTTCTAAAGTCTTGAGTGATAAAGCTGAAAGGCTTTGTAAAATACACTGTGATCAGAAAAAAAAAATTCCATTTGGATAAAGTAAGTGCTTTTATATACCTTTCTACTATAAATACTAACCCAAAGCTATGAGTTTTGTATCTACTTTGTACTCTTCAAATCAAATCCCAGACACTGGGGATAAGAGGGTTTTCCTGAATCAGAGATAGACTGATACACCATAACAAACATTAGTTTATAAATGAGAAAATATATCCATAGGATCTAAATGGCCCAAAGTAAAAGAAACTATATTTTACACAAGAAGTAAAACAATAAAGTAAAATAAGTATTTGAAAAATATGTATACACTGTTTAAAAAAGCACAAACCATATTTACATTTAATGACATAACAATTATCATTAATGTAGCTTGGGAACTGAGGAGCCATAATAAGGGCTTTATTTATTAGCTATATGAATAATTTTCTTTTCTACATCTTTTAAAATGTAGAAACATGATCAGAAGAAATATAATTAGAAATCAGAGTGTCCAAATTTTAATGAAGTCTTGAACAGCTCAGGTTTCTTTCCTACTTAAAAGTATTTTTTAAAATGAAAGAGAAGAGAATTCAGAGATGACTTTCTGGTATAATTAGCTTTTAACCTGTATTTCTGAAATCTGCTATGGTCTATTGTAATATATTATGTAAGCAAATCAAGATAAATAATCTTTTTTCTATAAAAAGGGGAGAGGGACAAATTGCTTAAAAGTGTCAAAATGTGAATTATGCCAATTGGTCCTTTGGGAAATACCTATCCTAGTTCAAACTGATCTCCCTGAGAAATAGTGAATCTCATTGCTTAATAAGCATAATGGGAATTTTATATAGTACAGAAGCTGTTGTCAAAGAAGATATGGACATGCTGCAGGGCTTTTAAAGCTAAGATTCCTTTTTTATTTTAAGATTTTATTTATTTATTTGACAGAAAGACAGCAAAAGAGGGAACACTGCTGAGCAGGAAACCTGAGGTCAGGACTCGATCCCAGGACTCTGGGATCATGACCTATGCTGAAGGCAGACACTTAACAACTGAGCCACCCAGATGCTCCAAAGCTAAGATTTCTGACAAGAATGAGACCATGCTGGCTGGAGAAAAAAAGTCTCTGTGAAACCACATTCTTGTCTTTTTTCTTAAGACATAGCTGAATATTTGAAATCTATACATTTTAAGTTATCCTGAGTGAATACTATTCTAATTTTACAAAAATCATACTCTGACAAAGAAATGTAAAAACGGATGAAGATGAAGATGCAAACTCTTCTCTCTAAGGCTGAAAACAGTAACTTTAGTGAAGAAAAATTCTGGAAGTTTCCAGATCTTGTTTTGTCAATTGACTCAAAATAGACTCGGGGGATGATTTCTAAAGTCTTGAGGGATAAAGCTGAAAGGCTTTGTAAAATACACTGTGATCAGGAAAAAAAAAACATTCCATTTTGATAAAGTAAGAGCTTTTACATACCTTTCTACTATAAATACTAACCCAAAGCTATGAATTTGGTATCTACTTTATACTCTTCAAATCAAATCTATTTTGACTTGTACAGAAGTTGGAGAAAAGTACAAAGGCAATAGAAATGTCGCTATGAGTTTTGTCCATTATAATTTTTACAGAAATAGTCTCTGCAATCCTCTTTCCCCACTCCTCCCTGCAGAAATTTAAAGGGTGTCTTTGGAAGACAAGAACCAGAATGAGGAGTACTAAAAACTCAGAGCCCTCAGTGCCCAGCAACAGAGGCATTTCTGATCATGCACATGGACTACGTTACTGATTCTCAAAACAGACTATGACAGGAAGTACCTGAGTGGCAAAGTCAGTTAAGTGACCAGCTCAGGTCCTGATCTCAGGACTGTGAGCTCAAGCCCTGTGCTGAGCTCTGCACTCAGGGCAGAGTCTGCTTAAGTTTCTCTCTCCTGTCCCTCCCGACCTCCCTGCACTGGCTCACACTCTCTCTCTAAAATAAATAAATCTTTAAAAAAAAAATCAGACCCTGACAACTTACCCACTTTAGGTCTATGTGGTCAATAATCACCACATGCAATTACCATTGTCAAGTGTTATGGACACCTGCCACTTTCAATGCTCTGTCCTATGCATTATAAAAATCATTTAAATATATTTGTTTGCAGATATAGGTCCACGACATCCCTTTGACTCTCCGTTGAATTAGAAACCTGACCATGTAGTGAGATCTTAAGTTACCTGTCTTTCACCATCATATTTATTAACAATGCTAACCCTGCCATCATCTTCTTAATAATGACACTAACAACATGCAGGGTTCTTGCCTTTCAGTTAATTATCAGAATGCATTTCCCAGGGAACCATGTTTCTGTGTGTTTCTTTTATGATTCAGACGTTCATGCTTTGGATACAAACTGAAACTCACTTGTACACTTTTAGTTACTTCACTTAATTCTGGGCTTTTTAGGGATGTCAATGGACAAGTAATAAATGAAAGCAAGGGTTTCATAACCATACTGGCCCAATTCCTAAACTCTAATATTTACCAGCTATGTGGCAGTGGGAAACCTGTTTAACATCTCTAAGCTTCAGTTTGTTCTTTTAGAAAATAAGTATAATGGCATCTATCTCACAAGGTAATTGATTGGATGGGTTATAATATAATAACTTATATAAAGTTAACATGGTGCTTGGCACTTGAAATGTACTCAATTTGTATCTAAAAAAAATCTATTTTTAGTACCTAAACTACTCTCCAATAGAAAGGAAGTGCAGGGGCGCTTGGGTAGCTCAGTGAGTTAAAGCCTCTGCCTTCAGCTCAGGTCATGGTCTCAGGGTTCTCAGATTGAGTCCCGCATCAGGGTCTCTGCTCAGCGGGGAGCCTGCTTCCCCTTTCTCTCTGCCTGCCTCTCTGCCTACTTGTGATCTCTCTCTCTCTCTCTCTCTCTGTCAAATAAATAAGATCTTTAAAAAAAAAAAAAGAAAGAAAGGAAGGAAGTGCATTGGGAAATAGTGTTAACTTTGCCACTTCACCACTGAAGTAGACACAAAACACTCCAGATAGTTGAAGCTACAACCATCATCAACACATTGGTGGAAGGCTACTCTGTGATGTGACTGTGACCACAACTCCTGAGTATAGACCCAGCCTGATCAGGATTAGGAGACAAGTGAGCCGAGTCATGCAAGTACAGCAAGGGATCCTGACTTTATTTACAATTTAGATATTTTGTTCAATATAGAGGTTTTTTGCATTAATTTTAGATTTTTTAAAATACTGAGTTAAAATAGTATTTATCTCGATTACTGATTTTTCTGGTGCCCCCTTAAATTGCATCTCCTAGGCAAATTCCTTTTTCGCCTGTCCTTGGTCCCAATTCTGTCTCCTGAATTCTTCTGTTCCCTCTCTCTTTGCATTTAGAATGTTGTGAACCCCTTTTCTCTCAAGTTGGCTGCCATCAGTGGATTATGATACTCACCAAGGTCATTGCTTAGTCTTCAGATTCATCTTCCTATGCTATGAAATTGAGTACAATTTTAGCTAAGTTTATGAACTCAATATGAGGCAATATCCCCACCCTTGCACACATCCCTGAACTTTACTGAGTTATGTGGCAATGAGAAAGGACTCCCACCCAAGTCTCCAGGATCTTGGAGTCTGTAAGAAAGGGAGTCAGTGATCATTTACTCCCCCGAACATTGAAGAGTTCATCCAATAGCAAGTTACAAGTTACTGTCTCATGTCCTATGAAAAGCTGCACTCTGAATGAGAGCGAAGTAATAAAATATCTAAATTCCATCCTCAGAGAAGGTTGGACATTTGTAAAAAAAAACCTGACACAATATTTACAGAATACTTTCAATCTCTCAGTGTTGTCATAATTCTGATTGTCATCATTTTATGTTATCAGCCCCATTTGGTAAGATAAAAAATAGAGGGACAGAGATTTCTTTATAAAGAATTTCCGTGGAAATTCTAATCAAAGCTATAAAATGCATTTTCAGCGAGATTAACTTTTATATCTAAGTTTTTTTAGTCCGTTTCTCATCCTCTGCAATTTTTTTGCCTGAGGTGCTGTCCAATTTACAACTTAGAAAGAATAAAAGGTATCACATGGCTTTCACCTGGCATGGGTTGCACTACCCAGTCCTGCCTGTAGACACCCACCTACTCTTGGTCAAGCCAAAGATATTCATACTGGTCAGGTTATAGTGTGACCTACTGTCCTGGTTTCAGCGCCAAAAGTCTGGCATCCCAGGCAAACGACGGGATTGGTCACCCTTGTCCCTAACCAGAAATATCCTCCACATTGCAAATGCGCATTGATTTTCTTTTCTTGTTGTTCTTCCTGTTTAATTTACTTCTTTAGTGATTTACACAAAATAAAGTGGTTTAATTTCATCATTGGTTTTAAGAATCATCATTACATCTGGCTAATACTTCGAAATTAAATGAAAAGTGATGGGCCTTTGAAATACCAAAGACAATCATAGGGAGAAGTGTGAAAAGTAATTTGTACCTCACTTGTCAGAAAACAATCAATAAATTAATGATGCAAAAACTTAAAGGCACTCTAAATATACATCGTGAAATTCTAATTATAAAACAACCTGCTTAAAACACAGATTAGATCACGTTCATATTCCAGGCAAATCTCTGGGCTATCTCCCCACTGCCTGTCTTGTTGGCTAAAACTCATACTCTGTTATTCATTCATTTCACATCCATTGACCATCTTTTCCGTGCAACACACTGTACAGACGTTGACTATAACAATAAATAAGACAGTTCAGTTTGATGGCTCAGAAAGGGGGACTAATATAAATAAATTCGTGTACTACAGATGAAAAGATACCATAACCGAAGTCTGTATAGCTAGAGAAAACAAAAAGGCAAAGGAAAACTTGATTTCCAGGAACGTCTGTCTCAAATTAGTCAATATTTTCTGAATTTCAAAGTCTTTTCTAATGCTCTGCCTATGATACACTCCCTCTGTGTCTGCACAGCTTAAAATTCCACACATCCTTCATAGCCAAATAGAAATGTTCAGGAAGGATATCCTAACCCCTAATCAAGATTTACTATTTTTTTAAAGATTTTATTTATTTATTTGACAGAGAGAGAGAGAGATCACAGGTAGTCAGAGAGAGAGGAGGAAGCAGCCTCCCCGCCTAGCAGAGGCTCAATCCCAGGACCCCGAGATCATGACCTGAGCTGAAGGCAGAGGCTTTAACCCACTGAGCCACCCAGGCGCCCCAAGATTTACTATTCATTTATTTAAAATTCCAGAGTTAGAATTTATTTTTGTATTGCATATTTGTTAATGTATTTATGTTTGTATATATATATATATTATATATATGTATACATATATATATACACACACACACATTATTTTATTTATTTACTTTAGAGAGAGAGAGAGAGCATGTGAGCATGGGGGAGCAGCAGAGGAGGAGGGAGAGAGAGAGTCCTCAAGAAGACTCCCTGATAAGCACAGAGCCACGCTCCAGCTCTATTTCACCACCCTGACATCATGACCAAGAGTCCAGCATTTAAATGACTGAGCCACCCAGGTGTCCTGGTTACATATATATTTTTAAATGATAGCTACTTCACACTATATACAAAATACATTATAAACACATTAGAGCAAGAAATATGTAAAAATCAACAGAAAAATTATTAGTCAATGTTTCGTAGAATGGAGAGAATTTTTGAAACACTACAGCCGTGAAACAAAGACCGTGAAGACCAAGTATCACTTAGAACTCTGACTTCATTTAACAAAAAAGCCCATGAAATCAATTTAAGCTGAGAAGGGGAATTTTTTATACATATATGGAGATGGAAGGACAAGGATTTGGCAGGATCACAGAAATAGCTAGAAGATGAGCTGCACCCCATTACATTTTTTTTCTATCTCTGCTCTTCCCTGTGTGTCTCCTTCATTTTCCTCATGGCACATGGCTTCTCCCATTTCTCTAATCAACATGATGAATGGCAGTGTGCCAACAGCTTCAGAAATTTCACTCTTATGGCTTGGATACCTGAAAAGAGACGGACTCACTTTCTCCCAGTCCTGAGACAAATGTCCAGCAAGAGAAACATTAGCATATGTTGAAACACTCAGCTATCACCATAGCATAACATGACCTCTCCTGTCTCATGACAAGAATGGTATAGAAGCATGAGTGGGAAGCAGTTTCCAAAAAGAAGAGAAAGAGTAACTATTTTCACCATAAAAATGTAAAACTTTCATAATCAGAAAAAGAAGTTAAATAAAATTAAAGGCATAGCAAAACATTCACAATCAGGAAATAAATGTTAAATAAAATTAAAGGCATGGCAAAACGTTCAAAATCAGGAAATAAATGTTAAATAAAATTAAAGGCATAGCAAACTAGAAAAAGTATCAGAAAGAATTATGGGAAGATAATTTCCTTCCCTAATGCATAAATGCATAAGATAAATATGGAAACCCCATTCAAAATGGGCAAGGACCAGGATGTAAGAATGGGCAAAAGAACAAATACAATGAAACACAACAGGACATTCCAAGAAAATTTTCAGATTCATTAATAGTCAATGAAATGTGAGTGTAAATAACCACCAACTGCAAGTTTTGCCTAGGGAATTGATTTCTTTTTATTTACAATGCCTAGAAATTCAGAGATATGTGCACTTTCATGTACTCATGGTAGGCATGTAAATTGATGCAAACTTTCTTGAGGATGATTAGGTAATATGCATCAAAATCTTTAAAAATTAACATATTATTAAACCCTGAATTTCAAATAAAAGAATAGAGGAAATAAAGGAGCATATTTTTTTCACAAGAATTTGTTTATTTATTTATTTATTTATTTTTAAAGAGTTTATTTATTTATTTGACAGAGAGAGAGATCACAAGTAGGCAGAGAGGCAGGCAGACATAGAGGAGGAAGCAGGCTCCCAGCCCAGCAGAAAGCCCGATGTGGGACTCGATCCCAGGACCTTGAGATCATGACCTGAGCTGAAGGCAGAGGCTTTAACCTGCTGAATCACCCAGGCGCCCCAAGAGTATATTTATTGAAGCATTATCTTTGATAGCAAAGAATTGGAAATAAAGATGTTTAACAATAGAATTATCTAAATAAACTTGTTTTTGAGATGAAATATTATGCATCACTAAAATTATATTTAATAAGTATTAAATAACATAGAAAATGCCATTAAGAGAAAAAGCACAAAGATGCAACATTTTATATGCAATATGAATCTACTATAGATCCACATATTACAAAAAAATCATTGAAAGGAAATACAACTAAATTTTGATATTTTTAACTCTGGTGGAATTTTAAATTATTGTTTTTTTCTCCTTTTCTGTATAATCTAAACTTTCATTACTGCAATTAAGCTGCATTCTTTTAAATTAGAAAAAAGAAATATTTAAGGAAACTTCAAATTATAAAATTTAAAAATGACTAACTTTAAGCGCATGAGGAAATAATGCATTATTTTAACAATATCTATAAAATAACAAAAATTCAGAAACAGCTTTTAAAATAGGTGAAACACAGCCAAATTATGTGGAGATATAAATATGCAAACACAAGTGCTTTAATAAAAAAAAGTATAGGTACTTTTATAAGTTTTAACAGTGGAAATGACAGAAAGTATAGATATAAGGGGAGATTAGATATAAGGGGAGATTCAGGAAAGTCACACCAACGCTTATTTTCTTATTTTTCAAAAAAGGCAAACAAACTGATTTCTTGGTATTTATCTTGAGGGTGGGATTGCTGCTTCCTTAGTCTATTTATTTTTCATGTTTTTGCCTGACATAATAGTATAAAAATCAATATACTTGACATTCAAGTTTATATTTTAAAAATTTGTGAGCTTAGG
>CM053603.1:172945378-173021247 GCA_028646535.1 Procyon lotor | reverse complement strand
GAAAAATATGGTAAATTAAGAGAGAGGCCACCTCTAGTCTCTCTCCCCATCTTGGAGGTCAGATGGTCATCCACTACTGAAATTTTCTTAAGACAATTGTGATACTGTATTTTTCCTATGGCTGCTATAAAAGATGGCAAAAAGTGTGTGGCTTAAAACAATAGTTTCCTATTCTTTCACAGTTCTGGAGTCCAGAAATCCAGAATCAAGTTTTTAACAAGGTCCAACTTCCTTTCAGGGCTCCAGGAAAGATTCTATTCTTTGCCTCTTCAAGCCCCTGGTGGCTCCATTCATTCCTTGGTTTCTGACTGTATCATTCCAATTTCTGCCATTCTCCATCTACTCTTGTTCCTGGGTGATGTCAACCCAATTTTATGGCTTTATATACCACCTAACCATAACCTGCAGTGATGATTCCCAAATTTCTAGCTCTAGACCAGACCTCTCCCATAAAATCCAAACCAATATCGGTGACCTCCTAGTTGACATCTCCACTCAGATTTGTAACAAGCGGCACACAATAATCATGCTCCAAATCAACCATCCTTTCTTTTTCTTCATCTCTGTGAAGGGCAATTTCAGACCAAAAGCCTAAGGTCGTTCTTGACTCTCTTCTTCTCACTTACAGTTGATCAGTAAGTCTTGTCAGCTCTATCTTCAATTTTTATTAAGAATTTGGCCAGTTTTGCCATACCCTCACATGCAAATCTGCCAGGGTCCAGCCCAGGCCGTCCAGGGGTTCCCTGAAGGATGGACTGTGCCGGCAAAAGGAATGAGAGAGCCAGAGGATTCTTTCCATCACCAGGCAGGCATCTCCACCTCATTGGTTTTTGACTCTTTATTTTTAGGCAGCAGGTTACATGGAAAATAGTCAATGATTTTCTTAGATAAGGAGACTTAGATCAACAAAAGTTTTTTTGTTTTTTTTTTGTAGAACCTATAGTCCTTTCTAAGACCAAGGCAGAGACAGGCTTATCTTATTTTGAACAGCAAGATCCTTAACAATTTTTATGACTCTGTTTCTATGTATTGGATAAAGGTTTAGTCACATATATCTTTTGCACATTAACCAAAGGAAGAGGAGTGACAGTTGAGTTTATTATAGAATGGCCCAAGCTGTTTGTACAAGCCCTTTTTTGCTGCTGGGTGAGCAGGCACCTGGGAGCCTCATGTCATCGTGTGTATTCTTTAGCAAAGTCTGAACTAAAACTCTATTGTCTTTATATTTAACCACTCCTACCTTATCTTATGTGTAGTCTCCATTGTAAGGGAATGCAGGTGTTGGTGTGGCCAGGATGGAATGTGAACCCTAGGGGGGAACTAAGGTTGGCTGTAGGTCATTAAAGGTCTGTGTAAATTTTTTGACTTTTAAATACCTTATCATCTCATCTGCAATAATCTGGTGGACAAACATTGGAAGGGAGCCTCGCAGTTCTGTGCTCTGACCATTTTATGGCGGGGAATGGTTTGGTCACTTTATGTAGTATCTGTAAGGAGATCTCGGTCTGGTTAGAAGTGGGTTAAGTGAGTCAGAGCCTCAACTTGAGCAAAGGGCTTAGGCCAAAAAGAAAAAAGGAATTCGAGTAACGCAAAGAGATACAAGAGGAGATACCAGTCCCGTCCATATGGCAGGAGCCATGCAAACCTGCTACGTCCTCACCATGATCCTGTCAAACAACGAGGCTTCTGTGGCTCTTGGCACTAATCTACACCAAACCATCATCATCAGTTACGTGGGTCATCACAGTGTCTCTGGTTATAGTCATCTGATATTATGGTGGCTTTGGTAATGGATCTCTGCTTTTTCTCTTGCTCCTCTCCTCCCTTCAATCTATTCATAGTACAGAAAATAGGGTGAGTTTTAAGAACTCAGTGCCATGTGTGTCTCCTTTGTTCTCACACAACCACCAACTCACAGTATTTCTGGTCTGGACATTTCTGGTCACCAAATGGGTATGAGTTTTCCCACACCAAGAAATTCTCTGTGATAGCTGCTACACGTCCTACAGTTTATGTCAATTCTGAAACTGTCTAATTGGAAATAGTACTAGACTTCACAGGATAAGGGCTCCATCCCACTGCCTGCCACTTCAGATAACCAATAGCTAGTGGGTCCCCAGGATACCCACAACTGCTGCCTAATTCAGTTGCAAGTCAGGGGTTTCCATGGAATCAAATCAAATCCTTGGATTTGATTATTTGCTAGAGCAGCTCACAGAACTCAGGGAAACACTTACTTATATTTGTCAGTTTATTAAAGGATACAGATGAGCAACCAGATGAAGAGATACATAGGATAAGTCTTAAAAGGGTACCAAACACAAGAGCTTCTGTTCTCATGGAGTTGGGATATATCACTCTCCCAGTATGTGGATATTTTCACCAACCTGGAAGCTCTCTGAACCCCATCCTTCTGGTCTTTTATGGATGCTTCATTACATAAGCTTGATTGGTGCACCCACTGGCCATTGGCAGTTGGCTCGACCTCTAGCCTCTCTCCCCATCTTGGAGGTCAGAGATGGAACTGAGAGTTCCCAACCCTCTAATCATATGGATGGTTCTCTTGTCTGGGCAAACAGCCCCCATCCTTGGGTGGGAACCCCAAATCATCTCATCAACATGACAAAAGACAACTTTTTGTTGCTCTTGTCACTTAGGAAATTCCAAGGACTTTAGGAGCTCTGCACCAAAAAAAAAAGAATGAAGACCAATATGTATTTCATATTATAGATCAGTGTCACATTGGGTGATCCTCTTGAAATATGCCATTTCTGGGGCACCTGGGTGGCTTAGTTGATTGGGCCTCTGCCTCAGCTCAGATCATGATCTTGGAGTCCTGGGATCAAGTACCGCATCGAGCTCCCAGCTCCATGAGGAGTCTGCTTCTCTCTCATGCTCTCTCTCACTCTCTCTCTCTCCCTCAAATAAATAAATAAAATCTTTAAAAAAAAAAAGAAGGAAAGAAACATGTCATTACTCTACTCAAAATCCTCCAATGACTTCCCATTTCACTCAGAAAAAAAAAATCCAGGGTCTTATTATGGCCTATAAGGCCCTCTGTGATATGCTCTAATCCACCCCCATCACTGCCCTAAGATCATCTTCCACCAGTCCAGACCAGGCTCACCTACCTTTATTCTCACAGCTTCTCAAAATTAACAACAGACAGCTCCCACCTTGGACCATTTTGTGCCCTCTGACTGGAATGCTTATCTCTCAATATCTTCAGAGGAGTTTCCTCATTGACTGCAGATTCATACTTCAAAATAGCTCTCTTCATGAGCTCTTTCCTGGCCTCCTACCCTAACGTGTGAACTCCCTTCTTACTGTTCATTATCAGCTACTCTTCTAGCATGTAAACTCTGAAAGTCAGATTTCTGTCTATTTTCTTTACTGCTATATCCCCAGCACCAAGTATAGTGTCAGACTGCCTAATAGGAGGCAGGCATTTTATAAATAGTTAAATGAGTGAATGAATTAGTAAATGAATGAATGAGTTCTTCAGTAGAGTCATAGACATGAAATACACAATCAGTTGAAGTAAAACAAAAAAATTAACCTAAATATATGTAAGGATATGATGTTATAACATTTCTGAATGGTATTATCGTAAACGTATTATTAGAATACATTCACCATTACAAGGTAAGTCAGAATAGTGTGCTCCTTTTACAGAAATGAGTCAATGTTATTATTTTCATGGTTTTCTTCTGTCTCATCACCAATGGAGATAGATTCCCTGACACACTGATGCTTTGTTTTTTCTTAAGTTCCTTTTTGGAAGAAGGGGGCAAATCTCATACTTCCCACTCATCATCCAGCACAGGCTGTACCTAGAGAGAGCAGGGGCGGAAACAACATGAAACAGTGGAACTGCTTTTCTTTACATTATGTGCCTGTAACAAGGACCTCAATTTCTACCACGTTATAGTCATACTGACTTTGACTGGGATACCTCCCTGCTTTATGGAAAGCTAGTGACTTCCCAGTTCTCTTTTGTCAGGGTTAAACACTGCTTTTGTCAGGAAAAATACATATGTACTCCAGAGTCGTAACAAATAAATGCTAAGTGAACCGAGTTAAAATGCTGCAGGCATTAAGTTAGAGGGAAAGTCTTTGGATAAAGGTGGTGACAGGAAGGCACATGAGTAAGCAGATTATAATGTACTCTTGGAACCTGAAAAAATCAATCCATCCATCCATCCATCAATCAATCAATGGGACCTATAACCAAGCAGGGTCCTTTTCAAATACAGATGACTTCTGGGCTCCATCCCTTGACATTACAATTGTGTACAAATGGAATGGGGTCAAGAAAAAGTTTGGAAACTATTACTTTGTGTTTACCTTAGGTATCTTTGCAAACAGCCCAACAGTCAGTCTTAGCCCTGACTTAGCCTCAGTCTAAGCCTTGACTGCCTTTACCTATAATGATCATGTTTTTGACCCAGCAGTAGGTGGGTTTGTAATTATAACCAAATTCTCCTGGAAGTCTAGATGGAATTATGTGACACAAGACCACAAGTTCTCATTTGTACCCCTTGTGCCTACCACTATCCCTTATTAAAAGCAATCTGTACTTGTGCAGGAGGTAGCCATCTCTGGTTTCCCTCTATTTCTACATGGTCACAAAACAAAACTGCCTGTCTTGGCTTGACCTTGTTGGTGCAGGATCTACCGAACAGAGAAAGAAACACACCTGTGGTGATGGAACCATGCTGTCTAATTTTGTATTGAAATTTCAAGTGAGTTTTTTCTCTGCTTACCTTAAACCACTGTACCATACATTTAGAACCGTGTGGGAAGAGAATTTTACATACATAGATAGGATTTCCATTAAAATTGTCCAATTTTAAATTTCAAAGCCCTTGGGGGAAGAAGAAGAAGAAGAAGGAGGAGGAGGAGAAGGAGGAAGAGGAGGAGGGGAAGGGGGAGAAGGAGGAGGAGGAGAAAGAAAGGGGGGGGACAATATCTTAGCTCTGACTGCTGTAACAGTCTTACAGACCTGGTGTCTTAAACAACAGACACTTATTTCTCACAGTTCTGGAGACTAAGGAGTCTAATAAAGGCATTAGCACAGCTGGTGTCCGTGAGGGCCTGCTCCCTGGCTTGTAGACAGCGGTTTTCTCTTCTATCTTCACATGGAGGGGCGAAAGAAAGAGAGAGAGGGGGGCATTGACCTTAGCAGAAAAGGGCAAGGGGACAGGGCAAAGGGAGGGGAACAACAGACAAGAAAGAGGAGTAAAAGAAGGAACCAGGTAGGAATTCCTCCTCGTGAAACCGTAGGACCCAAGTGTACAAATGGCTGAGGCCAGAAGTTAACTACATGGAGAACCCCAAAGACCTGAAATATCTCATTGACAATGAATCATGTAACACTGCATCGAATACTAATGATGTACTGTATGGTGACTAACATAACAGAGAGGAAAGAAAGAAGAAAGAAAGAAAGAAAGAAAGAAAGAAAGAAAGAAAGAAAGAAAGAAAGAAAGAAAGAAAGAAAGGAAGGAAGGAAGGAAGGAAGGAAGGAAGGAAGGAAGGAAGGAAGGAAGGAAGGAAGGAAGGAAGGAAGGAAGGAAGGAAGGAAGGAAGGAAGAAAAGAAATTCGTAGTTGACATGCATTTCTCTACTTCTATCAAAGACTCTGCAATTCAGTGTTGTCTAATCTGAAGTTATGAGGAGGTGGAGAGAGGAAGTGACTAATGCTTATAAGCCTGCTCCCTTAGGAGGAACTGGAATGGCTCCCATCAATAACTGTCCTGTCTATGAGATTTCACTTTCCTGGAAATTCCTCAGTTCTCTATATGCCTCACTTGACCGCAGGTTTTTGGTATTCAGCAGCAAGCCTTCCTAAGGGAAAAAGGAGAGTGTGGCAGGGTGTTGAGCTAATGACAACATTTATAATGCTTGTTCGATGCCAGAAAGAAAGAAAATTGCCCCAAAATGACAAAACAGAGTTCACCTACACACTACATAAGCACACAGTAAAAACACTTATCATTCTCTTAAACTCAGGAACATTCAGCTTTATGTAAAAAATAACTATGTGGTAAGCAGGCAATTCTATAACAACTGTTAATTCCTCTTTATCCATGTGTACTAATACTAACTTATTTCTGGGGGATGATTGAGTTTTCGGGGCACCATCCATGCATTAGAACATTTCCTTTACAGAGAAATCCTCTAAGGTAAGCAAGGAAGCATTATAAACCCACACTTAGAGATGAAGGACATCAGAAATAATTTGATAAAGTGAAAATACATATATGTTTACATATAAATCAATTATATATAGTTCTTTATATGATAATCATGTGAGCTAATCCCCTATAATAAATATTATATTATATTTAACATATATTAAATAATAATGTATAGTATAATATAATATATATAATATAATATAATGTAAAATATAATATAATATGTATTTAAAAATACATATATAGATTGGAGAATCAAACACCTGAGTTTGTCACAAACAAGGCTTAGGGACTTTGAATAAGGTAGGCAAAGTGTGTGTATTCACTTTTTCATGCATAAAAAGAGAAATAATACCTCCTACATGGAAATGTTATAAGGGTTAAATGAAATATTACCAAAGAGTTTTTTCATAGTAATATTTCTTCCCAATATTTAAAATTCCTTCTCAAAGAGGAAGTAGGTGGACCAAGGTCCGAAGTTCAGAATTTCTGATTCCCATTTGATGTATTTCTTCCCACCAGCCTGCTTATGCAGATGAGTGGTGCTTACATTTGAGCCAATAACTGATGGACTCCTAAATAGTTGTAGGCTGAATATCTTAAGAGACTGATGTCCATAAGGATGGTGATTCTGAACAAGTTACATTCTCTCTTCCTAAGGGTTCTCACCATGTGCTTGAGGAGATAAAGAGATTTTTTTTAAATGCTAATAATTATTGTGAAGGCCTTAACACCAAGGAGTTTCTGAACTTAAGTCTGGGCTATTCTAATTGTGGATCAGCTTGACGTCTGTCTTCAATTATCTGAGCTTATCACCTCACTGTGGAGCATGCACTTAATAGTTCTGAGAGAAACTGAGGGCACCCCCAAAGGACCTGCTTACCACTGAGAAAAAAAACAAAAAAACCAAGTCGCACAAGAGCAAAATTTTTCCTAACATGGATTTCAGTGTAAATGTCTGGTAGGAATCTGTAGGTAAAGGGTAACATGGTCTCATACCATGGTCACACAGTGTTCAACTCTGGTCTCTTAGAGAACAGGGAAATGATCTCTGCATGAATATCTCATCTCCTCAGTCCAAAAGCCAGCAACATTTCCAAAGGAAGCCAAAGTAGTTCCATACAAACCATCTCAGCTTTTGCAACCTGACACTGTAATTGATTATTCAATAGATAAAATCAGTTGAGCAGGAAATTGCAAAATAATAATAATTAATTTTATAATTAATAAAAATTATAGATATATATTTGTTTACTAGTCTTTCAAAATGGGATCAAAGTCCTTTCTTTGAATTAGAGTTTGCCAATTAGAGTTCTTTTTCTAATACACATAAATCATGCAGGTGCCTGTGATGGGATTTTCAGTTTTAGATTTTTTTTTTTTTTTTTTTTTGAGCATAGAGAGAACTTGAAGCACTTGCAAATCAATCTGGCATAGCCAAGTTTGGGGAAAAAAACTACATCTAACCTTTGGTAAGGAGTCCCTCAATGGTGAGAGCTAGTTACAAGTATTCAGCATTTCACAGGCTCCACTTAATGTTTTATTCAGGGGAGATAAGGAGTATTGGTCAATCAAGGAATAAGTTAAGTGGAGGTCAGTTAAGAGAGCCTCTACTGTGTGTCTTGTAAATATTGAGAATCCCTGGACAACTCTTTATGAACGTTAAGAATGCACAGTTAATGATACTCCAATTACCTCTATTAACATCACCATGGCAAGCAAAGTCAGAGCTGAATTAATTCTCCAATGAGGCTTTAAGCTCTGGTATTTTGTTTTGCCACTTGTTTGGAGATGCCCCGTTTTGAGACATCAAAGTTTTAGTGCATGTTCTCTCTCAGTGGAGCAATACATTTCTCTGGAGATAGGATGCAGGATTGCTTTGAGGCCAAACCACAGTTTCTCCAAACAAAACAAACAAGAGTTCTTTGGATCTGCCTGTGTACTTTGGAAGGTACTGGAATATGACCCCAGAAGAAAAGAAGAAACGTTTTCATTTTGAAAAATTTAAGCGTAGGTATGTCTCATTTTGACCCCACTTAGCTCTCTGACTGATTTCTCTAGAGTCAAAAAGGTCTGCTTTGGAATCAAAGAGCTTCATTCTGAGGAAGGTTGGTTCTGCCAGATACAGCTCAAATTATGTTTCAGTCAACCAGAGTGTGATTCATGTCCAAACTGTAGAAAATCAAGCTCCACCACATTGCCAGTTATACTTGACATGGTACTAAATATTTGGAATACATTGGCCGCCTGAGAGGTAACATACACTCCAACTTTGGATTTGAAGTCTTAGGCATACATATGAAGACCTGTCTATGTGTGGGGGACATGTGCTTACAGATTTTAACACAGGGTTTGGGATCTTTTCTGACCATCGCTACATTTATTTGGGTGGGGAGGGTTTGCTTTTGTGTGAATCACTGATATTCTTTTAAAAAAGTAAACAGGAATGATGTGACTAATGCTTCTCATTCATCTCTTTTGCTTCTGCAGGAGGGATTTTTGAAACTGTGGAAAATGAACCTGTTAATGTTGAAGAATTAGCATTCAAGTTCGCAGTCACCAGCATTAACAGAAATCGAACCCTCATGCCTAACACCACATTAACCTATGACATCCAGAGAATTAACCTTTTTGATAGTTTTGAAGCCTCACGGAGAGGTAACTATTTTCACATTCTTAAAAGCTTTTTTGGGTGATGTGTCTGCTCTACAAGTCACCTTTTCTGCTACCTGCCCTTTTTCAGAATGGACATCTTTGTGTAAATGGGTTGTAGGAAATCTCGGTCCTCGATGTCACTGTCCAGTGCAGTGTGAACTATCCTAATGGATGTTGCCTGGCTATGTTTTCTGGGCCATTCTGATTAGCTCACCCTTCAGTGCCCTCTACTCTATGATTAACTGGTTCAGCTGTGAATGGAAAATGTCAAGCTTGATCTGTTTTTCCTTCTTGAGACTGAGATACCACCATGAAATTGTACAGTGCAGTCAAATAAAACTTTGTGGAAGGTCATACCCACCGAGCATGTGGAAATGCCCACAACACACATAACTCACATCCTGAATTTTAACAGGTTGTAAACTACTGGGTTTACCTAGCATCTTCTCAACTTTTTTTTTTAAACTCCTTTCCACAAAATCATAGAAATGTAAAAATTAAACCAATGAAATAATCTCTGCATTTTTTTTATTTTGATTCTCTTTTTCTTCTGAGTAGAAGACAAGTTCCTACAAAATAATCTAATTTGTATTTGGCTAGATTACAAGGTCTCTGTCATGGAAGGAGCCACTGGGATTGTGGGGCTTGCTTAGACATCCCCCAAATACTTCCAAGACAACTCTGAAGCACAGTCATGTTCAATACACTTGAAATTTGGCCTCTAACCAGGGAGGTGTTGAGACCCCATGCAGGTGTCTGTGTGGAAACCAAGGCTGCCCCACACCCTCAAGAAGGGGGGGCTCTTTCCCTAATAGAGGAATGTTTTCCCACAAATAAATGGAATGCAATGAACACCATGTTTATGTCGATTACCAAGTAACTAATATTGGTGTTTCCACATAGAATTACCTCAGGATCATCAGTTGTGTGCACCTTACACACTCTTCTGTAGGATTCTTAGCGTTCTTTACAAGCAAAAGGTAAAACTTGTTTTCCTAGGAGCACAGATGAAAAGCATATAGTATAATGATTCTTTTTTTTTTTTTTTTTATCTATGGCACAACCTTAGTATAAGCACATTTTTTTAAAGCTGGGTGAAGTTGCAGATGCTACATAGGTCAGAGTTGCTTATGAACAAATAATAAAAATTTATATTTATATGGCACTTCAAAGTTATCTTCACACGAATTATTTCTGTGGGTGAGATCTTTCTCTTCCTCTGACTCTTTCTCTTGTCTCTGTTTCTGTCTTTGTCTATCTCTGTCTCTGCCTCTCTGTATCTCTCTTTCTCTGTCTCTCTGTCTGTCACACACGCAAACATTGCTTTGCAAATACCTTAGAAAAGGCAAAAACATTTAACAACAATACTTCAACCCACATAAAGTTGAAAGCTTTTTTGTGGTCTCAAGTACTTGCCATACTTGTAAATTAAACACCCCAAAGCCTCTTAAAACTGGTAATTTGCTGGCAAACAGAATTCAAAAAATTGATTTTCTGTCAAGTCATATTAGCATCCCTGAGCTAAATATTAGCAGGAATCTCAATCCATTGTCCATGTTAGACAAAACATCAATTCATATACTCTCATGCTCTCATTTTATCTTACCAGTGAAAACATATCCCGCAAATAAGCTTTTGAAGACAATGGCAATTTATGCTTACAGCACTTAAATCAGAAAATTACATGTCTTCATATCTCAGGTAGTAATTTGGTACCAAAGAGCACAGTATCAGAAAGTTTCCCTTGTGAATGACAATCAACAGTTGCAGTTACATAGATATTTGGAATATGGCTTTCAAAACTTTATTTATGGGGCACCTGGGTGACTCAGTGGGTTAAAGCCTTTGCCTTCGGCTCAGGTCATGATCTCAAGGTCCTGGGGTTGAGCCCCGCATCAGGCTCTCTGCTCAGCAGGGAGCCCACTTCCCCCTCTCTCTCTGCCTACTTGTGATCTCTCTCTCTGTCAAATAAATAAATAAAATCTTTAAAAAAAAAACTTTATTTTTTCTCTCTAAATCAAGTCAGATAATCTTGACAAATTTATATATATATATAATTCTTCTACTTATACATTTTGTTATTATTTAATTCAAATATTTATTTATCTCTTGGCAGTTCCAAATTCATTTAACTTAATATTAAAATATAAACTTGAAACGGTTTTAAACTTATATATAAAGCCAGCATACATTTATATCAGCATGAAATGAATAGACACTATTTTACATGGTTGTAAGGAATAATCAGTCCTATCTTTCTGGAAGGGAATTTGCTTAATATGTATCAAGGAACTTAAAAGTGTCATACCATTTAATTATAGCTGAAAATCTAAGAAAGTGTATGTGTGTGTGTGTGTGTATATATATATATATATATATATGAAAGAAAAATATACAAACTAAGAAAAGTGCTATAATATTAATTATAATAACAAAAACTAGGAGCAGCTTACATTTCCATAGCATCAGAAATAGTTAAACAAATAATAACATATCCATGGGATAGACTGTTCTACAGACATGAAAAATATACCTTTGAAGACTTTGAGGGGACTTGGGGGAAAGGGTGTGTTTTTTGGGTGATGTGTTATATTCAGTGCTATATATATTCAGTGTTAAATGAAAAAAGCAATGTATCAAACTGTCCCTGTATAACAACTTAACTCTTTATAAATTGGAATGCCAAAAGATGAATAGGTATTTTCCCAAAGGTGATGGAATTACATCTTTTTTTTTTTCTTCCTTACACTTAAAAATATTCTAAATTCTCTCGATGAATGTATATAATCTTATAAGGGGAAAAATAAATAAATTTTATGAATTCATTTTTCCCCCAAATATGTTTATTTTATTTTTTCAGTGTTACAAGATTAATTGTTCATTTTTAAGTACATATGGACTTGATTTTGTTAGGCTACCTGTTGGCTAATGTTGAGGCAGGAAGAGGCCTGACCTTGGGCAGGGCCTCTGGGCTCTGGTACAGACCCTGTGGCCCTGACTCACTCCATTGTCTATGGTATTAGTGGGTTGGACCAAGAGGCTTCTAAGATCCCTTTAAGCTCTGCTATGCTATTATTCTATAATTAATTAGGTATCAATATCGCTTGATATTCTTAGGCAGTCTTTCGATAGCCTGCAACTCATTCTGAGTTTCTGAAGAAGATAACTAAAAAGTACTTTACAGCCGCCCAGAGAATCTTCTGAATTCTCGGACCACATTGACCACTGGCCTTAGGACAGAAGTTCACTCACATGAAATTCACTTGGCAAATGTCTTGTAGAGCAGCTCTGAGCACCCTTGGGGTATGCCACGCCAGCAAGGGATATAGACCCCATCTGATTGAAAGTAATGGTGTGACGCCATCTGCTCATTTTTGATTACACAGAATGGTCCCTGAGATGTGTTGTTAATCCGGCCCACAGTCAAATCTCTCAATATTTTACTGTCTTGGGGATATTGGAAGTTGGATTAAGCATAATTTCTCAACGTGCAGATGGAGAGTGGAAGAAAATTTCTAATTGTGAAGATGAAAAGAGGGATCATGAAAGAAAGATGAAATTCACAGTTCTCTCTTTCTCTGCCCACTTCCCTGCCCTCCCTTTCCACCCCTCCTTGTCTGTGGCCACCAGCCTGTGACCAGCTGGCTCTTGGTGTGGCTGCTCTCTTTGGCCCGTCCCACAGTTCCTCTGTCAGTGCCGTGCAGTCGATTTGTAATGCTCTCGAAGTTCCGCACATACAAACCCGCTGGAAACACCCCTCCGTGGACAACAAAGACTTGTTTTACATCAACCTGTACCCAGACTATGCAGCTATCAGTAGGGCAGTGCTGGATCTGGTTCTCTACTACAACTGGAAAACAGTGACGGTGGTGTATGAAGACAGCACAGGTATGCGACTCGTACTAGACCTCACCTGACCATGTCTGGTCTGAACAACAGAAATCCAGGTGTTTTAGAAGCATTAACTCAGCAGATGGAGTGCATGAAAATGCTCTTTAATATGAAGCTAATGGAGTATTCTATTTTAGGAACTCTGTGTGTTGGCATGTCCGATTCCTTTGGATCCTTCTATCATCATATTTGGGGGATTTGGTTTTTGTTTTTTGTCTTATTTTTAAGTTTTAATTATATTACACATAGGGCTTGGGTGAGAGATGATTAATAGAATTTCATTATTTTACTTTTTATGACTACATTTTTATTTTTTTATTATGTTCAGTTAACCAGCATCTAGTTCGTCATTAGTTTTTGATGTGGTGTTCAACAAATATCATCTTATTGATATATGTAGTAATCCAATCAGAATATTAAAGATGTGACTACATTTCTCCAACTTTATTAAGAGTGTGACAATGATTCCATTCCTTAAAAAACGCAAAGTTGGAAAATGACCATGAAGTATGCTTCCATCTTGCCAAGTAATTATGTAAATGTTATATGTTAGACAAGTTTCTAAAGTAGGTTAAAAAAGAGGAATAGATAGATAGATCCATAAAACTGACCATTTCATAGAAAAGGGACTAAGAACCCACTGATAACCAGCCCCGAATAAAGCTTTCATTGTTCCACTGCTTATTTTAGGATGCAGAACAGCACCCTGATGCTTAGAGCCTCCATCGCACTAGACATTTTCTCTCACCTGTCCCCATTTCAAGTTTCTTTTCCAAGCACCATTCCTCCCTACCTTCTGGTTACATTTTGAAGTTTGTTGGAGCGCAGTCTCCCTTTTATACAGTTAAATCCCCATGCTGGTGACTCTCCTTTGTCAAGTTCTTCTCATTTGAAGCTGCTCACCATCTTGCCCTTTTCATCTCCATTAACTCTGGCACTTCCTTAACCCCTTCCCTACACTCCCTATACCTCTCACATCAGCAAGGATGAAGAGCTCATCATTCCTTCCCTACATATCCCCAACTTCATCTGACTCTTACTGAAGTATAGTTGATACAAAATGTTACATTAGTTTCAGGTGATTCAACAAGCTTATATCCTATGCTATTCTCCCCACAAATACAGCTACCATCTCTTATCATACAATGTTATTACAATGCCCTTCACTATATTTCTTACATTCTGCCTCTTAGTCCTGTGACTTATTCATTCCATAATGGGAAGCCTGTACCTCACTCTCCCCTTCACCCATCTTGCTTATCTTCCCACCCATCTCCCCTCTGGCAACCATCAGTCTGTTCTCTGTATTTATGGGTTTGTCTGCTCTTTTGGTTTGCTCATTTGTTCATTTGTTTTGTTTCTTAGATTCCACATATAAGTGAAATAATATAGCCTTTGTCTGACTTATATCACTTAGCGTAATACCCTTCAGGTCCATTCAAGTTGCTACAAATCTCATTCTTCTCACGGCTGTGTAATATCTCAGTATATTACACACTTAGATATGGTATATACATATATATACTGTATCTTCTTAATCTAGTCATCAGTTGACACTTGGGTTGTTTCCATATCTTAGCTACTATAAATAATGCTGCAATAAATGTAAGGGTACATATATTTTTTGGATTTAGTACTTTCATTTTCCTTGGATAAATACTTAGTAGTTGAACTGCTGGATCATATGGTATTTCTATTTTTAATTGCCTGAGGAATCTCCATACTGTTTTCTATAGTAGATTCCTACCAGTAGTACATGAAGGTTCCTTCTTTTCCACATCTTCACCAACACTTATTGTTTTTTGTCTTTTAGATCCTCATCGTTCTGACTGGTATAAGGTTTTGTGGTTTTGACTTGCATTTCCCTAATGATGAGTGATGTTGAGCATCTCTTCATGTGTCTGTTGGCCATCTGTATGTCTTCTTTGGAAAACGGTCAATTTAGGTCTTGTGGCATTTTTAATTGGATTAAAATTTGGTGTTGAGTTGTATAAGTTGTATTAAATTCTTTCAGTATTTGGGATATTCAGATATTTTGTCTGCAAATGTCTTCTCCCTTTCAGTAGGTTGCCTTTTGGTTCTAGTAATGGTTTCCTTTGCTGTGCAGAAGCTTTTTATTTTAGAGTAGTCCCAATAGATTATTTTTGCTTTTGTGTCTATTACCTGACAAGATAACTCCTTTTCTGAAGCTGGCCGCTAACTATGCTTGATTCTCCACACAACCCTAAGACAGTGAGCTCCCTCCTTCCTCATGATCACACTCAAGTATCACTTCTTCCTTAAAGTCCTCGGAGATCACCATAGGGTTCAATAACACTCTGCAAATTTAAGTATTATATTATATGTTTCAATTACCTGTTTGTACATCTAAGAGACTAAGAATTCCTAAACATTGGACTTTTATCTTATTAATTTTTACAATCTGCCACCTAACACAATTATGGCATATACGAAAGTACTTAGTAATAACACTTAGGAATAATACTATTTGCTTTCTGCCTATATTTCCTCCTAGAATTAAAATTAGCTCCTTTCTCGATCTACACATTTGGTAATAAAGTTAAGAAAATTATCAGTGAAAATTAATAAAGCAAAGCACTTATGAACATTTTTTAATAGTATTTCATTCTTCACTGTCCTTTTCATCAAGCACTGGTACTTTCTACTTCTTGGAGGATGAATAGTAAACCTTCTCTACTTTGCACTAAACTCTGGTTCCATTTTAAACTGTCAGATAAAAGTGACTGTTTGGGATGGGAATAGCATTTATGTATTTTCTTATACCTCATCTCATTTTAGAAAGAAGTGAAGGTAGGTGATTGGATATATGACTTATAAATGTTATATTCAAAACAGTCCTACAGGGAAGAATAAGCCACCGGCAGTCATATTCTTAAAGCTTCACCTGCTTGCTGGGAAGAAAAAATACCATCAAATGAATTCCATAAGTATATTTAAAAGGCCTTGAGACGTAATATTATAATGTGTAGGGGTGGAAAAGTTTTCTCTTCCTCCCTTCTCGGATCTTTGGCTGGTCAGGCAATTAAATTGACATAAGACAGATTAATAAGAATAAAGCAAAGCAAATGAAGTTTAATAGAGACTCAAGAAAACTGAGTAACTCTCTGAAATAGCTAAAGCCATCACTTTAAACATCATCTTCTGCTAAAGACAAAAGATGTTGGGGGTGGGGAGTCAGTTAAGGGAGGTTATCAGGAAAAGCACAGTGAACAAGGATAAGGTTGTTATGCATATTTAAGTCCCTGCCTTCTCCATTGAGTAGAATTTCTAGAGATTGAGTCATCCTTCTCTTCCGGGTACAGAGAGGGACACACCCTTACAAATGAAGATTTCCCTTACACATGCAAATGTCTCTTGTAAAAGGGTAACAGCTAACTCAGATTTCAGAACTTTATCTGTGTCTGCTGTTTCTTAAAAATAAACATCTTATAATAAGCCCCATGCCAAAGAGACACACTTTGGACTGGCAAATTCTGCTCCCCTTCAGTTATAAATGTGTCGTCAGATCTTCCATGTTGCTTATCTTTGTAAATAGAGAATTGCACAAGTTAATAAAGATATACTCTTCTTATTACATAGTACTCTCAATAGTACAAATTTTTCTCACTATTTCTACATCTCCAGCAAAGCAGGGCCATCGAAAGGGAAAACAAATTAATGAATGATATTAAAACTTTTAGATTTAATTTAAGAGCTCAACTAAAGCTTTGAGTATAACTTATAGATTTCAAATTGCATTTAGACAAAATATAATTTGCAAAAGGATAACACAAAAATTGATGTCCTAACCAACCTTCTGATTTCAGGTAAGCGCTCATTAAGTGATGGGTATTTTGCACAGGAGGAAATTCAAATTATCATTTCTATCATATTTTTTTTACAAGAAACTGAAATCTGCTTTTCATCCTTATTAAGTTCACCTGAACCCTGTTGCTCAATAAATACATGCTAAAGTTGAAAATCCCAAATGAGTTTGTGTGTTGCCCATTAAGGTAGAAATGATTCATGTTAAAATGATTTTGCCCACAAAGAAATTAAAAATGTAAATGAATAATCAATTGAGCCATTAAATTGGAAACCGGAGAGTAAACAGGTCAACAGAGATCAATAAAAGCAGACATCTTTTGCTTTTGAGTGGGTTTAATACTGCTTGTCTCAGGGTTTTGGTTGCAGTAATTATCAAGCCATAAAAAGGAGAAAACTTGGTAAACCTGAAGGAAAAGAAAGGACTTAGGTGTGCTGAGCAACCGCCCTCACACCAGAATTAAATACCCATTAAAGAACACTTTATTGGGATTTGTTTAGGAGTTTGTTAAATAGCCTGAAGCCAGCACAGATGTCTAGGGGACCAAATGGCCCATGACTCCCACTGAAGTCAAGGGGAGCACTGTGCTTGTCTCTAAGGACAAAACTCAATTCACTAAATACTAGCAGGCAGAATTCTGTCCTCTGCAAGGGAAAATGTAGAAAGACTCTAGAGAACTGTTAGGGGAGTGAAGTTTTGTTTCGCTTCATCTCTCTCTCTCTCTCTCTCTCTCTCTCTGTTGCCTGGATGTTCTTTCCATCAGTCACCTACTTCTCTCTGATTCCCACATTCAGAGGTGACCCTAGGCAATGAGAAATTGCTGCTTGTTGGTCATCCCTTCTGCTTCATTAGACCCCTGGTGGAAGCCTGGCTCCTATCCCTTCATACACATCAAAAAGAACTGAGAAGCTGAGCACCAAATGCAGTGTGGAGGATATTCAGCAGTTTCTGCTTTTTCAAAGCCAATCTCAGTGAAATGTAGCCACACCTAGTGGCCCTAGTTCTGTAGAACAAGGGCCAGCAAACTTTATTCTCTAAAGGGCCAGATGGTATACGGCTCAAGCTTTATGGGTCATGTGGTCACAATGATTTCACTCTGCCAACACAGCAAGAAGACAGCCATAGGCAACATGCAAATGAACAAGTATGGTGTGTTCCAATAAATCTTTATTTATAACAAACAAGGAGGCCAGTGCAGTAGGATCAGAGTGAGAGGGGAAGGTTAGTGGGAAAGTAGGTCAGAGAAACGCACTGTATCAATCATGGAGGATTTTATAGACCACAGGGAGAGCTTCTGCTTTTCATGAAATGGGAAAACCATTGGACATTTTACAGCAGAAGAGTCACATGATCAGATTCACACCATAAAAAGATCATTCTGGCTCTTGTATGGATGACACAACATGGGCAGGCAAGGGTAAAATAGGTAGCTTCTAGAGAAGCCAAGGCAACTGAGGAAGGTAAATAAAAGAGGAGTAAGGGGTGCCTGGGTAGCTCAGTGGGTTAAAGCCTCTGCCTGGGCTCAGGTCATGATCTCAGGGTCCTGAGATCGAACCCCACATCGGCTCTCTGCTCAGCAGGGAGCCTGCTTCCCTTTCTCTCTCTCTGCCTGCCTCTCTGCCTCCTTGTGATCTCTCTCTCTCTCTCTCTCTCTCTCTCTCTCTCTGTATCAAATAAATAAATAAAATCTTTAAAAATAAATAAATAAAAATAAAAATTAAAAAAAAAAAAAAAAGAGGAGTAAGAAATTTTCAGTTTCCAGAAATATTTCACATGTTGAGCTAACATAATGCCCTATAGATGTGGCGGCTGGCTGAGAGAGAAACAGAGGAGTCAAGTGTGAGTCTAAACTTTTTAGCTGACCCAACGGAAGGAGTTAACATCATCTGAGGTGGGCAAGGGTAGAGACGGAACTACTATGGAGGAATAAGGATGATAGCAGGAGTTGGTTCAGTCATAAATATGGTAAGTTTGAATTTGTAATATCTACTACATTCCAATGAAGGTGATGAATAGGCAGCTAATATATAAGTCTGGAGTTCAGAATGAGGTGTGAGCTGGAGATACAAATTTGAGTCCTCAGCATGTAGATGAGACTAAGGCCATCAAGGAGATGAGTTCCAGCCAGATGCCTCCAGCCCTGAGTTCACAAAACATAGTCCTCAAGAGATTTTTTTTTTTCATCCACAGTTGCCATAAGTCATTTTTCTCAACACAACAAGGCCATGAGATTTCTAATATGCAGCCTACAATAAAGAGCTAGTAACCATCATTTGAAACATTATCTCAAAGCTTTGCAGTAAGGATTACTTTGAAATAAGGTTAACATACATAAAAATGTTAGTGACTGGAAAAACAATAAATTCAAGGAGAAAACACAGGAGAAATGGCAACCACAAATGTCACAAAAACTAAATTCCTGAGTTCTGATTATGTGGCACACACTCTTTTAAATAATTTGTATAGTTAACTCATTTAATATGCTCAACCACTCGATGAATAAGTGGGATAATTGCTCTTATGACTCTATGGCTGTATTTGATAGTGACTTGGATTTATTACATTTATTACCTTTCCCTCCACCAGGGAAAGGTTTCTATTTTTCCCATAGAAAACAGAAAGAATATGTTGTGCAGAACCAAGAATTCTGACAGAGGCCTAAAAGTTTGACTTGAAGAAAACTAACATTTTGGTATAAATGACCAAGCCAGAATGAAAGCTATTCAGTAAGCAATCGGTGCCAAATAAAACAATAAGTCCATCATCTCCCTTTCGGCAATCACAACTCGCCCGCTGTGTTATGATGACCATCCACGCTAGCCAGAACACTTCTGCTACAAGCCCTCCCACAATTCCACCTGAAATAGCTGGGGAATAGGAGTCCTTGGCACTCAGAACCAACAAGATAATAAATTATAGTTCTTTTTTCTCTCTATCCTCAGTCTTTGCTACCCTTCCTAGCCACCCACTCCCATCTTCTGCCCAGAACTCTATTCAAATTTTCAGAATTCTGTTTGGAAACCAATCTTTAGATATTGCATGGAGGTATATTATTTTTAGCTACCATTGATATCAGCAAGAATTCAAGACTAAAATACCCTGGTTGAGCTAACTGCGACAGAGTGATTCTCAAATGTTTTGACTAGATTCTTCTTTGAGGTCCTTTGGTCAGGGGATGCAATTTTTCTTTTGGGAAGTCTCTAGCTTTTTTTTTTTTTTTTTCTGGATGCACTTTTGAAAAATCATATGTATGAAGATCTGCACTTAAAAGTGCCATATTTCCCCCAGATAATTCACTCACTTACCCGTCTCCATTTCTCAGTTCTGATTTTTCCTCACCTCTGGAGGGTACATAGACCCCTTTAAGAATCATATTAGATTTGGGTATATTAATATACCAACAAGTCTGTTTAATGCCATTTTACACGTTTCTAAGTATAAATGAAGAGGATATTAACATTTAAAATGCACGATCTTATCTGTGGGTCCCAATGGTTTATTGTATTCATTTTTATGGCATCAACCCCACTGAAGTGGTTTAACGAAGAGGGAATTGGATTAAGACTCAAGAAAACCTAGATACTTTTCTTTCGAACTAATACTCGTTAAATATAACTAAGCTGTCCAGAAATGAACTGCGCTGCCGTGTGAGGGGGAGAATTTCTCAAATCCAGAGGTGTTCAGCACCTGCTTTGTGAAGGGGAATCATGCCTCAAGTAGGGGTTAGACCTGAAGGTCCCTTCCAGTTGCTGGTATCTGTGACTTATTTTTAGGGTCTATCTAAACAATTAACCTCACTGTGTCTCACTTTCCTTATTGTAAAATAGCACTGACACCTTTTCACCTCAAAGGTATATTCTGAGGTTTATTAAGATATTTAGAAGGCATGTAGCATCCTTCATAAAAGGGGTGATGTAAATAGCAAAGTTTATTATTATTTGAGAAGAAGACGGGAAATTTTAAACCCTCACTGGAAATAGCAGCTTCTTTTTTTTCCTCCTCCATTTGCTCCACCTGTTCCCAGAATCACTCCCTGTGCATGCAAATCAGCATTTTTCTGTGTCATGTCTGAGTGCACAAAGTGGACAGGTGGCCAAAACTAGGGTTTAGAATTGGCCATTTGAACATTTTTGAAACTTATCTCCATATGCAGAGCCCAGCTCAAACTCATGTGAAATAAATAGGCTCCTTGCTCTGAGGTGCGTTTAAAACCAAAGACGGGGTTTCCAATTGCATTCCTAGGGCCGGGAGTGGAGGAAAGAGGCTCTTACGGTTTTATTTTCTATCTCCATGTTTACTCTTTTTATTTATTTAATTAAATAATTAATTTTTTTTAAAGGTTTTACTTATTTATTTGACAGAGAGAGAGATCACAAGCAGGCAGAGAGAGAGGGAGAAGCAGGCTGAGCAGGGAGCCTGATGCGGGGCTCAATCCCAGGACCCTGGGATCATGACCTGAACTGAAGGCAGAGGCTTTAACCCACTGAGCTACCCAGGCGCCCCTGTTTACTCTTTGTATTTAGCAAGGTGTGAACTTAGAAGAAAGATGCTAGAAGGGTACAATGAATGCCTATATGCCTTTCATTTAGGTTGAGTTTGTAAACCTTTGGCCACATTTGTTTTAGTGTGCTCTGTGATTCTCTCAAAGGAATTACAGCAACAATAAATAGTAGCAATAAGTAACAATGTTGTCGAACCATTTGAAAGTAGGTGACAGATATCATGACCTTTTCACCCCTAAATGCATCAGCATGCATTTCCTAAGAACTAGGGCCTTCCTTGTTATAGCCACACTACAATTACCAAATACAAGAAACTTAACACTAATGTGATACTATTAAATACAAATGGGATAACAGTTCTTAAAGAACGCTCTGCAGAGAGGACAGAGTCTAGGGGAGCAGGTATTTGCTGGCCGGAAGGGCTCATTGCATCTTCTAAACGACTGTGGCTTTCCTGGTGATCATTAGGCACCATACTTTCCCCTTCAGAACGTGGCTTTTCCCTGGGCACAGACAGAGCCCCCAGTGCCGCTCTTGGCCAATGGTGTTGTGGGGCCTTTGGCTTTTTTCACCTGAATAAAAGGGACTCAGAGCCAGCTTATCTGACTCCCCACCCTCATAGAAGTTACCTGTGCCCAGGTGTAACACCTTCTCCTCACAGGAAAAGGCTGATGGAGTTTGCTGGATCCGCGCTGATCTCTCTCTCTCTCTCTCGATCTTTCTCTAGATAGATGATACATAGTTAAATAGATGATAGATAACGAGATGATACACACATACCATATCATAGTTTCTCTAAATGACACAATAATTGCCCTTACGTGATTTTTTTGAATCCAGGATCACTCATTGCATTTAGTTGTCATCTCATTTTACTCTCCTTTGGTCTCCTTTGGTTCAGCCTTCCTTTGCCTTTCGTGACCTCAACATCGCCAGCAATTTGTGTTTCTAAGGCTGGACTGTGAGGTAGAAAGATTGAGTGCTGGACTCCCAGGCAACAATCTGAACTCATGGCTCTTATTATCTTTATGATCCTGACAAATAACTTAACTGCTCTGAGCCTCAGTTTCCTTGTTGGAAATAATGAAGTTAGTAATTCTTACTTCGCAGGATTATTGGAGGATTAACAACCATGCAAGCTCAGGTCAGCTTTATTGCAGAATGTCTCCTAGTTGGGTTTGGTTGTCTCCTTAACTGCATTTTATTTTTCAAGTCCCTCCACCATGATGAGCTAGGAAGACTACCACCATCACCAGATTTGCATGCGCCCTTCCCTCCTCTGCAGCTTGAGCCCCATGCTGGGAGCACTGGGTCACTCAAGGCTAGCTTCCAAACACAGGATGACCCATTAGTAAAGTTAGGAGTTGTGCCTAAATCAATTTCCTTTCCCTTTGTTTAGCAAATAAATTTTAACTATTCTTCACAATGAACTGCAAGTAATCGATGGACTGCTGCAAAATGCAAATAAAAGGGAAGCTTTCTCTAATTTTTTTCCCTCCAGTGGGGTGGAGTGGGGCTTTTAAATTGTAAATTCTACAATGTTTGTTAATGAAGGCAGAAAGCCTTTTTTTTTTTTTTTTTAAAGCAAACGATTGTTTTGGGAAGAGAATTGTAAACCTCACTGTTCCACCGTCATTCTTCTTCTCACAACTTTGTCTATAATCTTTAAATCTGCTGAGCTCTTCTTTCCTGAGGCCAATTCACCTGCAAGCAGACAAACTGAGAAAATTAGGGACTTAGTAGCAAGTATTTCCAAAAGATAAATTTAGGCCAATTAGAAACTGGTCTTTTGTACTGAGTTGTTCTCCTTTCTCCTGCATTGGTATTAAAATAACTCTCTTTGGGGAAATGATGGTAAAAATGCAAGGTCACTTTTTTGGGGGAGGAGAGAGCAAAATGTCTATTAATGGCCTCACTTGCCAACTAAAGGTTGAATGCTTTATGCTAGTCCAAATTTTCTTTCTCTATTTTATTTATCCAGTTATATATTCATATAGTCATTCAGTCCATTAGTTAGTTGACCTGAAATCCACAAGAGAGACTACTGATTTGGTGAAAAAAAATTGGAGATTGAGAGTCTGAAGGTAGACCCGGTTTCAAGTTCTGGACTTAATAAACTGAATAAGACCTTAGGGTCTTGAGCAGGTTACTCCATCAGCCTCTTATCAGCCTCAGCTCGCGATTTATAAAAATTGAATAGTAATTGATACTCCTCGTCACAAGAACCGATGGGATAAAATCTTTCTATGGGCTTTCCCCCCCCCCTTTTGCTTTTTATACCACTTTATTCCAATCTGAGGATCTCAATATAAAACCAAACACTGGTGAACCATTTTCCTTACTAATTCTGAATTACTGTAAATTTACAAGTTCTGCTAGCAGTTCAACACTTAAATAAATTAAATCATCTCGAACACATGGTAGATTTCATGTAATGAAAATACCTGAAACAATTAGTGCAATATACTGAGCTGATCAAAATGAAATGAATGTTGGAAAACAAGGCTGCAAGATTATTACTAACATATGGCAATACTTACTTTACAAATTACCAGAACATTGTTTATTATGGTTCTAGCCATGTAGGAACAATTGAAACCCCTTTCTTTTTCTTAGATTATGTATTTATTTATTTATTTGACAGAGAGAGAGAGATCACAAGTAAGCAGAGAGGCAGGCAGAGAGAGAGGGGGAAGCAGGGTCCCTGCAGAGCAGAGAGCCCGATGCGGGGCTCGATCCCAGGACCCTGAGATCATGACCTGAGCCGAAGGCAGAGGCTTAACCCACTGAGCCACCCAGGTGCTCCCGGAATCCCCTTTCTTAAATCGAGATGAATTTATGTCCCACACCCTGGGTTTAGCATGGGATTTGGCATATAATGAGTATGTTTTCCCATAAAAATGTATTCAACTTTAAAATACCATTACCATGAGTAAGTCATCATGATAGGAAGATGCACTTCATATTGACATTCCATTCAGCAAAGAACAAAAGAATAGTTTGTTTGAGCCCATGAAATGCACTTTTTAATGGGCTTCCCATTTTATTTGAAGGCCACATTGATCTCCTTTATGGTTATGCTCCAGTATTAAAAAAAGGGGGATAAAAGCAACTATCCAATTGCAAAGCAGGGGGGGTGAATAATGCAAATGAGACTCAAGTAGCCAGGAGTAAAGAAGAAAGGAGAGTGAGAGGGTCCCTATTTCTATTTTTTCACCATTTTACCAAATAATCCCAAATTATCTCTGTTCCCTCGGCACCAGCAATCTGTGTTTGTAAGGCTAGACTGTGAGGTAGAAAGATTGAGTGCTGGACTCACAGGCAACAATTTGAACTCAGGGCTCCTACTAATTATCTTTGTGACCATGACAAGTTACTTAGCTGCTCTGAGCCTCAGTTTCCTTTTTGGAAATAATCAAGTTAGTAATGCTTACTTCACAGGATTGTTGGAGGAATAACACCTAGGCAAGCCCATGTGCTTGGATTTCTTCCATTTTTAGTACTCAATCAGTGGCTCAGGACTAGTGATCTCAGAAGGGAAGAGGGTAAGTGGCTCATTATTGGTACTTGAGAGCCTTCAACCATGCTGATTGGTTTGAAAAAAGCAAGAGTCCACGCAGGGTACATTCTAATAATTTCAATTCTCATGTAAAAATTTTTTTAAAAATAATGAGCAGTAAATCTTGTTATGGTTCTAAAGATCCTAACCACTACCATCCCCCACCTGCTACAATTGCTTGTATCCACCTGACTCTGACTTGATTACAAAGTTACTCTAGGTACATCAGATTGTAACCTATCCAAGATGTAAGAGGAATCTTTTAACATCTTAACATCTAACAAAAGAGGAAACATTTTAACACGTTTAACACAAAAACGTGGCTTGGGTGGAGGAGGTGGGTATCTAATTAAATAAAACAAGAAAATGAAAGACATGTATCAAGTCCAGAGGTAGCGGGCATCCATGATGGTTCATACCCAAGTTTGCATCTGAATACTGACAAAAATTATTGACAAAAATATTGACAAATCTTAAAGACACAAAAATGTGTAATAATAATAATAAAAAAAAAAGATTCCATTTTCCAGTGTGGTGAGAGTCCTCGAAGAGAGCCAACATCATTCGCTGTAGTGATCGCAAGTTAATGTTATATAGCTGTTGGCCTTACCCTAGTAAAGTATGTCTATTAAAGAATCATACAACCCACTAGATTCACGCTGGTGGTGAGTCAAATATTCTCTGTCAAGTTAGTTGGCTGTATACACTTTCCTACAATTATCAATGGTGGATTTTAAAGGAATTTTGTTTCTGCTTTTATTATCATAATCTCTAAAAATCCTGTGGTCTTTCTTTTTTTTTAATCAAGAAAGGATTTTCCAATTAAATGTTCAATCATATTAGAAAGAGAATGTGATGAGCCATTTCTAAATAGTTTATGTGGTAGGAACTGGAAAACCATATAGAAAGCCCAGTTAATTACCTGGGAAATAGTACGTTATACATTAATACTTGATGAAAAGCTTACAGAGGTTTTCAGCCCCAAGAAATTCTAGTGTTCTGTTGTCAGTTTGTTTTTTTTTAAGCAAACATTAACCATTTCATTGTACACCTTTGGAAACCTCAAGCAACTTTTGTTTACAAAAGTTTTACAGTTGTAGACTTGGTTTGTCAAAAATTTGTGGTGTTGGCCAAAAGCTGGAGAGGATAATTACATTTAACTAAATTCAACATTCACTTAAGAAAATTGTGTTTCCAAACCACACATGCCCACAAAAGGTAAATACAGTATAATCAATAGTGTAACCTTTAGGAAGGTGGCCTCTTGATGCATTTTGGGAATGATATGAGTTTGACTGTAAATGGCAATAAACAAATCCTCTTTAGACAGAATGATCTGTTGCATGATGGGATGTCATTTTCCAGGTCTCATTCGTCTGCAAGAGCTCATCAAAGCTCCCTCCAGATATAACATTAAAATCAAAATCCGCCAGCTGCCCTCTGGGAATAAAGATGCCAAGCCTTTACTCAAGGAGATGAAGAAGGGCAAGGAGTTCTATGTGATATTTGATTGTTCACATGGAACAGCTGCTGAAATCCTGAAGCAGGTAAGAGGGGTGGGGAGGAGGTGATGTTACAGGGGGCGGATTTGTTCATTTCTTTCTCAAAAACGCCATCTGGCTTCGCTTAGTGCAGCATGATGAAATTGCAGCAGTCAGGTTGGGGATGAGGATTGCAGATTTCAGAACATTTTTAAAGGATTCAAGGGGTTCATAAGGCTCAGGGAGTTCAAAGAAGCCACCTGTTGTATTGAGTTGTAGATGTGGGGTCCTATGTATTGGAAGGTATGTAGATCCTGTCAACAGAGAAGGATGACATTTCAAGGCTATTAAGCATCTTTTCTTTTACATCTCTTGAAAAAACTGAGCAGATTTCATTTACATAACACCCAACTTGTCCTAAATACATCTTCCTCATGGCAAGACCTCTTTTGTCAAACATGCAGGATTCTAAGCAGAGTGAAAAGGAAGCACAGGGACAACAAAGGAAAGATGCTTCTCTCTTCTGACTTGTCACAGACAATGAGATGCCATGCATTAATCTTGGTGATTACTGTGGGTGGAAACACTTGATAAATGGTGAGATCGTATATAAATGAAAGATGTTAGTAATGTTAGGAATAATGATAACAACAGGGTAATCATTTCTGAGCGCTTCAGGATATAGCACTGGTCTTATGCCCACAAAAGAAAATTCAGAATTAAGAAAGATAAAACGCAGACTAGCGGTCCTCAACCCAGAGTGATTTTGTATCACTTTTGGCAATGTCTAGACACATTTTTGGTTGTCATTTTGGGGAGAGCGACACTCTTGACAACTAATAATTAGAGGCCAAGGATGTTACTGAACATTCTATAATGCACAACACATCCCCCACAACAAAGAACTGTGTACCCTAAAATGCCAATAGTGCTGAGGTTGAGAAACTCTGGCATAGACAAAGACAATGGAAAAGGCTAGTCGGATGCTTAAAATAGATGCATTAATAAAAGATCAAGAGATGAATCTGGAGGAACGTGGGGAAAAATAGCCAGGTCTTATTTACGTGGCCTTAATGGGTGTCTCTTTGTATTTAATTTAAGCAGTTATTGTGGCGTAAAGCAATGTTCTTATCTAAAATGACAAGTTATTATTGTATTCCCTTGTTTAAAAGGTTTGGGATGTGCTGTGTGGTTGACTGGCAGTGGGCACTGATTTCACAAGTAGACCAACCCGTCTGCACAAATTGGTTAAGCGTCTGCCTCTTGATGTGAGCTCAGGGTTGTGAATTCAAATCCCCACTGGGCTCCATGCTGGGCATGGAGTCTACTAAAAAAAAGAATCTTAGCCATCGTTAAGGAGTGAGAAACTAGAACTCAGCAGATACAGTTTCACTAACAAATCTTTAGATATTATAATTATAATGATTGCTCAGTAAAGAAAGCAAGCATGTTGCGGTGATGTCAACAGCTCACTTTAAAGGTAAAATAAATACAATTGGTGGCACTTTATCTTAAGGCTTCATTTGAGAATTTCAATATAGTTCATTAAAGTGTGTAATGGGGTGTGAACCAGAACTGAGAAAAACACCCAGATTTTATGTGTAGCCCTCAAAATGCAAAGAAGCATCTCTTCCCAGGAGCCTGTTATAACAGAGACTGGGGACTTGCATTACATTTAAGAGACTGATTTGCCGATGCGGCTTCTCCTGGTGAGATACCCATTTGGCTCACATAACTGGCTATCTCTTCCCCAAAGCCCAGCCTTAGATTGGGCAAGCCTGGGAAAGAGCTGCTAGAGTTTCTCTTCTATTTCAAGAAATATGGATGTGATGTTCCTTTGATGCAAGTGGCTCTTTAGTGGTAGCATAGGCATTACATCATTCAAAGACCAATTTTTTAAACAACAGACCAAAAAACTCTTCTTAGCGAAGCACACCCCAGAAATGTGTGCCAGGGTAAGGGGGAGAGGGATTAGGTCAGCTTTGTTCTAGCCATTGACACGCATCCTTTTGGCTCTATCCTGTGCCGTATCATATTTTATCTTGTGTTTAGTCTTCCTCATCATGTGTGTGGTAAGACTGTTGTGAAGTATTGGGGGAAATTACTAAAGAGCATGTTCATCCAACTTTTGTTGTAGACTAATGAGCTACAAATGTTGGGAAGTGGGGAGGGCCTCCTGGTTGATTTAACCAGGTTTAATCTGGGCCTCCAAGAAGCTATGTGGTTGGAAGTGAGATTGAAGACTTTAGGACTTTCTATCATGGTCAAAATGAGGCCCAAGGGCTCTGTGTGATCCAGTTTGACTTGACCCATTGGCTTTGGGCAACAACTTATAGAAACAGAGACCTCCACTACCAAGCGTGTCCCTAGGGAAGCTGGAGGGTGCAGGAGTTCAAAGTCCTAATTCTGGCCACCATTCAACCAATCTCTTCCTACCTCTTCTACTGAGGTGCAAATGATGGTGTCTGGCATCCTATATACTGTCTTATGCAGCCTCAAATAACCCCTGGGGCAAATTTGGTATTCTCAGTTCAGAGTTGAAGAAACTAAAGCTCAGATAGGTTACGTGCCCCAAAGAGGTCATTCTCTGAGTAGCCAGGCTGTCTCATGGTCTCCAGACCATCTGTTATATCAGAGACTGTGTGCCCATTTTGCTGTGAAGGACCCCTATTCAGAATGGATAAGCCCTTCCATTTCGAAGTAAGCTTCGAAATCTGGAAAAAAACACAACCACCTGCTGCTGGTCTCCTTTAGGTGAAATTAATATTAATAGCTCCTGCTTTTCTGGTGACTAAAATCATTGCTGATAAAATTTTCTCTGCCAGGTCAATTTGGCTTTATTCTCAAGCACATTTCCCATTATTTCCGTGCATTTCCTTGCACTTTCATCATATTTTACTACTTTTTAATGATTCTTCGGGAAAAAAAGAAATCAAATGCACTTTAAAGAAGATATCTGGCATTTATCTAAAAGTAAAAATTAGGGAAAAGTCTATAGTTATTCTTGGGCATGCTAATCACTCCAGCAAAGTAATTATTTCTATTCATATTGAATAAGTGCTATATGATGAGAATCTGAAAAGTTATTTCCCAAAAATTAGTTAGAAATTCAAATGTCAAGACTTGATTAGGCTACAGAAGAACAGAGATTTTGTATGAAGGAACTGTCTTCCTGAATTTCTGTAGTCTGAGAGTGGCCCCAGCAACCAGCGGCACACACAAAGGGGACCCATCCCATCACTTGGCGTCCTCTTCTTTCCCTGCTCATCTGCCACCTCCCAGCGGGGATACTCCTGTCTCCCAGCCTGTCTCCAATGTAGACAACCCCAGTCTTCTGCAACTCTTTGTTTTCACTTCCTCCGAGTCCCACTCTCTTCCCACTGACTCTTTAGTGCCCACTTTCTCTGGACCTTTGTTGGCATCTGAGTGTCATTCTACCAAGACAGTGACTGATGGGAGGGAATTTAAAGATAAGGAACTAGATAAGACTCTGTACTAGCATGGCTAAAATATCCCCAGGGCCATGCTGGGTGATAAGAAGCCATCTCCTTTATCCGTTCATCTGTTGATGGGCATCTAGGGTCTTTCCATAGTTTGGCTATTGTGGACATTGCTGCTATAAACATTCGGGTGCACGTGCCCCTTCAGATCACATTTGTATCTTTAGGGTAAATACCCAGTAGTGTGATTGCTGGATCGTAGGGTAGCTCTATTTTCAACTTTTTGTGATATGTATATACAATAGAATACTATGCAGCCATCCAGAGAAATGAAATCTGGCCATTTGCAACAACGTGGATGGAACTGGAGGGTTTTATGCTAAGCGAAATAAGTCAGTCAGAGAAAGACAATTATCACATGATCTCTCTGATATGAAGAATTTGAGAGGCAAGGCGGGAGTTTGGGGGGGTGGGGGAGAGAAATGAAACAGGAAGGGATGGGGAGGGAGACAAACCATAAGAGACTCCTAGACTCACGAAACGAACTAAGGGTGGCTGGGAGGCGGGGGTGGGGGGTAGGGATTAGGTGGCTGGGTTGTGGACATTGGGGAGGGTATGTGCTATGGTAAGTGCTGTGAAATATGTAAGTCTGACAATTCACAGACATGTACCCTGGGGCAAATAATACATTATATGTTAATAAAATTAATTAATTAATTGATTGATTGATTGATTAATTAATTAAAAAAAAAGAAGCCATCTCCTTGAATCTACACAGTAACTTTTGGTATACGTAGTATGATCCCTCTTTTGCACACAAAAATCGAAGCTCAGAGATAGTAATAATTTCATCTACCACGTAATGAGTATGTTTTTAATGCAAACATCCAGGCATTGACTCATTTGTTGTCCATATTCCCTACAATACTATAACCTCCAAGGGGATAGAAACCTCCTTTGTCTTGCTCTCCCAAATCCTGAGCAAGTACATTACTTGACTTATGGCGCTCAGTGCTGCTCTGTTGAATGTATAAAGAAAAAGGGTGAATGAATGATCCAAGAACTATACTAAAAGCTCCTGATAAAAGCAATCTCCAAAATCACCTCCCTTCCACCTGACTCAGTGTACTATACTCTCAGCTCTGCCAAAACATATGAACAAGTTGTTCTTCTATGCCTCAGTTTCCTCAAAGGAAGGTTTCATTCCACCCCTGAAATCCTATATTATTGAGAACTGTAACACATTTCAGCCTATGATTCCACTTCCTGAAAATAAATTTGCCTCTTCAGAAAAATGCGTAGTCACTTTCAAATGCTGTAATAGGATTGAGAAAGCAATTCACAATTTCAAGCAGGGTAGCCGGAATCCTAATGCTTCCCTGATAGAAAGGGAGGGAACGCTGCGATGCTCCATCCAGCAGGGAAGCTGCATCTGGGCTGGGCCAAGTCCCTGAGCTGGAGAGCGGCTATACTGAGCATGAACATACTGTTTCCAAGCCAGGAAACCTGCTCTCTTGTTTGCATGAACAAGTGTGTCAGAAGAGAGACTTCTTTCCCCTCCTGACACTTACAGCAATGAGTATGAAGCTATAATTGAGCCATTAGTCTCCATAAAACATTTTAGTACCAAAATATTTTGTGGAATTATATCACATTTTCTCCCGTCAACATTTGTACACCCTTGTTTTTATTTTTTTCCTTTCAGTCAATTAGCATAACAACAAGACCAGGGAGAAAATGTATTTTTTTTTAATGCCTGGCTTCCCTCTACTAGGACATGCAATGCTGATTAATCAGATAATTTTGTGCATTGATTATTCCCTCATAGAAGTTGGGCCTATTGCCCGAGACGAGGACAAAGAGAAGTGATTAGAAGAGGTTCATTTCATGTTTCCACAGGACAGAAACACAAGCAGTAAAGCTGAGATGTGCCAAGAGGTTCTAAACCTGTGTTTGGAATCCACACCCACTAAGTCAGATGTGCAGCTCCATCTCTAATCATAAATACACCAAATAGGCCAAAGACCTTAAGAACTACCTCTTATGGGACTTCCTGTGTGCCAGGCACTGTGCTAAGCAAGTAAAATGAATCATTCACTTAATTTTTATGAGAAAATTCTGTACACAAGAAACTGACAGAGCTCAGGGAGATTTTGAAACTTGCCCAAGGTCACAGAGCCAGCAGTGGTAAGCCTGGGATTCGAAACTTATCTCAGGATTTAAGAGGGAAAAAGAAAATCTCAGTCTGCTGCTGTTATGTACACCAACTAATTCTCTTCGCAGGAGAACATGGAACACATTCTAGTTAAGCTTTGTACTCCTTTAATGCAGTTGTTTCATTCTATTCTCCAATATCCAGTCATTTGTCTGTTTACATAAGTCCTCAGATGTTAATTATATTGAAGCCAAGGAGAGAATGTAGTAGGGACACAGTAGAAAAATTCACTCTTTCATTTAACACATATTGGTTGAGCACTGATTGAAGGTCAGAAAAATACAACAGTAAAAACAAGAAGAAATAAATTCCTGCCCCCTTTAGCAAAAAAGAGCTTGAACATTGAAGTCACTATTGAATTGAAGTGGCTATCCAGTATCCACAGACTGGTGAAAGATGTGGAAACTCATTTCTAAAGCAGGAAGGGCCTGGGAAGAGAGTCTTAGACTGAAGGTTGGTAGATCCAGTTGCAAATTCTGCTCTTGCCCTAATAGAATAAAATAATTGCCATTCATTGGGCCTTCACTATCTACCAGAATATGCTATGCATATTATCTTCTCAAAATATCCCATGTTACAGATGAGATAAATGAAATTTTAGGTCATCCACCCAATAACAAGGCTGGGATTTCAAGCCAGGGTTTAACATGCCAATAATTTGAGTTTCTTAGATCCTTTAAATATGCTGCTTTGAGCAAGTCTGTTGATTCTTTTTCAACCCAGTCACTTCATCCATAAAATAGGATTGTTGGATTCTAATCTTGCTAAAGTTGTCTTCTGCTCTGAGCCTCCATGCATATAAGTGATCAAGAATCCTCTTCCCAGTGTCCAAACATAAAGAATTTGCACATTGCCTTGTACTTAGTAGGCTTTCAAAGAAATGAGGAAATAATTAAGCAGTTCATTTTTTTTTTTAAGTTCCTAGAATCCTTTGGTAGTCTTTGAGACAATTAATTGATGGGAAGTTCATTACTTTGGCTAAATTCTGACAATGTAATAATGATGACTCTCTATTCAAACTGATGATAATTTGTAGTACATTATATAATTATTTTGGCAACACATTCTCATCCTAATTGTTTCTCTCAGGCTGATACTAAAATCTATTTACATTTCCTGAGCATAGAGTTAGTTTTGGTTGTAAGAAGCAGTTCATAGATATGAGTATGTTACTTAATATACACAAGAATTAATTGACCTCTGTGGATAACTAATAATGTAGTGAAGGAATTTGCAATGTGTCTATACTCTTAGTGCATGGGATGCCCATTTGCATACTCACAAAAACTTCCAAACAGTAGATTTGGAAAAGGGTATACAGATTTGTTCCTATCTGAATTACGAGGTAATAAAAATCACATGAATGCCTCAAAAATACTCTAATTCTTAATTCCAGCTACTTCAGAATTTGGTTGTAGTAGGTGAAAAGAGAAATTATCCTTGCATAGAAGTGGGGGTAATTTAAAAGTAATCCTGTAAATAACTTGAATATCTGATATCAAAGCATGTCTTAAACCTTTAGCAGGATTAGTGAACCTCAGCATTATTCTAAATTTTGGGGATGTTCACTTACCTCCATGTGCCTTTTCCAGGAGAAAGGATCCATAGCTTTTATCAGGTTCTCTAAAGAAGCCTGTAGACTGAAGTAAGTTAAAAATCACTTTGCTGTGTTAGTCACATCAGCTTCTTCAACCCTTCATAAATGCAAGATTTTACCAAAAGAATCTTCCCACCTATACTTTCCCCATAACAGTTAGCCAAATTCTTCTGCTTAAGGGTGACCATGTAGGATGTAAATTTCACTATTTATTCAGCTAGCATATATTAGATGTTTTGTATGTGTTAAAGACTATGCCAAGGTAGGGGGAATAAAATATAATGAAAAATTCTAGTGTATCGGATGTGGTTATTTTGCAGAGGACCTTTTGATTCATTATTTGCTACCTCTGTAAAATGGGAATGTCATAGTACATATCTCACATTGTTCTGAGAGAAGTTAGAGAGGACAATGCCTATAAGGCATTAAGCCCACCACTGATGCATGAAATATCCCACACGCGAGAGATTACCATCAACAATATCATCAGTGATATTGTGTCGAGGCAGAACTACAAGAGTGATACAGTTTCTCACTGCTAACCCTGTCACTGCATTATCTCTTACACTTTGCCATAACAATGGTCCCCAAACCTCCTCTCAGCCTGACTTTCGAAGCCTCCCTATTATATCTTGCCTAATGTCATTAAATCTCCACACCAAACTTAACACACTACGTCTTCCTCCTCTTCCTTCCGCCAGCCAACTACTTTCTTCTCCTGCCCCTGTCTTGGTGACTGGAAACACCAATCAATTGTTCAATCCAGAAACCCAATAGTTCACTTGACTTTACCTTACCCTTCCTACTTATGAGTCATCAAATGCTGTAGCTTCTGCCTTCTGACTATGTTCCGGATGCAACCTCCTTTGCTTCACCTCTACCATCATCTTTCTCCTACACTATAACAATTGATCGCTTTGTCACAGGCCTCCAAGTTTTCCCCATCCAGCATCCATGTAGCCTCAAAAACTGTACATTCCAAATAAAGTATGTGACCTTATTCCTCTTGTTTGAAGTTCTTGAGTGCCCGACTACCACGCTCACATTGCCTTAAGGCACAACCTTGTACAGCTAGGTCCAACTCTCTGGATAGAAGGCTCCTTTGAAACTACATGGACAGCTTATCAAGTTCTTGTGGTTTAGGGGGGTTCATTCTTTATGATAAAGCTCCAACTTCTGTGGTTCTAACTCTGGTCTCACCAAACAACCATATGGTTTTATTTGGATTCTTACAGTCCAGAAGAACTTTGTGCAAATTATTGACTTTCCAGGGCATCCGAGTGGCTCAGTCAGTTAAGCCGCTGCCTTCAGTTCAGGTCAAGATCCCAGGGTGCTAGAATTAAGCCCCAAACTGGCCTCTTTACTCAGCAGGGAGCCTGTTTCTCCCTCTCCCTCTGCCTGCCTCTCCCTCTGCTTGTGCTCTCTGTCTCTGTCAAATAAACGAATAAAATTTTAGATAAAAATACTGACTTTCCTGCCACATATACCTCCTATTATCAATTAATAAAATTAATATAGCACAAAGAACCCAGGATTGAAATCAAACCTAGGTTCAACAGCTATGACTATGCTCTGTCTTTCAAATCTATAAATTGAGGAAAGCACCTTCTCCTCAGTAGTATGTAAAAGTAAACAAACAAAAAAATGAACAAAATCCCAAACCAAAACCAAAACCTATTACAGCAGTGAGCATTTTGTAACACTCAGAAAACAGTCACTATGATCATTATTGTTATAGCTTAAAAATATAAGCTTGGTTAATATAAATAGATGATTCTCAGCTCTGCCTGCATGTTGAGTATTACCTGGGGAGCTTTGAACAGATAGCAATGCCTAGAACAAATCCCGGGCCAAATAAATCAGAATATTTAGAGAAGGATACAGGCATTGGTGTTTTTTTAAAAGTTCTTTGGAGATGCTAATACACTGAGAAACACTCATATAAATAGTTTCTAAACCTGATAGTTATTAAATAAATTGACAAAATAAAAAGTCTGAAAAACTGAAAAACAGGACCCAGACTCACGATGACTTCACTATAGATGAGATATAGCTCATGGGACCAGCAAGATCACTATTTAATGGCTACATGCCCATCTCTCCCTCAAAAAGTTACCTTCAGGGTAATTGGAGGTATAGTTTTTATTACCGCCATTATGAAAGTAACTTATTGCAAAAAGACTACAATGTATTCAACATCTTTATTCTGTTAATTCGTTCAGTACTTTGCATAGATTTCTTCAATATTTTGCTGTTCAAACTTTTCTTCCATTGTGTTCTTTTTTAAATATCATTTTTCCACCAATGTTCCCTGGATGTTGCAGAGAGTTTACTCTTTCGGCTCATGTAATCCTCCAAAATCTTTACTCTCTCCTTTTGGCTGAGTTGCCTATTTCATTCTGCCAGGGGAAATCTTTTTTCCTGCTCTGTTGTCAGCAGTCCATATCCCTTAAATATCATAATCTCTTCTGTTGTGCACCTGGGTGGTATAGTCTGGCTCTTCTAGTTGGACCAGATCCTAAAGTGAAACTAAACCTCATTGGTTTTCATTCCATTTATTAATATCTATTAGCTTCAGCTTCCCTTCTCCTCCTGGCCATCCTCCTAGAGGGAGAAGCTTAAAAAAAATTAAAACTAAAAGACACTCTCAAATAGTATGACCATTTCATCCACCAACACTTTGTGGAAAATCCTTTGTTTTTCTTTCATTTCTCTTGGAGGCAGGAGGAAAGTGGCCTGGGTCTGTCAATGGCACAGGACCATCTTCCAGTGGAAGGAAAAGCCCTATACTCTCTGTGGGTCACTTGCATCTGTACATATGCCCATCATTAGTATGTGTATGTGAATGGAGGGACATAGAAAAATTTAGAATGTTTTCATCTTCAAACACTTGTCCTTAAGACATGCACTTGCTATTACTATACCAAAGTCGTGCGGTCTCAGGTCCCGTGATCACCGAAAGATGAGCAAATGAGGTGCATTGCTTTCCTATTGATACTGTAACAAATTTTCACAAATGTGGTGACTTAAAACAATATAAATGTATTCTTTTATAGTTGTCACAAGTCTGAAGTCAAGGTGTGGCGAGGGCTGCATTCCTTTTGAAGACTTTAGGGGAGAATGCAATTCTTTGCCTTTTCTTGCTGCTACAGACTGTCCTCATTCCTTGGCTTGTGGCTCCACATCAATTGCCTTCCTGCCCCCATCTATTTTCCTATCACCTTCTCTGCCTTCTGAACCCCTGCTTCCAGCTTATAAGGACCCTTGTGATTATACTGGACCTACCTGGATAAGCCAGAGCAACCTCCTCCAAAATTAAAATCCTTAACTTAGTCACATCTACAAAGTTCTTTTTTCACATATAAAATAACATTTTAATAGAGTCTAAAAATTTGGATATGGACATTTTTATGGGACCATTATTTAGCCCACTCCATAAGGAGTTCTATACACCTAATGCTATTTTCTATACATTCCATTGTTACCTTTATAGATATAGGTTATGATCATTTATTTTAGCATAAGTTGTTTTTTTTTTACAATGATAAAGACTGATCTCAAGGCTTACTTATACTTAGCTTGTTCTACTAAAACTGTGCTGCCAAAGAAGCATCCTTCTCAAAAGATAGTGTAGATGCAGTCTACAGTATCACAGTTGGCAGGTGAGAAAGAGATATGCTCTAACTCAAACCTTCTTAAAATCACTGCGCTGAAACCTGATATCATTCAACTGATTTCTTAAGGATTATTCTTATGCTGAAATAACTTATTTCTCTCTTGAGGTAAAACCATTATTTTAGCCACATTGCATGTCATACATTTGGAAGTTGTTCACTTGAAATTCTTGGCTAAAAACCATGTCTGATGGTTGAGAATTTATCCTGATATTGAGAAGGCTATAAAAGGAGCAATACTCTTTAGGTTAGTCAATATAAACTTGTAAGACACCTATTTTTCAATGGAAAGAAGCAGTAATAAAAATCCTTATAAATATTACAAGAATGCTAAGAATTGCTTGGGAACAGTACAGTTTCTATTATAAGTCTCTGTCACTATGATAGTAGCGTATGCCAATTATCTGTGACATATGGCTTGCCCTTAGTAATGGATCCTGAGAATTTGTAGAGGATTTTTTTTGTTACTACCTCTATAGCGCTGCATTGCCTTCTGAAAAGAGATCACTCTGAAATATGGTGCAGGCTTCTTGAGATACCAGGACATGTTATCAGAAGACTTTTACCCAGAGACTTTCTAGGTATGTTATAGGCCAACTGTGTCACTAACCACAGAAGTTACAACCCACTATGTTGGTCATCTTCATCTGGGCTTGAATGAGGGCCCTCAAGACAAACGAAAACATGATCTTTGTGTTGCTCAGGTTGTTTGTGATAACGCATCCAAATCCGAGAGATAATCTTTGCCGAGAACAACAGGACTACATCAAAGAAAGTCAATGGTGCCATTAACAAGGTCATGAGTGTTGTGTTATAAAAGCTCCAGAGGGCAGATGGGCTGAGGTGGGGCCATTGCTGTTAATGAGCAATAACTGTGTATCGGGATGTCATGGTAACAGTGGGACCATTAGAATTGTCCTTTTGAGAGTCAACTGCCAAGGAGTTTTCTTTTATCTTCTGGTGATTCATTTTAACTACAAAAGGAAGAAAATGGCAATTATTTTCAAGCCACTGAAACAACAGAATAGTCATCTGGCACTTCCACAATAGTATAATCCAGAGAAACTCTTCAAATAGGTATGTGTCACCCTTCCTCTTGCTGGTCTAAGGATTATGTTTTCAAGATAACATGGAATACCATACACAGGCCAAGTATTTAGTCTTTCAGTATTGCTCTGTGTCACTCAGGGTTCTCCAGAGAAACAGAACCCAAAGGAGAGAGATATGAAAAGATGTGTTATGAAGAATAGGTTCACATGACCGTGGAGGCTGAGAAGGCCCACAATCTGCCATCTGCAAACTGGAGACCCAGTAGAACTGTGGTATGATTCTTGTTGGAGTCTGGAGGCCTGAGAACCAGAAGAGCCAATGGGGAAAATCTTAGTCCATGAGCTGGAGAAAAGCAAAGTTCCAGCTCAAGAAGAAAAACGATGCATTCCTCCTTCCTCTGCCTTTCTGTTCTATCAGGTTCTCAAAGGACTGGATGATACCCACCACATTGGAGGTGGGGGAGGTTCATCTGCTTGGCTGAGTCACCAAATCAAAAGCTCATCGCATCTAGAAACACACTCACAGATGTTTTTAACATTTACACCCAGAAATAGTATTTAATCTAGACGCCCATTGGCCTGGTCAAGTTGACACATAAAATTAACCATCATAGTCCCTTTGGAATTTTTATAACAGATTCTGCAGGGATATAGAGTATGATTAACTCTGCATATTCTTTTGTTAGAGGCCTTTTTGTTACTCTAACCCAACCTAGCTACATGAGACCTGAATAGTCCATCCCTCTCTATGTGAAAAAGATCTTTCAGCTTCTCCCAACCATGATTATTTATTATGTGCTATATATTTATTACACAAGGAATAAACTCAGCCTAGAAAATACAGTTGAAACAAAGTGATAAATACTTTTTTTTAAAAAAAAGGAGAGGAGTTGGAAAGAAGGGGGAAATTAGATAAGAAAAACAAAGCTGAATGGCATTGGCAACATAAAATATATACCTTGTATTCCTACTTGTCGCTAAAGGAGAACTCACAATTTTCACCCTCAACTCCTCAGCATTCAAACAAAGTCATAAAAAAGAGCACTTACATGCCTTGCAATACTCATGAAACAGGAAATTGTATTTACTCAGAAGAAAAGCAGCTTGCTATGGCCCTCATAGCCTTGTAAGTCACCTATCAGGGTGAAATCTCTAGAGGGTGACCTCTGTCAGTATCTTCCCTCCCTGCTTTGCCAAAACCAGCTCATGCCCCACCCAAAAACAAGAGAGCAGGAAATGCAATCCTGCCATTTGTCTTTCCAGCTGGGAAATTGGCAATGGCACAAAGTATGTCTAAACAATGGGTCTTCTAAAATCAAGACAAGGAGTAGATATTCAGTATTATCCCTCTTATAATTATGTAATGTTATTGAAGGGGCTGGATTTTTTACTGTCTATCAATCTAAGTCAATGATATGATGTCAAGGGTTATTTAATAAGAATAATTCTGTTAAGAAAAACCGATTATTAAAAGAACATATTAGTGGAAGCAATGAAAGATAGTATGTCATCAATATCAATAGTATTGAACAGCCACATTTATTACACATTAGTGTGTGTGATGTGTTGTGTTTTGTGCTGTTAAAATGATTTAAAGATAGCCAGAACTAGTTTCTAGCAATATTTCCTTGGTAAAGTATACATTGCATAGGTCAGCACCCCCTGACTACTCTGGCAGATAAACACACTATCAAAATTCAAAAACGGTAGTTTTTCTAAGGAAAAAGTGAGTTTTGCGAAGATTAGAAAACTTCCCATATCATGATTATACTTTTTTATTTGAAAAACTGACATTTATCTTGATGTGACATTTTCTTAATCCCTTAATGACTTTTAGTCGAAATACCAATGCGCAGAGAGAAAATCGTCATATGAATGCAATACTTTTATTTATAAAGTATGCTACTATTAAACGACAGAGCTGCTGGTCCCAACCAGTCCACAGACTCTCACACGGACAGTTGTTTAAGAAGCACACTTTTGGTGCTACTGGCTTTATTCTTACCCAGAAACTTTTCATTCACCTGTGTCCTAGAGAGTCCACAAAGGTGGCAGGTGAATGACTCTTGACTAGACCTATTTCTTAATTCCCATTTCTAGGATGTTCAAGGGAAGAACCAGGAGGCACTGACCCAGGCACTAGGTAGGAAAGTCAAGAACGGAGACTTTTCTAATGTGCTAAATGAAAAACATCCTCAGAGGACCCAAGGGTTCTTTCTGCAATAAAAGTAGACCTGTTAGCTGAATATTCACTGCCTCTTTATAACTTTTTTCTAGCATTAAATGAGAAGTATATCGGGGTGCGTGGGTGGCTCAGTTGTTAAGCGTCTGCCTTTGGCCCAGATCATGATCCCAGGGTCCTGGGACCGAGCCCCGCATCGGGCTCTCTGCTCCGCAGGAAGCCTGCTTCTCCCACTACCATTCCCTCTGCTTGTGTGTTCCCTCTCTCGCTGTGTTTCTCTCTATCAAATAAATAAAATCTTAAAAAAAAAGAGAGAAGTATATCAAATGAATATTTGCCTCCAGGAATTAAAAAATAACAGGAAGGATTAGTTGAATGGTTGCTTAAAAAGGGAGGGGGGAATGCTTATGTCCTCAATTGGTGACTAAATGTCTCCATAATCAAATTTTAAAAGAAAAGTCAGCCCAAGTAAAAAGCTAAAATTTCAGGTGCCTTTTTGTTTCTTTTTCAGTTTCAGAAACAATGTTTCGAATCTCAGTGTCCAGCTCTATATCTTGACATAAAACTTGCCCCATCCTCTCTGAAGAGGTAGTCTTGGCTGCAATTACACTATCTAATGACCAAAGTGAAAAATTGGATTCCTGACTGACCCCGGCAGGTTAGCTCTTTATGCTCCGATGATATAAGAGACCAGCTAACAAGACCTCACCATGCATGGCTTTAAACGTTATTGATGGCCCTAAAGCAATTCTACCCTTTTTAAAATTCTTTTGTGTGCCTCTCTTGTTATCACCATAGGAGTGACTTACACAGGGTGGGCTCATGATTCAGAGAGTTTCTGGTCATTTGTCTTACCTTCATGACATTACAATTTCACTAAATATTCCTTTGGTCTGTCCATTAGCAGAGAGGGCAAAAAAAGTGCAGGATTGGTGTGTTCTGTGCAGTCAATGAATACCCTCTTCATTCTTTATCCCCTTCTCGTGTAAAATCATTCTAGTTTGCATTTCTTAGGCACTTTCTAGGACCTCTGATAACAGGAGTTGCCTCTCCTGAGATCTTTCCAATCCCTCTCTTCAGTGGAAGTCCATGTGAATGGACATGTTTTCTGTGGAGCGGTGTTTCTCAACCACTGCTGTGAAATACAGAAACCCAGGTTCTGCCCTGGGGAAGTCCAGTTTAGGATGTCTCTGTGATGGAGTCTAAGAATATCTGATTTTAAATTCCAGAGGAGATTCTCATTTGCACTCAGAGTTTATCAGAGCTGTGGGGATAACTGCCTTGGAAATTTGATTTCTGAGTCTTCTCCATTCATTTCTATACAAATGCCAAGAAATGGCACCCAAATGGTCCTTTGCTGACCTCCCCCCACCCAAGGAAGGTGGTATTCTTGATTTAGAAGATATAGAAATCTTCCTTTATCTCCAGATCATTTGCAACTGTTCCTTCTCAGTGGAAAAGTGGGATCACATTTTAATAAACTTACTCTGCCTGGAATCCTTGTCCTTCTCTTCACCTCTTTTCCCCCTTCCCTACCAGGTAAAAACAACACACAGAATGTTTAGTCAGAACTGTCAAGGTTCCAAGTAGGTAACTGAGGATCAAAATTAAGAGGCAGTGTGACACTTGTACAAAAATAGTCCCCATCCTTCTACCTAGAAACAAATCCTCTTTTCCCCTACTCATAATGTGGAATAAGATGGGAAAGCAGTAGAAAGGCTTCAGAGATATGCATATGTATAAATCCTCATTTAAATATATCTACATACCAGTATTGCAATTCAACATTTAATGATTTCTCCTCTGAGGCAGAATGGTAAGTATTAAAGCTAAGGAGATCAATAAAATATCTATCTAAGCATGGGGTTACTCAGACACTTATGCAATAAAGACAGCAAAACACTGTTATTAAGGTCAGATCCAAATATTAAATTTGTTGCACATAAACTATTTTTAATTTTTTAAAATTTTAATTAGACCTACCACTTCAGTGAAGATCGAACACAGTCTAATGAAAGAACATTCGATGGAGGTTAATCAGCTCGCAGTCAGCCGCTGATCTGTCTCACGTTTCTGATCTGCTGGATCTGTGGATTTCCAAAGCCCGTTCCTGCTCTGTGTCCTCAAGCTATTGCAATTGCCCTGCTAATGATCTATTTCTTACTGTAATTCTGTTTCTGATTTTTTTCCCCTTATTTCTCTTTTGCAGATTCTGTTCATGGGCATGATGACTGAGTACTATCACTACTTTTTCACAACCCTGGTAAGCACTTCAGGTGGAAAAGTATCCCATGTCAGCTCCACTAATGTCGGAGGCAGGATATTGTCATGGAGATTCGTCTTACTTTCTTAAATATCCTGTAAATCCAGAAACGCTGAAGAGCAGGTTCTTTTTTTTTAAACTAGCATCAGTGCATGTGCATCTGGAAAGGGATTTAAATGATACTTTCGTTAAATAGAAGCTGTCAAAGTACAAACTAGTCATAAAGAAGAATCATCTACATTTTCTATATGCATTAGAAGGCACACTAAAGTGTATCTTGGCTTTTTTGATCTTATGTGATCTACCTGCCTGTGTCCAGTAGATAACTAGGTTAGCCAGGGGTCACCGACCAGGTGTTTTGAAGATCATCAAGAAAAGGAGCATCGGAGATGCTTTGCACAGCATCAGTGAACATTTTTCACCATGAAAAAGAAAAATCAAGGTTCTGAGCCTAAGAAATTCAAGAGACTATAACATCCTAAATTTTGAGATTATCATATCAAGGAAGAATGATTTAGGGCATTTAACACATCAAAATGATGTGATTGCTCTCATTCAATTTTAAAAATCAGGCAGATGGACAGACACACACTCTGCTTTTTCACAGGAGAAGAAAACACAAAACCAATCTTCTTTGCTAATCTGTGTTGACAGCAATCTACCCAGGTTCTGGGAAATTTCCTAAGAGTTTATTTTACCAAATAAAACTGGCAAGGTCAGCTGGTGAGTAAGGGAAATAAAAGAATTTGGAACAAGAGCCAGGCAGCTGTCCTTGAATACGTACTACTGACAGAAGCAGTGAATTCTACTCCTCACCCAAGTATCTCTGGGAGCATGAGACCAGTGTTCCAGGGCAGGTGACAAATCATCACTATTCCAGAGCTTGGGGCGAGGGAGTGTGATGCAGGGCAGAAAATCTTAAACTAAAATTTCCAGGATCTTCCCTCCCTCATTGACAATCCTAATCAGGGCTTCAGTCAGAACAGTTGAAGAAACCGTTGAGAACTTGAAAGCATCTTCCCTAGGTCACAAGTACAGCCCTTCCCCATCACCGTGAACACCTGGGTTTCTGCTCAAGGCAGCATGGACACCTGCCTCAGAACTTTCCATCATCCCTGATTGCGCTCACTCCTAAGAGCTGATTTCGTTGAAATTTGACAAAAATTTGAACAATGAAACCTAAAAAGCCTGGTCTTCATGGAGACCCTTCGGGAACAAACAACTCACCCTCACGGTCTTGCTTTTTTCATCCTTCACTGATAAGCAGATGTTACAAATCGAACCCTGGACTTTCAATATTCTATATTGCATAGGAACCTCAATTTGTGGGCCAACCTAATTTTGTACTTGTGTAATGTATTCATTTGAGCACACTTCATTATGTACTGTGGAGTCTGTGAGGGGTTCCATATGCATTCTGGAATTTTCTGACTTCTTGTAGTTTAAGTAACTTTCCTTCCATTCATTGAGCATGCTAAAGGAAATCATTCTTTTTAGGGTCTTATTCTTTAAACTTGCTTCCTTAAGCATTTTCCTTTGGTTTTATCTGCATTCTGCCATGCTTTTTATATTCTTACCATTCTTGCCCATGAGTACAAAACTTAAAGAAGAAAGAAAGTTACGTAGTACAAGGGGGAAAAATAGAACAATTTAGAAGGCAGAACTCTTTTCTGATACTGATCCAGGAGCACAGATTTTCCCTCTTAAAGCTTGACAGTCTAAGCCAATGTTATCTTGGGAAAGGATAGCAATGTAAAGAATTATTCAAAAGAACAAATCTGTGCATATCTTCTGCAAATACAGATCATGAGGTGTTTCTGAAACTACTTCCCTTTGGGAACCACAGTCTTCCCTGGTCATGTACTATATTGTGTTGTACTTCCATAAAACAGTTTACCGTTAGGAAATTTTTATGGAAGTTTTTCTTTTTTTTCCTGTTAAATGTTACTTTGAAAGTTTGGTTTTATTTTAAATGTGAGATATTTTTAATGACATATGTTAGAGTCAAAGCTTTCTTCACCAGAAGAAAGTTGAAATTTCTATATCATTTTAAATATGAATCAACGATGGCGAGTTGCTTAAGCATCTGCCTTTGGCTCAGGTCATGATCCCAGAGTCCTGAGTCTAGATCTCTGCTCAGTGGGGAGTCTGCTTCTCTCTCTCCCTCTGTCCCTACCCCCCTTCTCCCCCTCCCCTGCTCATGCTCTCTCTCCCTCTCAAGTAAGTAAGAAGAAAATAAACAAACAAACAAACAAATAAATAAATAAATGAAATCTTTAACACAGTAAATATAAATCAACATAAACCTCTGGATTACACTTGGCCTCATCTATAATGGAAAACGCAAGTGGGTTAAACTTTTTTTTCCTTAAACATCGTCTAAAGGGGAATTAGTTCTCTTGTTATGATACTCGTGTTCACACAACTCTAGGCTCTAGTTTATTCCTTGAGGACAACTCTTCGCTTCTTATTCAGAGCTTGTGTCCCGTGAACATTCTTCATGCCTTTATTGTATGGGGCATGGGCCGATGAGCCACGGAATGGTATTTTTTCCTGCTGGAAGTGATCTTCCTATCATATGCAGATGCAAGTTCCAAATTTCATCTATTTCACAAGATCTGAGGCAACAAGAAGTGATGGAGAAGAGCAGTACTGTGGCTGACAAATGGGTCATCCTTGGACCTCTTGCATCACCACTAAGAACTTCAGAGTCTTCATCTATAAAATAAAAGCGAGGGACGCAAAGATTCCTTCCAACTCCCCAAACACTGTATTCTAAACACAGAAGTCTAATGTCTCAGACGACTGTAACCTGTGCCCAAGGGCACACTAATCATCAACAGCCAAATTCCTTTTCTTGATTCATCCAAATTCTAACAGTATTGCAAAAAATAGAGGAAAATGAAAACTGCTCACTGCTTTTGGAGTTTCTTGGACACTGTGCGAGGGAAGATCAGTGGGAAATGTTCTTTCATGAAGCAGTGTGAGGACAGCTGCCATTTTCATGTCAATCTACCTGTTGCTTCTACAATCATTATTCTGTTTTACATAAAGAACATTGAAAAAAATTTTTTTAAAGATTTTATTTATTTATTTGACAGAGAGAGGTCACAAGTAGGCAGAGAGGCGGGCAGAGAGAGAGGGGGAAGCAGGCTCCCCGCTGAGCAGAGAGCCCGATGTGGGGCTCGATCCCAGGACACGGAGATCACAACCCGAGCCTAAGGCAGTCACTTAACCAACTGAGCCACCCAGGCGCCCCAAGAACACTGAAAATGTTAACTCTACTTTTATCATTTTTAATACCACGCAGGACTTATTTGCTTTAGATCTGGAACTCTACAGGTACAGTGGTGTAAACATGACTGGGTTTCGGCTGCTTAATATTGACAACCCGCACGTGTCCTCCATCATTGAGAAGTGGTCCATGGAGAGACTGCAGGCCCCCCCCAGGCCGGAGACTGGCCTCTTGGATGGCATGATGACAGTAAGTAGTCTTCAAATCATTTGAGATGATGTTTGAATTTCTTATGGGTTAGGCCAAGAATCTCATATGCCTTCGAAAGTGTGAGTAAAAGTATTATAACCTGTGCCTTGACTTGAATGAGAGAAGGAGTAAACTTTTTATGTAATTCGAAAGCCTGAGCAAAACTTCTATTTTCAGCTTTCTGATTGTATGTGCCTCTGACCAAAAAAAAAAAAAAGTTAACAGGAGTAGCCATCACTGTCCGCCAAAGGGAGACAAAGCAGAAACCAAAGCAAGGGTAGGTGGAGAGAGATTTAGGCCTGGGAATGTGGCCCTGGAAAGGTGGGGAGGGAACGAAGAGGAGCAAGCTGCTTGCAAAGGTGATGCAGAACCCGTTTACCTCCCTCATTTCTGCCGCATCTCAGCGAGTGGTGCACACGAGGAAAAATGCCAGCTTCATATACTGTTGGTGTGTTCACATTCTTCCTGCCTGGGTAGGTACGGGAGCTCCTCTGCAGACTGACAGTGATTCACACCAGCCATATGTTGCTCTTGAAGCAGACACCAGGCCCACCTCTTGACAGGGGAGAGGTACTCTGCTGAACAGATAAATTGCAGAGTGCCTCATCAAAGAGCTTCTCACTAGCATCATTTGTCTTTTGTTGTCAAATGCACCTCCCCTAGCTTTATTTCTCTAATGAAGCTCTCTGCACGATAAAGAAAAGAGCAGGAAGTTTTTCAAAAAAAGCTTTCTATGTAGGAATCTTGTAATCAAAAGGGAAAGATACTGGGAATGTGGGCAGGTAATAGCATTTGAAATTGGCGTAGTATTTCATTCTCTGTTCCCATCATCAGGAGAAGCATTCTTGCTTTTAAGATGCAATTTACCGATAACTGAAAGGTATCATCTTGCGGAGAAATGAACTTGGGTTTTCTTTTCTTTTTCTACCATTTTTTTTTATGAGAAACAAATGAATAGAAAAAAATGAATGAATGAAGTGGTTCTGGATGATTCCATGTTCAAGCTCTCTGTTTTTCAGACCTGAAATAACTCTTAAAGTATACAAAGTGGTCTGAGAGATAATGATGGAAAGCATTTTGATACAAATGAGCCTTGGGTGATTTGAAATATTGCTTTGAATGGGAACAAGCAAAGAATAGTTAGGAAAATACCACATCTTCTGAAAGGGAAGGGGGCAAGCTAGAGAGAGAGGAAAAAAGAGTTAGAGACAGAAAGGTATGCTGATAGACTGGTTTTTTCTCTTCTTCCTCTTGAATTTGTAATTCCAGTGAGTTCAAATATGGCTCAAGCCCTCTGCCCATCCATCTTGCTTCCCAGTAAGATTTCTATCACAGGCTGAGATCTCCAGTAATTATTACCTGCCCTTGGTACATAATGCTAAAAAAGTTACAGTTTAGAGCTGTGTTAACACAGATTGTGGATTCATGCCAAACATTAAATATTCATCACAAGTATGGCTTAATTTACCAAAAAAAAAGCATCTGTTGCATTCAATTATACTAAGCTGATAGGACAGTTTGTACAGATTCACTGAAATGAGGAAAATCATCGAACAAAGATAGAGCCACACAAGTCACACCAGCTCAGGCCAGGCGTGGGATGCTGCTACTCCCCTGGGACTGTTGCCGATAGCCTGGGCAAATGGCAGTCCCACCGGCAGGAAGCATGGAGCCAAGTCCTTGGTGGAGGACTTGGTGGAGCCAAGTCCCAATGGATAGAAGAGGTCCTGTTTTGCCTAAAGTTTACTACCGTCATCCCACCTAAGAAAAGGATTTCTTGTTGTTGCTCTTGTTATTATAAACTATAAAAAAGGAAATGGAGAGGGGCGCCTGGGTGGCTCAGTGGGTTAAAACCTCTGCCTTCGGCTCAGGTCATGATCTCAGGGTCCTGGGATCGAGCCCCGCATTGGGCTCTCTGCTCGGCAGGGAGCCTGCTTCCCCTCTCTCTGCCTACTTGTGATCTCTCTCTCTGTCAAATGAATAAATGAAATCTTAAAAAAAAAAAAAAAGGAAAGGGAGATTTATCAGAATGGAACAGAAGGTCTCACCAGGGCACTAAAAGTGGGGGGGAGTAGATATATCAGGTCATGTCTGTACTAGTCAAAAAAAGTGGTAAAACAGAGCACCCACCAGAATTCAGATCCCATAGTCATGCAGATCAGTTTTCCCCCAGTTTTATGGAGATAGAATTGATATACTTCATTGTATAAGGTTAAGGTATACAGCATTACAGATCGACTTATATTGTGAAATGATCATTGCAATAAGTTTAGTTAGCATCTGTCATCTCATGCAGACACAATAAAAAGAAAAAAAATACAGTTTTGAAATTGATCCCATGAAGTATAATATTGACCTTTATTTACCCCAAGAGGCTGTTTTGAAGTTCATGGTTTCCTTTTGGCTTCTAGTAAAGGGGGCCAATTTGGGGATATGGAAACTGAGTCACAATGAGTTTAAAGGATAGGTTTAAAGGTATCCAGTGGACTAATCTCTGAGTCAAGAGAGCACATGCCATGTCCCCAAGCCAGGGCTCAGATCTAACAAATCTTTGTTGTCAGGTTGCCTCTGTACTCAAACCATTTTCTTCCCTACCTTCCTGATGAAAAGCCGCATGGTTTCAGTTCTACTGGGTCTGTATTCTTCAGATCCCCGTGGTTCACTCTTTCCGGTGTCTCTCACTGTCTAAAACCCTCCCCATTCCCATTTGCTTGAATGAATTTCAGCAGAGAGCTTGTTATTCTCTCTCCCATGGCCTGTTTTCCTTCACTCTATAGCCCTATGGCCTCATATGCTGTATTTTGATTTGTTTACTCAGTGCCTTCCCCCACAAGAATATAAACTCCATGAGGACAGAGGCTTCGTGGTTTTGTGATCTGCTTTATCCTCAGCTCTAGAAAAGGCCTGGCACAAAGCAGGTCTTCAATAAATATGTATCTACTAAGGGAACTAATGCTAAATAAATAGGAATTGAGCTTCTGCTAAGACCAAGACATTACATGGAAAGAATTCGTACAGCCCTGAAATAAGTCTGTAAAAGTCCAAAGAGAGTTCCTATAAATAAGAAACAGGCATGTGTAGTGCAGACAGAGATTATTCTAAAGTAATAAGATTATTTTAAAATAGCCTAGACTAACCACTATTTATATTTAAGTAATGCCATTACTAGAATAGAGTTGTGTTCTCTGAAATCACATGCATTATAACACTATACTCCAAGGCGAATTTTCCTGTTGCCTTTTATCATTATATTTTTGCATGTATAAAGATGCCTGTATGAATATATAATATAGAAAATTTTAAAAATATATTTAAAAATACCCATGTGTTTTTACTTCTACCTACTTATCTAATTTCCTCTTTCATATTTTAACTATTAAAAATTTCTGGGAACATTGTACACTAAAAATATCTTCAAATAATATTATATATATCAAAACACGTCCAAATCTGAAAATTATGTCCAAGCTGAAAAGTTTTGACTCCAGACTTAAAAACCATACATGTAATTAAAGAAAAAAATTGACTTTAAAAATAGGGCTAAAATTGTGTTAATTAAGAAACCTGGTACTGAGTCAATAGAGTTCAAAAATAGTGAAACTCGTTATTTAAAACATCTTGAGATTAAAAAAGAAAATGTTTTATCAACTGAAGTGTTAATTAACTCAATAGAAGTTTGGAGTAATTTTACAAAATGTACTTCATTTCTTTTCACTATGTTTACATTTCTCTTTGCACTGGGGCTAATTCAATCTGTTGGCTTTTGGATAGATTAGGATAATGGAGTGGCCCAATTTTACGTGGATTCCCCTCTGAATGCAAGCAAAAATTGTGTATGATTGTGTATGATTCAATAGGAATCATAGAAACAACACAACATTGATCTGTCATTGGCCTTCCTGGTTCTTCAGATGCATTCACGGTATCAAGTTCAGTCAGTAGCCTTATGTTACATGTGAGCATTTCCTATAATCCTGATCTAAGAGGGAGGCACCTTTGAATGTCCACCTAAGTGTCCACAACTGCTCCAGTGACAAAAGACAATGGGCTGAATGACTAAATTACTGAATAACTAAATAACCTGACTAGGTTATGTAGCCTCTCTGAGCTGCTTGCTTATCTGTAAATCTGTGTAATAATACTCTACAGTGTTACTTTACAGATTAAATTAGATAATATATACAAAACCTCTAGGACATAGAATTGAATTTACTTGATGGTATCTGCTGCTATGCCAGTTTGTAGTCAATAAAGGACCAAAAGACATTCTGAAATGCAGAGGCAGAATACTTGTTTACAAGAGATGTATTTCTTGGCTTGTGCATGTAGCCCAAGATTGTCCCTTACGGGATCTGTGTGACCTTGTGTGACCAGTGGAATCTCCCAGATGTGTCTTCCAGCTACACATATGGTCCTCTTTTCCCAATTTCTCACTTTCTCTTGCTCAAAAGCTGAAAAATGCTTATTGAAATTATAATATGCCAACCTCTGTGCCATGTTTCAATGGATCTACTGGAGTTGCTTCCCTAATTACTGAATTTCTAAGTTGTGAGGACCTGATTCTATCTTTGCTCCCTTCTCCAGACCATTTCCAAAACACAGTTTACTTGTGGGTTGCTCTTGCCAGCATCCTGGATGCTGAGGATGTTCACTGCCTCTCCCACCACTCTGACTCCTCAACAGCATCGACCCCAACAAGGGAAACTAGCTAATTCATACTAAGAGACAAATTGCTGCTAGCTCTATGCTGTGGGTGAGATATTTGGATTTTAATAGAGGAATCAGTGAGAGAGTAGATTTAGGAAATGATGGGGAAGGGCGTTATTTGGGAGAGCTTCTCTTTTAGAAAACTGCCTTGTCCATCCAATCAGGTTAGCAAATATTTCTGAATTTCCAGAGAAGATGGGAAGCCTATACTTTCTTTCCATTGTTCCACAAAGACTAAGTTCTTCCCTCAGCACTCCAATCTCCCCTCCAGTTTTTTCCAACAATGTTACATACCAGAAAGACAAAAATGTAGGGAGTTTATAAAGCTATATCCTGTTGTTAGTCCTCATTCCCAAGGGGTCACATTTTACTAGATTGTGTTGGGTCCCCAAGACCACATTCAGGTTTGATGATTTGATCGAACAGAATAGTCCAAGATTTCAGACATTATCTCCCAGAAACCAGTTAAAAACAAGTCCTTTCTTTGGGATACATACAGTGTGAGTGCCCCAGTCCTGCTGAATTAACCCTTATTGCCCACTGTTGTGGTAACTAAAACATGGTGTGAGACTACTTTTCATATGCTTGTTGCATGATCCACGTTGTGGTAAAGAGATTTTCTCAAGGACACTGAGTAATGTGGTTTCATTCAGGCTTTTCATATAAATAAAATGTGAACGTAAACACCTTCAGAAAAATAAAATCTGAAACACAGGCCAATTTCTTTTATATTTACCTAAAATGACTTGAGAGTTGCTGCTTGGTAAGGTGGCCTCCAGCAAAAAACTAAAAAGGGAAGGAATTTCAGGGGTGGTTTATTAGTGCTATAAAATAGGTAGAGAGACATGTCTTCTCCGTCTAAGAAAACATAGCATATCAAAGGGAAGTGCTGTTTTAGAATAAATGGTTTTCTTCTTTGAATTTGAAAAGCACTGATCAGGCTCACCTGGGTAGCTCAGTGGGTTGAAGCTTCTGCCTTTGACTCAGGTCATGATCTCAGGGTCCTGGGCTGGAGCCCCATGTAGGGCTCTATGCTCAGCAGGGAGCCTGCTCCCCCCTCTCTCTCTGCCTTCCTCTCTGACTACTTGTGATCTCTCTCTCCGTCAAATAAATAAATAAAATCTTTAATAATAATTTAAAAAGCACTCATCAGGCCCATGGTTTTGAGCCATGGTATTCCCCAATCCAGTGTGGAGACAGCCTTGACAAAGAAAGTCAAAATCCTTCCTAAGCCCAGCTTATGGAAAAATTAGATCAAAACTTTACCCCTCAGCCTTCTCTATCAAATCCTTTAATTAGTCAATTAGTGAACATACATACAAGTTTGTAAAAGATATATTCCACAGCTAAAATGGTCCAGGTCCCAATAGCATAACAATTAAGGACATGAGTTCCAAAATCTAAGTTTATATCTTGAGTTGAAATTCTCACTTGCCTGGTAAGTAATTAGGCAAGTTATCAAAGTTATTTCCTAAAGTTTCTTCCCCAAGTCTCCATTTTCCTATTGGTAAAATGGGGACAATACCTATTTAAAGACATCATTTCAATAATTTAAGGAGATGACATGTGTAGAATGCTTATTGTGCCTGGTGTGTAGTAAGTTGTCCATGAATGTTCACATAATAGAGCTATTACTGTAATTATGAAATCATCAGACATATTTGCTTTAGAGGCAGCTCAGCTTCATGGTTGAGAACATAAACTCTAACACAAATTCCTGGGTTTGAATTTTTTTTTAAAGATTTTTATTTATTTATTTGACAGAGAGAGAGAGATCACAAGTAGGCAGAGAGGCAGGCAGAGGGAGAGGGGGAAGTAGGCTCCCAGCTGAGCAGAGAGCCAGATGTGAGGGTCGATCCCAGGATCCTGAGATCATGACCTGAGCTGAAGGCAGAGGCTTTAACCCACTGAGCCACTCAGCGGCCCCCCTGGGTTTGAATTTTGATCTTCCCACCACTAGTTTGGGAATTCCATTTAACCTGGTCCTATCTTAACCCATAAAGAGTAAAGGTTATGGTGAAGATTCAATGTTTGCAAAGTATTTAGAGCAGCACCCAACATTTAATAAGAACTTGATAAAAGTCAGCTATAATTATCAAATGAGTTTCGAAAAGTCTCATTCTGCCAATGGATTACTCTCCTTCAATTACACCACATTAGCATAGCAAAGTAGTGAAGAACATGGGTGCTAGAATCAGACAGTCCTGTGTTCAAACCCTGGCCAGACAGCTGATTATTAGGGTGGTCTTGGACTAATCACCTAATTTTCCTCAGCCTCAGTTTTCTTATCTATGAAATCGATTATATACCAGTTTTGAACTGAAAAGATCGAAGCATTTTTAAGCTTTAACAGTCACCACCACCACCACTGCCAATCTAACTTTTATATGTCAATCATATCAGTGAAACAATTTAGAAGTACATCTTAAAACCTTGGGGTTATACAGTTTTCATAAAAATGTATCTTGTTTTGAGGCATGAAATAACATTAATTCCTTCAGCAAACATCTATTAAACAACTCTAAATATCATTTATGTGCTAGCTAACTGTGCTAACCACCAAAGAATGAGGTTGAACATTTCTGCATTCACAAAACACACATTCTAGTTGAGAAACCAATGTCACTATAAATGCATATGGAAAATGCAATGATAGAAATTGTACAGGATATAGATTTAAAGTGGGGATAATCTCTGGTCTTATAGATGGTTAAAGTGTGAGATGTAATAACTCTTACCCTCTCTTTCCACTTCCATTAATACATGCTCTGAACAAGTGCATAGTAAATGTTGAGTGAATCAACAAATTTCTGAAAAAAAAAAAAAAAAGATGATCTTTGATCTATGACCTGGATTCTAGATTTAACTCTACCAATTATCGGCTATATGTAGGACCCTACACAAGTCAATATCCTGTCTGGGGTCAGTTTTTCTACCTAAGTAGTTTTATCTGTCTGTTCTGTTGATTTGGGGAGCTTGTTGAGAATTTCCAATGAAGCTCAATGAAAACCCTCAACTAAAGTGTGAAGGTATTACACAATTTTATCCTTAAAGAAAATCATAGGGCAATATTTTTTATAAAATGCTAATAGTCTTGTGTGAAATTTTGCAAATGAGAGAAATTTCATGAGGAAGGGAAGAATGAGATGCTCAACTCCAAAAAGCAAGGGCTACTTATATTCTCTATCAAAAAGCAAATGCTGACAAAAGCCTGCGTATTCCAAGCAAGTTGCAAAGGTCTGTTTTTCAAACGGTCTTCCACAACCTGCAATTGGATTTGATCCCACAACTCAAACCTTCTTGACTCCAGTAAATGGAAGTGACCAACACAAGTATCCCTATTTGGAAATTACCTATTAGTCCTTGCAGCTTATTCCTTTCCACCAAAAAGAGACAAATAAATTAATACATAAATAGTATAAGTCATGAGAAACAAAATCTGATATTGAAATGTTGAGATTTAGTAGCTTCTAACTCAGTGTAGTTGATCTTAACACTGCTTAACATAGAAGGTGTTCCAAAAATGTTTGTTCCCTGAATCAAGTCTTTTGTGGCTGATGTGAGAGTTTGGTTGTTTTTTTTTTAAGAACTCAAAACAAAGCAGAGCTATCACTCCAATTTTCTGTGGAGTATGAATTATTTTAGACAAAAATAGCTATCAGAGAGTGAAAACTGTTCAGCTGGAGAATAAATAGCTGTTGCGATCAGACAAATAAGAGATAAGGAAGCAGGTAGAATGATTTTGCAGGTAAAGGAAGGGAAACAAAGGTGGAATTGAAGATGTGGCGTGTGTTTTCCTCCACAGACCGAAGCAGCTCTGATGTATGATGCGGTGTACATGGTGGCCATTGCCTCCCATCGGGCTTCCCAGCTGACTGTCAGCTCCTTACAGTGTCATCGACACAAGCCATGGCGTCTTGGACCCAGATTTATGAACCTAATCAAAGAGGCAAGTGCTACTCATTCACGGCCCAATTCTTTCCTAGCCATAGTGATTTGACTTGTTCATTTAGTGTGGTCTTCCTACATGGCTCTGTTGCAATCTTTTTGCATAGATTTGCAATAATTGCAATCAATTATCTATGAAAGAAGAGAAACCATCATTATCCAGCCTGCTAGGATTTCACTAGTAAGTGTGAATTTTCTAGTGTGATGTTGAGAAGTTCAAAGAAGCTACCAGATCATAACGTTCACCTTCCTCAATCTCAACTATGGTCTCAGTTGCTGTTGGCTCTCCTCTACATATATTCATAAGTTCATAGGTGCTTATTCCATGCCCCATTGTATCAAAGAGTGGGTTGGCCCATCACTGCAGGGTACCAGGGATAGTTCTCACATTATCACCCCATAATTCCAGTGGTTTCTTAAGTATCATGTTGTATAGGACTGAATAGAAAGACCTCTTTGTTCTAATGATATAATAATTATTTTGCCATTTGTCAGCAAACCAGGAAAATCCATTCTATTCAAAAGTTACCAAGTGTACCAAAAGGTTTTCAAGAATACGGGGGGTATTTGGCAAAGGCGGGTTTTTCATGATTACCCTGGGATCCTGGACTATCTCCTACAATTTCCTTTTCTTTGATGCAATTTGACTTCTCTTCATCCAATCCTGTTCTAAGGCCCTGAGAATCCTCATATACATGTATCCTTAGATTATCTTTGACATCAACATATACCTCAGGGTGTGTCTGGACCCAACAAAATGAAGTAAGGCTTAACTGAGAACATACCCTACTCTGTGCTGCTGCTCTAATGTTTTATCTATAGGATGCAGAAATTTTCCTCTCAAGTGAAGAGTATCTTTATTGCTTTCTGTATTGGAGAAGGTTGAGTTGAGACAAAGCCATTAAAAGAGGAATGGGAGGGACATAGTGCAAGAGAAGAATGCTCAAGCAAGAGCAAGAAGCTGAAGTCCTACTTTGGGTTTCCTCTCTGCTGGTCTCTTTCATGGTTTGTTTAATCTGCTTCCCCATTGACAGGTGACTTTGATCCATAAGGGTAGGAACCAGAGAAGCAGTATGCATGAGGTTTAATACTACTCAGGCTCCAGCGCAAGGCTGGATCTAGGGTATGGCAAGCAGCAAAGGCTACCTTGGGTATCTGATTTAAGGAGGCTCTCAATCTCAGCTCTGAGTTTGTAGACTTTGAGGAAGTACTTCCTTAAATTTTATGCCCCTATGAACCTCTCTGATCTCACTGTAGTCCTGGCATGGTTGCTTGGGTTTAATCCCAGCTCCACTATCATTTATGAGCAATATAATTTACACAAGTTACTTAAAACTCTTTTATCTTGATTTTCTCTTCTGTGAAACAGGGATAACACCTTCTATCTCATAGCATTATTGTGAGGATAAAAATAAGGGTGTGAAGAACAACACAGAAACATAGTAAGAATCTGAGATATTAGCTATTCTCTTACAATTGGGATAGACTACTAATAATAGCCTCATTCAGTTTACTGAGTGTGATGCCAGGAATTTAAACCTGGCAACAACAACAACAAAGAAATCACAAGTAGGCATGAAATGAAATACATTTTCTGACAGCTACACAAATCTGACATACTGTGCCTAATGGAAAAACATTGCCCAGTCTCTGCTCTCCCCGCAGCAATCATGGCTAGGTCCTGAATAACCATTCTGATCACCTTGATCTTTTAACAAGAAAACAGCTGGTTTCCTTTCATCTCCTGCCAGTGCAAGGAGAGGCAGGAGGCCACATGAAAGCTTAGGATCAAACACTTGGAGCACCCCAAGCACCTTTTTGCTTGTACTTAGGTTGCATAAGAAGGTAAAATTATCAAGTCACAGTTAAGGATGTTTAAAGAAATAATGAACTCCAAGATGAGGGACCACACTGAAAGCAAGAAAGCATTTTACGATCTTTTACTCCAAAGGCCAAATTCCCCATTCTCAGGCTCCATAGTTGGGGGTTGAAAGGAAAGACGAGTCATGGATTAAAAAGTTTTATTGCTCATCTTTTTTGTCTCCTGGGTTACGATGCTATATGCCACTCTTGGCAGGGTATACATACCTGCAGATATGGGATGGGGGTGACCGGGAACAGCGTCCCAGTCTGTTGAAAGATTGCACAGAGTGAATTCTGAGACAGGCCAAAATATGCAAAAGTCAGAGAATATAGATGTTTCTTTCAAATGGTACATAATTCAACAAAACTTTGCAAGCATCAGGTTTTATTAAGAAACATGAAATAAGGTGTGTGGCCCTTAAACTTCCCGGGTCCTTTCTCATTTTCTAAAGGATTTCCAAACTCTAATCAGAAATCATGTAAAGGAGCAAGTCAGCAGATTGAATTTATGGAGTGAAGATCAAATTCGTCACAGGATGTAAATTTTCTGAGCTCAGAGATTGTTGTGTATGCACTAATCCCTGATAACTTCACAGATCATTTAGAATCAGTAAGCCTTTCAGACAAGTCTTTCAAGCTAACTATCCTTCAGTGTTTCAGGCTGACTAAAGAGGAAGAATTAAAGAACATTTTAAACCCGGTAGAGTGTGTTATAGTGTCATGTCTCTGGGCATTTGGTAAACAAATGTATTAGGAGATTATAAATTCCCACCCAGCAAGCAGTACTGGGGCTCCATTATACTTGGAACTATAGGGAACTATTTTCTCCCAAACTGGAAGATGTGGTTTTTACTATGTATTAATGTAAATTCTACATAGTGAAGGAATGGCAGGCTTCCTTTGAAGTTATCCTATGTCTGAGATAAAACCTATGCTCATCGGCAGCACCTGCAGGTTCCTTATTTCTCATGCCATCCTTCTCATCTCCTGCCCCAACCCCAGCACTTGCTGAACCTACTGGGCCTCTCTGAACTTGCCATTTTGCTCCTACCAGATCCTTTTGCCTCTGCCTGAAAGGCCTTTATGTCTCAACTCAAGGGCTAGCTTCTATGTGCTTACATTGACTCATAGATTTTGGCTCTTTACCTCCATTGTATTTGTTGTTAGACCACCACATTTATTTACATGTCTGTCTCCAAGCTGTGCTTTTCCAGTCTTGTTTCCTTAGTTTTTGAGTAAGACTTAGCATAGAATGAACACCCCATAAGTAGATGCCAAACAATTGAAGGAACTAATAAATGAATGAATAAATGAATAAATGAATGAAGAAGCAAAAGAATTGAAGAACACATGCAACCTAAAAGCAAGTACTTTAGGACACACTCAGTACAGGAATATCATATTCAGAAACAATCCAAAAAGGCAAAAACCATGATCAGCTAGACTTGCCTACCAGGACCATAGGTTTCGGTGGGACAGTGAAGCAGGGATCTGAGGAACAGGCCAGTCTATTTAACTCTGGCACTGGGAGATTTTAATTGCAATTTGCTATCTAAGTGAACTTAGTCATTGAGACTCTTTGTTCTCAGTTTCCTCTTCTAAAAATTGCAGACAAAAAAACCCATTGAATATATTTGTGGGTATTACATGTATGTAGAGCCTAGCAAAATGTGTGGCATGTGGTGGTTGCTCAATGAAGGATAGCTACCATAAATGGAGTGTTCTGCTAAAAAATGTCTATCAGGTAAGGCGGTTGTCAGGAAGAAATGAGGCAATGCATATGAAACGTTAAATATATTGCCTAGTGTAGGTAAACACTGCACGCTCACTATTGTTCTTATTGGCATCAAGATTATTGTTAATGGAGCCCAAGATGAAGTAGCAGTATTTGTAAAAAGGAGCACAGGACCTAGCAGTGGAAAATCAGGAATTCCGTGGAGATAGATATGGCACAAGAGGCCAACTGCAATGATGGCAAGGAATGAGGGAACTTTCAATCATGAAGCATATGCATGATTGTTCAAGAGGGACCCAAAATATTAGGTAATCAGCAACCAGGTAGAGCTATCAGAAAACCCTGGCAAACCACATCTCAGGTTAGTCTGAGAAATAATAGCTGAATGTGGGGGCTTAGGAAGCTAAAGTACTCCTGTCTGTGGTCAGAGTTACTCTGGACCCAGAGTAAGTTCCAGCTGGCTATGGGGCAATCAGTAGGAGTAGCTACAGCAAGCATAAGCACAGTGAGGCATCTGGGAAAAAGAAGGTCTATAATCATAGGTGCTGCGAAGGGCAGTGAACAGTGGGTACAGTGAAGTGAATCGTATATTTTAGATTATCTCAATGCTTCTCAACTATTTTCTGGGTTACAGACCCTATATTAAAACTGTCTTAATTGTTCCCACAAAAGGCATACAAATTCATTTGCAATCTCAGGGGTTTTACAAACACCCTGGATTACCTGAAACCCATGATAAGAGTGTCTGAATTGGGTGCTGAAAATAGGATTTGGTTGAATGAGTGTTCCAGTATGGTGAACAGCAAAAGTATAAATGAAGTGTAACGAGTTCTGTTGGGGTCAGAGAAGTTGGTCCCATGTGGAAGTGGTGAGAAATGGGTTTGAGTAAATATGGAGAGACAATTGGTGAAAATTGTCTGCTTAGCTGAGAAATTCAAATTTGATTGATAATTGATTGGTAGTCACTGTTCTTCAGGCACAAAAATATGGAATTTCAGAGAGTTTATCTTGATAGCCTTCTGTAGGTTTGACCAAAGCAGATAAACCCACAAAGATTATTGAGGGATTATAGATATCTTGATTTTGAAGCGATATCATTCATAAAGAGCTAAAGGGGGAAATAAATTGCTCAAGAGAAACATACGAGTGTTTCTTGACTTCTTCCTTAGGTCTAAATTCATGCAGCTGTTGTAAAAATTCACTTGGACGTCCTGCTGCTACCCTCACATCAACAAATTCCTAAATAGAAAGAATCTGTTGTTTTATCTATTAAATCTATTATTGCTACATAAACCCAATGTGAAAAAAAATGACAAGGTTAACTAGAATGCTAAACAAACATAACTAGTGGGACAACAACCAACTTAGTTTTTTTTTTTCCTACTGTCCACTTAAAATTATTCGGTGAAAATTGGCAGAGTTTTCATGATTTTTATGTTTACTTAAGGTAATAACAGTCCTAGGGGCTCCTGGGAGGCTCAGTCGTTAAGCGTCTGCCTTCGGCCCAGGTCAGATCCCAGGGTCCTGGGTTCGAGCCCCGCATGGGGCTCTCTGCTCGGCAGGGGGCCTACTTCTCCCACTACCATTCCCTCTGCTTGTGTTCCCTCTCTCGCTGTGTTTCTCTCTGTCAAAAAAAAAAAAAAAAAAAAAAAAATCTTTAAAAAAAAAAAAGTAATAACAGTCCTAGAGTTCCTTTAAGTGGACCCTCAACTTAGGAATTAGAAGTTCTATTCTAATATGAATAAAAAGTCCAATCTGGTTTAACATCAAATTTCTCTTCCCTTTGAGGTCCAGTCCACTAGAAGACTAGAGAAGTGAAAGAATATGATTTTGGGTTGGTTTCTCCTCTTTCTCTTTTCTTTCCTTCCTCCCTCCCTCACTCTCTCTCTGCCCTTCCCTCCTTCCCTCCCTCCCTTCCTTACTGCCTTCCTGCCTTCCTTCCTTCCCTCCTCACTGAGCCTGTAGCTGTTGTTGCAGGCTCAAAAAGAGTAAAGACAGTTTTACTTGGTGGAACTACTCTGTGCTCTCTGAGATCGGCAAATAGTCCCAGCTAGTGTCCCCAGGTGGATCCGGGGAATTTTTAAGCCTAAGTCTTTTGTTTTTTAAAGAATTTTCTTTGACTTTTTATGATTTTTCGGGGGCAGTCTCTCCTGATATTTATTTGAACCAGCCAGTGGATCTCTTGTAGATGGGAACATATCATGTTTCCTCAGCCCCATGACATCCAGTGGTATACAACTTGCTTTTTTTCTGCTGAAGTCTTCTTACTTCTGTAGATAGTCCTTGACTATACACCCACTGAGGTACTCTGGATTCAAATATGGCACCCACTCATTCCTTCTTTGAGTATCTTAGGAGTGCCTCTGACCGTAATGTAGCACTTCCTAGTTGGCCCTCACCTCAGTTGGTCAGCTCTTGCATAGTCCTCTTTTGTCACCCAGGAGCCACACCACAGTCCATAGCTTACCTTGACTTCCTCATGTTTGAACAAGCCATTAGTCTTCTCCTTCTCCAACTGCAGCCAACTTGGTTCGTATTTCTCTGAATGGCCTCCTGGAATCCTACTTATCAGGATTCAAAAATGGCATCCTGAAGGCAGAAGAGTGTGGACTCAAAAAGAGGTAACAGTTGTCTCCAGAAAAATCTCTCCAGCAACAACTTCTACCATGCATATTATCCCCTTTATAAATCTCATGGACAAAAATTTAGGACAATCTCTATGGGGCATCTCCTTTGTAATATGTATAGGGAACTGGGGAGTGTTTATCTACCCACTCTGGTATCCTGATATCAATCATATTGGTGACTAGGTTGAAACAACACAGTAAAATAAAACTTGTCACTCAAACCTGACTTCTACAGGTTGTCTAAACTTCTCCATCCACCTCAGAACACTCATCTAATTAAGTCTTGTTAACTTTCTATCCTAAATGTTTTGCAACCTTCCTTGCCGATAGCCCTCATCATGTCTCACGTGGATCAATACTTTTATAACTATTGTCCACATGCAAAGTGGGCATATAAAGTCCACGTATAAAATCCACATATAAAGAGTGATGTACATAAATGTATAGTAGGTATTCCACTCTCTACAAATATAAACTTACTTGTAGTTTTCTTCATTCACCATGCTTTTCTTATATAGTGAGACAGATGGTCGTTTCCAGACTAAAACCTGCCTTATGACACCCTTTCAGGCTGTAAAGAACTTTCTCCTATTGTTTACTTGGGCTAACTATTATTCAGAACTCATTTTCTCTAGTGATCCTCTCCCAAACTTCTATTTGGGGATGATCCTCCACTGAACTCCATAACCACTTTACATCTCTATGTTAGCCCTTAACGTGCTTCATCCAGACACTGTAAGACCTTTCCCTTGGACAAAAACAAAGTCAATTTATCTTTGTGTCCTCAGAGCTATGCCTGTACATGGTAGGCATTTATTTTTATTTATTTATTTTTTTTAAAAGATTTTATATTTAGTTGACAGAGAGAGAGATCACAAGTAAGCAGAGAGGCATGCAGAGAGAGAAGGGGAAGCAGGCTCCCAGCTGAGCAGAGAGCCCAATGCAGGGCTCGATCCCAGGACCCACAGATCATGACCTGAGCCAAAGGCAGAGGCTCCAACCCACTGAGCCACTCAGGCACCCCCATGATAGGCATTTAAAAGATGCCTATTGAACAGAACCCAGGAAGTTAATTTCCACCAAACTCTTAATAAATTTTGCTGAGCTAATGCTTACTTTTAAACTATATAAATAGTTCCTATTTGATCTGGCCCAAAATAAATTTACTATATAGGAGTGAAAATTATTTCAAAATGCCTATGTATATGGGATATCACTGAAAATATGGACAGTTTCTGTCACTGGTTCACTATGAAATTATAATTTATTTGTTCTATTTTGATGATTGAAGATTATTAATTTGAATTTATAAATGAGATCATTGAATTTAAGCTTTTAAAAATCGAAGTGTAGAAGATGAAATTCTCCACTGAGGCACCTATATATTTGTCTTAATATTTATTTGGACTTTTACTTAATAGGTCAGTATTGAGTGCTTTGGATTTTTTTATATGGGATCCAGGTGAAACACTAGAGAGTTGAAAAAAATTAAAGCCCCTGGAGAAGCAAAGCTCTGATATGTTTTCATCCTGCTGTGGCTCCACTGAGTAACACTTCCCATTATTACATGCCATTTGATTTTGATTGCCAGGACAAGCTGTCCCTTGGATTAATTAGACAACATTGGATCTGGCATCAAACTCACTCAAATTTCTACTGTTTGGAAAAGCTTGCATTTGTAGTTCTCATTCTGCACCTATTGAAAACAACCTGCGTTCCAATTCAGTCTTCAGTACCACCACCTAGTTTTGTACTGTGTAAATGAAAACCATTTACCTTGGTACCCCCCCCCCCACACACACACACATTAAAGACATTTAGACCTGAATTAAGAGTGGATTTTTCAGGTCCTTTCCTCCATTCCCATACAACTCTGGACAGAGAAATGAGATCAGTTCTTAAATGTTCATAGTTTATAGTTTTACCAATTATATACACTGTCTTATATATAACTAACTCTTAAATGTAACTAAGCTAAGCTTCCTGTCTCTGAAATTGGCAAACAGTGTCTAGGTGAATTATCACCTGTCAGAAATGAGGAAAGGGAGTGTTGGAATAGGGTGGGAGGTTTTGCCAAATTCTCTTTAGTTTGTATGACTCTAAATAACATTAGTATTTATCAGATACCTTTCAGAGACTCAGGTCAATTACCCTCCTCCCATTTAGCTACTAATGTCCCACTTCTATACCCCATTGATTGAAGAATTTGCTTTCAGTACCACAGTCTACATGTATGTGTAAATGTACATATGCAGGTGTTTAATTTACTTAAAGGAATGTCATATATACATATGATGTTGTGTGGGTGTGTTTTGTAGGTGTATGTGTGTCTATATATTTCATTCAGCAATTTGCTTTTCTAATCAATCTTACTTAAGTTTTGAAATATATCTAGGTTGATGTATATTTATTCCTTTTCCAGTTTATTCCTTTTCATTGAAATCTACTACTCCATCATTCATTCATTCAGCAAATATCTACAGAATACCTACCATATGGCAGACACTATTCTAGACATCAAGAATGAAATGGTAGGGGAATAAGACATACATAAAAGGAAATATAATACTTCAAATGATGACAAAGAGTATCAGAAAAGCAAAGTTCAGAAGAGTGTAGGGTGTGCAGGAGTCCCTAAAGAAAAAAAATCTCCATTGCTATATTATACAAGGTAGTTAGAAAGCATCTCATGGCTAATATGAAAGACTTGAAAGAAATGAAGAATGAAGGAACCAGATACGCAAATATTAAGAGAGTAAAGAATCCAAATAGAGGAAGAATTCATTTATTGAAAATACAGTTGACCTTTAACATCATGGATTTGAGCGGTGTGGGTCCACTTATGTGAAGATTTTTTTCAATAAATATAGTACTGTAAATGTATTTTCTTTTATGATTTTCTTAATAACATTTTCCTTTCTCTTGCTTACTTTATTATAAGAATACACTACATAAATATAAGGCTTCTGGTCAACAATAGACTATTTGTAGCTAAATTTTCAGGGAGTCAAAATTATAGGCAGATTTTTGACTGTGTGGGGGATCAGTGACTCTAACCCCTGTCTTGCTCAAGGGTCAGCTATACTTTGGTGTACTTATCCATTCCTTTATGAACTCCATAATTAAATTTAAGATATTTTTAATACCTGGTTTTCTTTTATTCTTGGTATATAGAAACAATGGTATGATGAACATCTAATAGTTTCTTATAACCAATACAAGATTTGCCCTAGAGCAGCACTGTCCAGTAGAAATATTATGTGACTCACATAGATGTTAGATTTTCTAGTAGCCACATTAAAAAATTAAAAGACAGGTGAGATTAGTTTTAATAGGATATTTAATACAGTATATCCAAAATGTTATCACTTCAACATATTATCAATACAAAAATTATTTAACTTTTTCTCATAATAAGTCTATTTATTTATTTATTTATTTATTTATAAGTCTTTTAAATCCAGTTTCTATTTTAAACTTCTAGCACTCAGTTTGGATTACCCACATTTCAAATGTTCAATAAATCTTGGTGACTAAATAAATAAAAGTTTTCTTAATACCTTATCTCATCCAATCAGGCTAACTAGGGAAAGATATGAAGTCAACATATATGGGATCCATATTTTTATCTTGACAGATGTGGAACATATTGATTAACCATAATAATAAGCATCTACCCAACAAAAACAGTAATTAGTGTGATCACAATAATTTTTAAATTTTTTTATTTTTCATACTTTTTCAATTTAAATTCAATTAACTAACATATAATGTATTTTTGGTTTCAGAGGTAGAATTCAGAGATTCACCTGTCTTATATAATACCCGGTGCTCATTACATCATGTGCCCTCCTTAATGATCAGAGTAATCTGAGTAATTCAAGACTAAAAGACTTGATTTTCAGGTTTTATTGATCACATTATCTAAATAACTAGACAAGTGCCCTATTCCCACCCACTTCACACCCACTGAGTCTCAGGTTTGTGTTCCTGCCCATTTGGCTGACTTGCAAGTACAGAGCCAATCCATTTCATTTCAGAAAATGAGTCCCACATGAACCAGTGCCAAAGGAAACTAGTTTATGAAAAAAAAAAAAAGAAAGAAAATCCAGGTGCATATTCTAAGATAAATCCTTAGGAAATAAAAACTCATTTACCCAAAGTGCATGGAATAGATATAGTTAAAGTCAGCAGATTTAGAGTTGGAAATCAAATATTGGCAAGAAAAGCCATTATATTTTTAAATTATGCAGTGATCCATGCAAGCTGTTATTGCAAGATAATGGGTTATAAACAACACACATAATAGTTAAAATAATTATACATTGAACAGATGAGAATATGATAAATGCATCATTTCAGTTCCTGAAATAGCTGACATCCAAGGAAGTTCTGTGGTCTAAAGGTTATGTTTATCATTTCTTCCTTTGCTTAATGTTTATTTTCATCACCATTATTATGTATACTTCAGATTTTTTTTTAAATAGCTTTTCTGAGAACTGACTTAAAATTGTGGGTGACTAGGTGGAGCTCACATTGCTTAGATGGAGGGTGAATTTCAGAGATTTGTCATTGTAACACATTCTGGAGACTAAGACAGTATTTGTACAGTTAGACCATCAAGATTGCATTTATACAATAGACACAGAGTGAGCCTCTTTGAATTAAAAACAAGTGTAATAACACGGCAATGAATTGCCCTCATTAACTCTTCTATTCAGGAGATGAAGTATAGACAAATTTTTGCAATCTATAAAATTCTTTCTCCATTCTCTTTTCTCAAAACCATTCCCCTCAAACCCCCAAGTTACCTTTCTTTCTTGATCTTACTGTTGGTAATTCCTTGAGAAAGTGTTAGCAAAATGAAAGTTTCCTAAATGAATGACTGTAATTAAGGACTCAAATACTTAAAGACAGAATTCTTTTCCTACACAATCACAGGCCAATAAGGAACTTCTAAACCTGGAAACCTTCAAAATTAAAAAAAAAAAAAGTCTCTTTAGAGCTGGGTTGGGGTATAAGAGCTGATTTGGAGGGGTGAAAATAAACTAGATCTGTCTGCCCTTCCAATCTTACCACCATAGGCACCATAGCCTTAAAGAAGTCTCAAACAATCTCACTTTGATATGCCTGTTGTACAGTTTTGTAGAAGAAGAAGGAAAAGGATCAGGAGAATGGGGTAGGGCACAGATATTTGTTCTTCCTCAATGTAATCTGGTAGCCTTTCCTAGGTATTATGGCCAATGGGAAGAAGATCCTAATTCCCAGGTCTTGCTGCCTTCCCTCTACCTTTCTCCCAATACTTAAGTGAGCAACTTTTGTAATTGCTACTTTATTCAATCATATCTTCTACAAATATTTTGAGTATTTATCAAATGCAAGAATTCAAAAAGAAGTAAAACATTTCCTGCCATCAAGGAATTAATAATCAATGGAGAAGATAGCTAACATTAGTTAATATATAATTATTATGCATAAACACATAGTAAATACATGATTGACACAAATAGTTAAGATAATAGTTTACATAGTTAACATGATGCAAGACCTAAAGAAGTACCAGAGAGTTAATAAGGAGCCCCCTACAAGAACACAGAATCAATGCTCGTGTTTTTCCCTCTTAAAATATTTACCTCCCATAACTCTAATTTTTTCAATGTGAGCAATAAGTTTTGGAATAACCCCTCTTCTGGCTTTGCACATTGCAGGAGTTTCCTGCAACGTGACTCAATAGGCATTTCAATATGCAGCATTTATTTTACAATGCTGCATTGCTAATGGAAACCATTCTTCAGGCACTCAGGGCAAAAAGAGAGACTCCTTGCCAAAGGTTCATATTGAAAATGTGCTTGGTGATTCATTTAGCATATTTGATTATTCTTCATAATTCCCAGAGCTCACCAATGCATAAAAAAAATGATGGTGCTAAACATTGATGTTAATCAATAAAATTATGACCAGAGTATATGAATCAATTAACAAAACTAGGGAGAGAATTGTCAAACATTGCCTTTCTAATAAAAATTCTATTTAAAATACAAATAAAAGAAGAGGTGACAATTTCCAGTTGTGTTCAGGCCTTCCAAGTATTGACACCTACAACTCAGCAGTCAGTGTAAAGCAGCTATAGTTTAAAGCTAAAATGTTCTGACAATAAAATTTAAATTCAGATTTTTTTTTAACGCAGATAATCAAAAGTCAGTAGCACTACTTTCCTTTGTTATATTTGTGTGTTTGGATCAGCAAGTGAATTACTTTCCATGAGATGGGTACAGACCAATCCATTCAAAGAAGGAAAGCTTATTATTGTATATGAGTACATATATACAATAACTTTCCATTAACCCTTTCTCAAAATGTATTAAGGTGTTTTGCTTCTAATACATGTATGTATAATGTATGTGTGCACACACTCACATTCATATATACTTGAGTCTGAATTCAAAAAAATGACCAGTGTCATCTTGGTCCTATTACTTCTGGGTTGTGTGACTAAGCAAGTCACATCAACAGTCTATGTGACCTTGAAATACTATGAGTCTGTGTCCTTATAGTAGGTACTCTAAAAAGTGGAGGGAAGGTTGATCAACCACTTTTCCACTAGACCTCATAATACTCTTAGAAGTTTTACCTCCACTTTACATAATGAAATCAAGGCTTAGAAAGTTTAGATCACTGGCCCAAGGTTATGAGCTAGAACACAACCTAGCTCCAATCTTACACTGTTGAGTCAACTGTCTCCATCTCTGTATTCCACTGCCTTTCTAAGATTCCAGACTTATAAGATGACTAGATAAAGCTCTAATCTTTACCTAGTGGCATGTAATTAGCATGGCCCAAAATACTTGACAATGCTTCTTTATGTATATGATTTTATTTATTTAATAAATATGTCTAACAACCTTGTAGGTATTCAGCAAGATTCCTCAGAGTCCTCTGGGGCATAACCATGCTTCCTACGCAATGAAGTCACAGATACCAATGACCCAGAGGTTGCCTCTGCCCTGACGAATGAAATGATCAGGGTTTTTACTGCATCTGGCTCTCTTTGGCCAGTGGGTATTCACACTTGTTTGATGCAAAATATGATTGTATACACTGCAGTTCCTATTCTTCTCATTTGCACTTATGATATACTAAAGCATTGAAGCATCTAGACTGTAAATACATAGTAACACAGAACTCTGAAGTTCAGTTTTCAGCAACTTCACTTATCTGGCAGAATTAATTTGTACTCTTTAAATGACATTGTAGAAGGGTAGATAGTTAAAGTTTCATGGTATTATGGCAAATTTCCCAATTCCAGTTGGGAAAATGAAGATCAAGGAGTAGGCACAACAGTCTCTGAGCATCACAAACAGATGGGAGAGAACCTTCTGGGTGCTCATGCACTGGGAGTGTGTTCTTTGGATACTAGTCTGATACACATGGTCATTTTTTCTGCCCAGTGCTTCTTCAGAGTTAGAAAATATGGATCTGAATCCATGTCTTGTTCTTACAAGCTCTGTGTATGTCACATACCCTCATCTCATAAAATGAGGCCAATAGTTTCTGCTTCACACAAGAGTGAGAATGAAAGAAAATAGCATTTGTCAAAATGCCCAGTTATCTGACATGGGATTCAGAAAATGTTTTCCAAAGTGAGATATTTTGTAGCACATCTATCTGCTTCTAATACATTGGAATGTATTGGATGGAATGATTGGAATGATTTCAATGATCAGTCAGAGAGGGACAGATCAATAATGCAAGAGAGGGAAACTGCAGAAGCAACATCCTTGCATAGGTAAGAGAGTCTGGTGCACCCATGGGGTATGAGCACGGATAGGGCATCCTCGTAAGAGGAGAGAAATAGAAGAATACAGGCAGACATGCTGGTAATGAGGTGGGTGAATGCAGCTGTGGGAACCTGTTGCTTCTGCTTTCTCAGGAGGCTAAAAATCAAGATCTTCAGGTGAGAGTTTGGATGATCAGTCAGGATTCTTTATAACAAGGAAAAAAGCGGTTATTAGCCACATCAGCCAAATGTGAAAATTCTTCCAGTGTAGAGCTGTTTAATGAAGGCACAAATACTCATACATACTATTTACCAAGGTTACTCTGAAATATTTATTCTACTATCAATATTGAGCAAGATATACTATGTGCTGGGAACTGTGACAAGAACTGTGCCCATCAGACAGATGAGATGTGGTCCCTGACTTCAAAGAAAGTAGATTCATACATGAAGGTAAACATGAAGACAAATATGTGTCTTCCTCTGGGCTGGCTTGTAAGCTAGAAGTATCTTTAAGATAAAGTGGGGGTCACAAAGGCAATGGTGTTCTTCATCTGAGTTGCTTTAAAAGTCTTCTCAAAGAAAATGAAGGTTGGCCTACACTTGAAACAGTGAGGTAGAGTATAGGAGGCAGCATGGTAGGGAAAGGTATTCTGTATTTTGATACTAGTTGGTGGCTGAGAACGAATTACAGTAGGAGATAAAATGGTAGACGATGAACAAGGGTCAGTTCACAGAGGACATTCTACATTGTGTTAATGATTAGAAGCAATCCCGTGAGCCAAAACGTGGTGTGTACCAAAAATCACCTGAAGAAATTGCTAAAAGCAAACAAAATAAGCAGTTATTTCCCACATTTAACCTCTAGAAACTCAGGTGATTCTTATTCCAGTTTGAGGAGTACATTGCAGGTAACAAGATGAAGTGAAATGATGCTGCCTATCCTCTATCTTCTGTGTATTGTGCAATTCATCACTAACCAAGGATGTGAGAGGTATATTCATGCTTTCTATTTTACCATTATTACTAAGTAACCTTTCATCTGTATTCACACTATGGAAGATGCTTAAAGAGAAATTAGCCGAAATAAGTATGACCTCTTGCCCTCAAGATGTCAGATATAAGTGAAGATCTAACAGAGCAACACAGAGCAGCAATGAACTCATGCTGAGGAATAGGAGAAGTAGGAAGAAAAGAAGGCCTGGATCAAGCCTTTCTTTTTCCCTAATTTTCAGAACAGCAGGGGAGTGGGGGATATGAGGGGAAAATGTGGGGTTGCAGAGGAGGAGGGCAAGCCTCTTCTCCATCCTTCCACCTTTCCTACTTGGTCCTTTGTGGGCCAACCAGCAAGTTCAGCCCATGGCCAGAGCTTTAGTTGTCTACATTATTGAAATTACAAACCAGTCATTTGAACATCGAACTAATTATAGCTTGAAAATAATATTTGAATGCTGACTCCCTTTGTGTTCAGCCTATGAAGGAAGACTCAGAGAAAAGGATGAAAGTGTTCATTATTGGCTTTTATGTAAGTCAACAATCCTAAGATTTGCCTGGGAAGGTCAGGTTTGACACTAATGACTTGAGCTAACCTTTTGTGTGTAAATGTTAAAGATTTTTTTACTCATTCCTTTTTTTTTTTTAAATTGATTCCTTCATAAGGATGACTAAAATTTTGGCATGATAAATAATAGTAAAGGCAATGTCTTTTAAGGAGGACATATTCTTTTCTCCTTCTAAATACCCTATACTCTTTTAAAGTAAATATTCGGAACCAATGGCAAACAGACTGGTAACAACATTATCTAACCACCCAAGTAATGTAGACTTACTCAGATAATCTAGTCAAGATTTATGACACAAAAAATATCTAATCAGAGAATGGCAGTATTTGTGGTTAAAATCTTCTGAGAAAGGAATTGAAAAATAAGCATTTTTCTGAATCAGTATAGGTGATGAGTGTGTGTGGTCACCGTCAAATATTTTCAAAGACAATTACAACAACTGCAAGGGACTTGGTTTTAAAGAAATAATGAAGATTTGTAAATGTGACAAACTGTTGACCTAATTTTGAACCTCAGCTAAGTTTGCTCCATTCAACAAGTTAAACACACTTTCTTTTCATCTTCCTATTATTAGAAATGGAACCAGAGCATCTTTACACAAAGAATACATCTAACCAGGAATTGTAATTACCCTCACAGCCCTCAGATTTTATCAACAAGATTTGCCAGCAAAACATTTTGGAAATAAGGACAATAAATAAAATTCTCTCTGTGATAGGTTACCTAAGCATTAGATGATTATTCTTCATGTATTTAGCTTGATAGAATTCATATTTCAGGTGCTAGCACATAATATGTTGACTTATATAGGGTCAAATTTATCTACAAAATTATACAAGTGCTTTTTATTCATTCTATTTTTGGTTTTTTAGATATGAACTTCCAAAATTAATTATAGCTTATGAAAAGCTCAAGTCTAACAATTTTCACCTTGACTATTGATAAAATTATTGGGTATTGGTGAAATAAAGGTATTTTCATCATTTTTAGATTGGGATGAAAAATTGATGAATTGATAAAAAGAAGGAGCAGTGAAAGAAGGCAGAAGAATAAAAGAACAAAAACAAACAAAAATAAGAAAATCTTTGGAATGAGACCACTAAGTTTGACTTCCCTACTAACAAATGATCTTACTTTCACCTCTCTGAGACTCAGTTTCCTATCAATAAAGAAAAGTGATAAAACCACGGGCCTTGGAGGGTTTTAATTGTAATTAAATGAGATGACACGTTATGTAATGTGCAGTCAATAAGCTGGTTCCCATCTTTCTACGCTATATGACCTCATGGAAATCTTCCATGTTGTCTTGAAGATATTATCACTATTAACATGTGAGCCAAATAAATAGTAACAAAGGTGCCAGTTTGAAAATAAAGTTTTTTTTGTTTTTTTTTTGAAAATAAAGTTTTGATAAATTATGTATTCATGTAACATAATATATAGTATAGGTGAGGAGTCGTAGATGCTTAACCTAAGATACAGACTCTTGTGCAAGTTTATTGAGAATGCTCTCAGGAGAAGCTAATGGTGGAATGAGGGAAGTTCAGTAGGACGGAGAAAGGAACTAGGAGAAAATCTAGCCACAGCCTAATCCCACCAATGGACTTTGGAATATGTTTTTCAGCCCAGCGTGCATACTCCCCTTAGGAGGCTAACACACCCTAATATTACTCATTCAATGACTCTAGGCTACCATCCCCCTGGGAGTTTGATGCCTAGCCCCCAGGCGTCTCCAAGCTGGCAGGCTCCTGTAGGTCAAGGGCAGACAACACTTCTTGTAGCAAGTACATCAGACTGATAAAGAGGAATTGGAGTGTGGCACCAACCAAAACTGCCACAGGCAGGAGAAGGAAGACTGATTTCAATCACATCAATTTTATTCTAAATCATGCACTGCAGCATAGAGTGCTCCCAACTTAAACAAGACCAGTATGACAATTCATTTTTCAAGACCAAATGTGAGAACAATTACTTTTAAGAAAGGTTTACCATAGGATTCTTTGAACGGGAAGTATTCTTAGAATATTTCACACTGAATTTGATTTACACATATTTGATTTGCCTACTAATTTTTGGAATTAGTCTTCCCAAGACCTCCAGAACTATGGTCTTGTGAACCCATCAGAATGTATGTTGGAACTATATTGTGGGCCATTGTATTTTACTGATTCAGAAATTAGGATACAGTTTGTTACATATATCAAATTGTCAAGTTGTATACTCAAGTATATACAATTCTTAATTGTCATTATAGTTCAAAAAGTTTTCAAAATGAACAAAATATATTGAAATGCATGACTGGAAAATATTTCTTCTTTCTTTCTGCAATTTTCAGAAAGAAAGAAGTTAAGATGCCTTGACTAATACCATGAGTCTACTTACTGGGAAAAAGAACCATTCAATGTTGGAGTCGTCCTAGAATTAGAGAGACCAACCTTCGCTTTGCCAAGGACCAAGGGTATTCCCAGGATACGCAAGTTCTGTCTTAAAACACAGATAATCCCAATCCAGGTCAAATCAAAACCTACTGGCCAGTCTACCTGGTTGTAGCAAGAAAGTTCCTTATACTTGCGAACTGAGAAATTCGTGTATTTGGCTCTTTAGTTTTAGGTTATATACATACATAATTTGCCCCCTCCATATTTTAAATTGAGAATGAAACAGTGGTAAGCTTTATGTCCTCTTCATTGCTCCCCACCATTGCTCAATGCTTGAAAAGTCGTTTTTATATGAAGTTCCTAGTTACATGACAGGATTTCTGTCAGGTATCGCATTTGATTGTTCTGAGGCAGAAACTGAAAATTCATAGATCATCCCTGGTTTCTCTCAGCAGGTACTGAGCAAAGCTTTATCTTGATTCAGAAATGATTTTTTTTTATTTATTCCTGTTAATTTCTATTTCGAACCATTGGGATGCTAGAATTTTGTCCTCTATCCACTTGAAAGCTGGTTACCTTTTAAAATTTCAGGAAGCCACATCATTAACTAAATCAATTTATAATTAGATTTCCTTAGTGTACACAAAGTCCATAGTCATGTGGTGTGAAGAGCAAATACTCAGAATTGTAAATGATGTGCTTTCATACCACTTGAGTAATTTATGCTATGACCAAAGAAGAAAGTGAACACATCCTGGTTTTTGGTTAACTTCAGTGTCTTTCTCCAGAATATCACCACTTTCTAGCCTCCACCCAGGGCCTGGATCAAGCAGTAAGGTTCTTGCCTCACAGATTTTTCTGATCCAAGCAACTGCCGGCAACTCTCTGACCTCAGTAAAGCACAAGTATAATTTAAATTCAGAAGAGAATAGACTATTCCTAAGAGAATGAAAATGGGTGATAATCTCTCTAGAGCAAATCTGACAAAGTGCTTGCCCTCAAAGGTTAGAGCGTGCCCCCTATTTCAAGGAAGTTGAAAGAAAGGCCATGGTGGAAGCAAGCCATCTCTTTCAACAAATTGCTTGATTGAGTTCCAATTCTGTACCTTGTAACACTTCCACATGTGATGCCCTCATCCCATTAAAACTGCTGGTAAACATTACATGAGATCACCTAGCTATTTGCTGCAAGATAAAGTCCACTCGGAACAGAAGTAACCACTACCTTTCAGTTAATACCCAACTCTTGAAAGCCATAGAGGTGATGCTTGCTTTTTTCCACTGGTCTATTGTTGGGGCACCTATCCAAATCCTGCAAACATGCTGGCGGACATACCCTAAATTAATGGGCAAGTAACTTCCTCACATCAAATGCTTTACACATGCTTCATACACACCTCTTCACAGACAACATGGCATCTCCACGGACAGAGATTGAATTCAACCTCTGCACTTAATGGAAATCTCCAAGAAGTAAAAAGAACCATGACCCTCTCCAGATAATTCTTTGATGCTTGGATATGAAGAACATTTTAGCTTTTAAACTCTTAACATTCCTGCAAGGTAGATTTTTGTATTCCCATTTGATAAATGAGGAAAGTGGAACTCAGTTGGCTTGATCACCTTGTCCAACTGGTGAAGTGAAAAGAGGATTTGAGTCTAGGGCTCTGGGCTGCCGAAGTCCATGCTGCTTTGTCATAATACCAAAACTGCCTCCACTCAAGAAATTTCTGTTCAGTATGTTTAACTGACCGTCTCACAAGAGGTACAATAAGAACATATATTTTAAGTTATTTGAAGCACTAATACACTGTCCTCAATGAACCAATAGTTGAATAAGAGAGACAAGAAAGCAATTAATCCAATGCAGAGTAATGCATACATTCATAGGGAAAATTACAGACCCTATGGGAAACTTAATAAAAACACCTAACCTGGTCTTTAAGATTTAGGGTTCCTTGGAGGAAAGAACATCAAAGATGAATTTCGAAGGTCAGTTCAAGATTATCAAGATGATGCTAGCATATAAGCTTACCCCATGCCTTCCAGAGGGGGTAAATGTAATAGACTAGAACTAAGGGGTTAATGAATTACATGAGAATCAAGCCAAAAGCCATCTTTCAATAAAGAAGAATTGCGAATTCAAATCATCACGAAGCAATAGAGGAGAAACAGATTTTGAATAAATATATTCTAAAATAAGTAAGCTGCTGTAAATTCTCCAACCCCAGACTATCCAATAGCAGCCCCCAGAGACTCCTCTAAAGGCACTTTGCCTTGAAGCACGTAAAAGATAGAGGGGAAAATATGTGAATCTGATGCCACACTCCGAGCCTCTGTCTATCTGTAATGTTTTTAATACTAAGCAAAATACGGATGACAGATGTAAGATGATCTTTTATTCCCTAGGCTCAGCGAATTTACATTAAATGGAAATAAGCAGCCTGCCTTAGTAATTGGCGTGTGACCCCTTTGCTAGCAGCTTCTGGCAACAGGCCTGCCCAGGAGTGCTTGTAAGGCCATTGCCCCAGGGTAACGGCACGACAGGTGGTGGGTGGGTAGAAGCTGTGTAGAGGTGAGAGCAGTCATACCAGGCACACAGTTTTAAGAGCGTCTTTTCATTAACTCTTTGTGTGAGTCCTTTTACGCAAAATCAGATTCAGTATCAGTTGCTCAGACTTGCCTGGAGGTACAATCTGGCAAGAACTTAAAGAGTACCTATACTGATATCACAAATGTCAGACGACAAAGAAACAGACGTTCACCAGCTGTGTTATTGTAGGAGGAGGCTTCACACTGCACAGAACCAAGTCCACTCACTGCATCCTCACAGCTAAGGGACGGCAACACCTCCATGACTGCTGGGTCGCTGTGCTCCTGTCTCGGAAAGGTGTTTTATGTATTTTTAATGCAGCAGTAATAAGATTATTAAAAATTAAACCAGAGGTGTACTTTTATTAATATACTTTCAGTGTAGTTTGCTAATTAGAGATCTGGAAAGCCCATCTTTTATAATTGGTTTTTCTTATTTTAAAACGTTTTATTCAGTGATGGCTGATGATAAATTTTGCTCCATACCGAGAGAGAGAATAGAAGCTGATCTAAATGAGAACAAACCCAACCTATTCTAATTAACATGATTCAGCTGAACTGTAATGGTATTGAAACAATTGACTTTTACCATTCCAACTTAATTATTCTACAATAGGCAGAGTAATGTATGCTGCTTCCCCCTCAAAGCGATTTTGAAGG
>CM053603.1:172930314-172944878 GCA_028646535.1 Procyon lotor | reverse complement strand
TGACTCTCTGTCTCTCCTTCTCTGTCTCTCCCTCTCTTTCTCTCCCTGTCGCTGTCTTTCTGTCTCTCTGTCTCTCTCTCTGGGGTCTCTTCACTCAGATTTGCTGGTTTGTTAATTTAATGTGTCTGGCAGAGCACAAGGCACCCACCTTGCCTCCATCAGGGCTGTGGGTACAAAAGAAAAGAATATTTTTAGGGACTGGAAGCCTCTATTGGCTGTTTTTAAAAAGATGTCTGCTCCTCTGTGCATGCCTCCCCACCCACCTCAGTTAATGTATAGAACTGAATGGGGAAGAAAAGCCGTTAAGGAAACATCGCTCTGGCTCCTACATGTGATGGAAGAGCTGGGGCCATCATCGCGCCTTCACAGCTATTTATACGCGGCAATATTATGCACACTCCATTGGTGTTTTTCCATCAAAGGCAAAATCAAATTAGATGAAAGTGTTTTCTCAATGTGTTTCTTATCTCTTCATTGTTTGCAATAACTTTTCTTTCTTCAGGTGACTTGGGCTCCATTCCTGGAAGGAATGACTGGGCCTTAAGGCAATGGGGAAGCCAGCCCGTCTCTCTCAGGAGCCACGGGAGGAGATGCCCAATCTTTTCATGTCAGCCTTTCATGGGGTCCACTGAGAGAATTGTTAGAAAAGGCCCACTTTTTCACTTCCACTCAAGTTTCTACTGCCTGGAGGCCCATAATCAAAGAACATGTCATCAAATGTAGTGTGCTTTCTTCTTGCTTAGCAATAGTGTGTGTGTGCATGTGTGGATTGATTCTGCTTATGAAAATACCTTGAACGGGCCTTCCTAAAGAATGATGAAGACCCTTTCACTCTGCAGCAAAGCTGTGCATATTAAAAAGATCTTTATTTGATTTTTTTTTTTTTTTTTTTTGATGTGGGAAAGGAAAAGTGAACCTCAGGCTGTACTACTAAGTGGAAGTAACTTCTGTGGGACCCAAGTACTTAGTTCATCTCTTTACTGTAGCTGTGTTCAGGCTTTATGTGCAAGATAAATTAACGTGCAAGATTCCAAACAGTGGGTGGGGAATGTAACACGCTGAGCACTCACACACCTTGATACCTTCTGGGTTCCATGCTCCATTTTAATTAAGTGCTATTTTTATTTTTCCCTCTGAAAACCAAGGCTGCTGGCGAAGTGTCTAAACACTTATATAAAGTGTGGAAGAAGGTTTGTACCTGGATGAAAACTGCAGGAGCTCTGGGAGGGGGTGGGGAATGTCAGAGGAGAAACCTGCACCTTTGTGGTTTTGCCTGACTGGTGGATCTGTAATTGCAGTTTAGAGGCAATAATCTATATAAAAGGAGAACGGGGTGATTGAGTATATTGTCTCTCAATAACATGACCCATGAATTGAAAACAGGCTTGAGATGGATTAAATAATGATGGATTAAATATTTCCCCCTAGATTATTTTTGTTTCTCCCAGGCAGGATCAGTCCTGGTTAGCACTGAAAGCAGGCTATATTGCAACAGAAGCAGACACTGGTCCATTTATATTCCTTCTCAAATCACTAAATATTTTCCCTAAGAGGCATGAAAACGATAGATTTGATCCATCAGACTGGTCAGATAGGCTAAGACTGAGAAGGTTAGGATAAGACATCTCCCTCAATGTCACCACCATAAAATAGGAGCCACTTTCAGAAATTCCCTTCTCTTAGGAGATATCTTTGTTTTGCGTAGGATCTTTGTCACTGCATATTGTCTGGCAATTTGTTTCAGAGGCAGTTTCCAGAGGACAAAAACATTAGAGATTCTGGAAGGGAAATGAGATTATCTCATAAATTCTAACACCTCCTATTTCATAGTTTATTGTACAGTATCATGTTGTCAATGAATGCACACAGATTTATTGTATAAGCAAATGTTAGACATTAAAAACATTTGGATCAGGAAAATGTCCCAGTGATATGCAAACATTGTCTTTCGTTTTCTCTCTCTCTTCCCTAAACCTGATTGCTAAAATATCTAATGATTGACGGATGGAATTTGAATTACGTCAGGTTGTTCAACTTGAATGGTTTTGTCAGGTTCACTTTTATCTTGCAGATTATCATTTAAGTCATGGAAAGTGTAAACAGTTTCTCCTTATAGTCCTAAAGCTTGTCTTTCTCTTGGTAGTACTCAGTAGATGAGTTCAAAAATGTCCTTTTAAGTTTAAAAAATGTAGGTTTAATAACCATGTTTTAATCTTCAATGAATCAGGCTACCAAAGGCATAGAGAAGGCAATCTCGTTTCCTCACTGCTAATAAATAGATGAACCTAACTGGCTCCCAGAAAGAAGCTTATTCCACTAATCCAGCTTGAGACTCCAGGCACTTTATGCAATGTTGAATTAATTCAAACCAAATATCCTAGGGAATGGAATCCAAGCTCTGAAATTACACGCAGGGGAGGGGAATGACCTCTATTTGTCACTAAACTGCAATAATCAACCCCCCACACACAGTTCTCAGGGATGCAATATCATACCTTTGTGCCTCTTCCTTCTTGCTGACCTATCATTGCCCACATTGTAAGTTGCATATACTGTGGTGTGCTGTTTTGTGTTATGACTTCTCATCAACAACTTGCAGTAACCCGAGCACTAGCACTTAAGACTTACTGTTTCTTTCCAACAAGATGCACATACAGATTCCAAAAGCTCTTTGAATGCTGACCTTATTGAGTAAAGAATAGTCCACCTGCATTTTTTTTCCAAAAGAGGATGTAGCAATCTTCCAAAGTCTGTCACTAAGATATGTGTTCATAAGTCTTATGATACAAGAAAAAGACAAGTCTTTTATTTTCTTTCCTAAATACTTGATAGTTCACTCAGCAATTTTGGACTTCATCTTCATGTGGAACACTCTGTAGGTTTGGAAAATGGATACTAGTCACTCTCTGAACATGTTTTGTTGTGTTGTTTTTTTAAAAAAAAAAGGTTGCTTAATGTCATTTGGGCACTCGTTTTCAGAAGCTTCCCTTGGTTGTCCTAGATAATAAATGGCTGCTCCCACATGCCCATTTACAAAGTGAAAGAAGGCAGGACCAGACAATTTAGCTCTTGAGTGTTCCTCCCCACGAATAATTGATCCACCCTCTGCTACTTCTCACTGGTAAATTACTGCTGTCTGCTTTTCCTCTATGGTTTGAAAATTGAGGTTCTGCTTCCTGAAGGCACTCCTCCAAGGTCAGAGAACAAGACTGAAATGTTAAATGTCTAGGCATCTGGTTAACTGTATCCCTCCCTCCAATGCACGTGACTCATGAGATCTTGCTTCTTTTGAAATAGACATTCATTTGCTGATGTGTCCATTTAATTAACAGGTAAAACCAGTGATTACTTAGCTTCAAAACACACACACACACATACATACACACACACACACACACACACACACACACACATACATACACACACACGACTTTTGTTTTTCTGGTTAAACAATTAGAAAACAGAATGCTGGTTAAACAATTAGAAAACAGAAGGCTGTGGTCATTCAAACTGCATATGTATACTATCCACTTCCCAGGAATAACCTTGGAATAACCTTGATACTCTTTTAGTCCAGATTTGAAGGGACCTCTGTCACACAGATAGTAGAAAAAAATATTCTCCCTTTCTCATTTCATGGAAGAAAGTTCACACTGAATGGGACTCTGGGACTCAGTTGATTGGATATGCTGCAGCAATGATATCTGTTTGACCTCCTCACTTTTGGTCAGGCTGGTAAAAGAAATAAAAGCCTGACATTAAGCTGTGGGGTGCATTTGTCTACAGTTTCAAGTTCGTATGTTAAAAGAGAATGATATTATGAGGCCATTCAACACTGCCATTTTCAAATATTAGTATAGTTCCTTCAAACACACTTGACATCAATAGAAATTAGTTAAGAGAACACATTCCATTACTTAACAAATTGGCTACAAACACAGTTATTTTCTCCACTTTTCAATACTTAATTAAAAGTTAGGTTCCATTCTCCCTAGTGCCTAAGTCGAGTTTTAATTAGAAGTATAGCCACAGCCCTATTTATACACAACATTCATCGAGTTAGAAGTCAATTGCTCACAACCAAAGTATAGCTTTGGATGAAAATCAACAGACTCCAGGCGTGTTTAGCCTGAGTTATGTTCCCTAAAAACAAGGGTCTTTGCCTCAGAAAAGTGGGAGAAGTACACATTGAGAAGAAAGAGGAGAAAAGTTGTCCCCCTTTCCTGGGTTTAAAAACCAGTCAAAGAAATCTGAAGATTCTTCAGTTCACTGATGTTGTGTGCACTGGGTGTAGATTGAATGGTTATTAAAGGTGCTGTCCTATATCCCAAGCCTACATCTAGTAACCTCATTACAGAGAGGCTCAAAATACTTCCAAATGCAAACACTACCTCCAAGCCCTCATTAACCTACATCTGTCTCCTTATTTCATTGGCCAACTAACTCTTACTAACTATAGAAAAAAAAAACTGACATCGAAATAGTTCACACTGATGTGTGAGTGTGTGATAGTCCTTGAAACTTCCTCAAAAAATTTACGTGTCTAAAAAGAGTATTTGTCAAGCTAAATGAATTTCCAGCTGCTATATTTAGGCAATAAATCAAAGTAAAGAAGTAGAAAAGGAAAGAAGACGCCTAACATTCCCACTGGTGATATTTTATTTAATCATCAAAAAAGCCTTCCTTCCTCCACTTTGCTAATGAGGAATTGAGGCACAGCAGGGTTAATGAACTTGCCCAAGGTCACACTGCTGGGACATTGCAAAGCTAGGATCTGGACAAAAGTCTGTCTGTAATGCTTATATTCTGCCCAGGTAGGCAATGTCCTCCCATTGAGAGAATATATTCAGGTATCAAACACAGGTCTACCCAGCCTATCCCAGAATCTGTCCAACTGTTAGTTTTCCTCAACTGCCCCTGTACTTCATGGCTCCTCTACATTATTTGCCTCTAAATGAAAATAAATATAAATACATACATACATACATACATAATTTCATTCACAATCCAAATTCTTTCACGGCAGGGCAAGCTTGGAGAAGCTACTGGGTAGTCATTTGAATGCCTTTGATTATCAATGTTTGTGTGGCTCTTAACAATTACCAACACTTTTGTGTGCATCTTCTCATTTGGTCTTCTCAATATCCATATGATGTACTTTAGAGTTAGAGAACCAAAGCTCAGAAAGGTTACCAGTTTGCCCAAGGTCGCACAGCCATTAGCTTTGCCTGCTTTTGAAACACATCTGCATTCTGTCTCACCAGGCTGGTGATAAATGCCTACACAAGGCTTCAGATAAATAGCTTGGTTCCCTGAGGCTTTTTTCCTAGGTTCCTCCAAAAGCTAAACAAATCAATGTACTTCTTTAGACCCTACAAACCCAGAAGTGACTTGGCCACTAGAAAAAACTGTGGGTCATTAATTTTTAAAAGAGCATTGGGTTTCACTGACTAGTAATCACCATGGGTGGTTCTGTGATAGATCAATGAGCAATAAAAATGAAAACCCTTAGTGAAGGAGTTCATAGTGAAGTGCATAGACATAACAAGTAAATAGAAGAGTAATAGGCACCCTTGCCCAGCACTGACTCCTCAATGAAGACAGGATCAGTCAACTGCTCAGCCACACTTTTTTCTTCCATTTATTTTTTTCCCTTTTAGATGTCCCACCTGTCCATCATCCATCTTAGATGGATGTCCCACCTGTCCATGATCCATCTTACTCCTTTCATCTCATTCCTTATAAATTTTACAGACACCAATGGTACCACTTTGGCAATGTAAGGTTTGTATCACTAGAACATAAGCTCCACTAGGGAAGAAAGTTTTGTCTATTTTGTCCATTGCTATGTCCTCCAATGCCTAGAACAAGGCATGGCATAGAATAGGAGCTCAACATATATATATTGGAAGAAAATCTGATACTTATTTAAAAATTCTTAATTTAATAAAGAACAATGAGATTAATATATTAATAAACAAAAAGACCTCTCCCCACTCTATCCCAAATGGCACTAATTTTTCCTGTTCCATGTGTACACTCATTCCTTCATTGTTCATTTTCCCACAGTGAGTGGCTTCAGTGTGATGCCCTGATGTCTTCTCCCCAGATTCTAAGCTTTTATGTTCATTCCTGGTGTAGAAGGGGCCTCACTTTAATGTAAATGGGGTCACTGACAGCCAGCAGCCTCTGATGTATTGTGTTCTGTGTAGATTGGGATTTGGAACTCCAACAGTGGGCTTAACATGACCGATGGCAATAAAGACAGGTCCAACAATATCACTGATTCACTGGCCAACCGGACACTCATCGTAACCACCATTTTGGTAAGTTGACTGAGTGGAATTTGAGGTCTTATCCATAATCCTGCTCTAGACTTTGAAGAATTCTTCAGCTATCTTTTTCATGCCAACAACTTTGTCTGCAAATATTTATTTTTAATTAGGACACTAAAAACTTATGTTTGTATGTACTTAGAGTTGTACTGAATTAGAAGCTTCCAGCAATTTTCTGCATCTCTTCCACCTTCAATCTTTTTTCAGCTCTGCCCTGTTCTACTCTCTGGCCCCACTCAGCTAGTCTCCCTTGCTCTCTGGCTACTGGTTGGTTTCAACCAAGTAAAGACTCTGGCAAGAGACAGAAAGTAAAAAAGTAGGGAAAGAGAAGTAAGAACATTTTTTCCCCTATCTCCAGTGGGTTTCTCAGAACCTCTATTCTTCATAACCACAGCTCTTATTCTGTAAATGATCCTGCTTCCAGACCTCTGCTGTCCTGGATTCCAAGAGCACTCTTTCCTCTTGCCTGCCTTAACCCTAAGTGCTACAGGCTTCCTGATTATGTTGGTCCCTAGATGTTTATACCCCAACATTCCTCCCACCTCCATTCCTACTGGCTCCCTTTGCCTTGCTCACACCTCTGTAAATAACTGCTTTACTAAGAAGCTTTTCAAAAACTCAGGTAAGGGTACTTCTTGTTTCCAATTAGAACCCTGATCATACCCCTATCCAGTCACTGTATATCCACAGGTTGCTCATTTTTTTTCTCTTTTCCAGCCCCAACCCAAAGAATAAAAGACAGGAGTGGCCACCTCTAAAATCTTCACTTTCAGACATTCTTGCTTTATTTGATTCAGTCTATAATGTTAGACCAATTTATTTCTGAAACCATTAACTTCTGAGAATTGTTTATCCATAATAAAAATGGTTTTGTTTTTCTGGTGACGACTTTCTCAGCAACCATCTCATGGAAATGTAGAATTTTCTATTTCTAAGAGTTTGTTTGAGGATAAGCCTAAATGGGTCTTAAATGTCTGGGGAAAAAAATTATAATGAGAAGTAAAAGGACATATCAGTAACGTAATAACTATTATAATGTTATAAAATAAAGTTGCATTTAGCCAAATGAGAATAAGGTTAAAGATATGTGGTAGTAGGGAAGTGTCCATTACTCATAGAATAGGGGATTTATTATGTAAGCATACAAGCAAAGAATTACCAAATACAAGATTTGGGGTGAGTTCAAATAATAAAATGAAACTGATAATATAAGAAGACATAGAATAGTCTTTGTACAAGATAAACTAAAGAAAACCAATGAAAATATGTAGATAAAAGTGAATAGTGAAACTGAGATGAAATTTAACTGAGAGATGAGGAAATGAGAATATTTTGTAGATAGGAAGTTTGAAGAGCAAGAGGGTATATTTGCTTTTTTAAATTTCCTTTTTGTTAGTAGACAAAGCTCGTATGTAAAAGCCAGGAAGGAGGGGGTTCATGCAAAGGAATTCTGGGTGTGGGGACAGATGAAGGCCAGATACTCAGACATCTGGTTCTTCAATGCTGGGCCTCAAGTTCAAATGTAACTGTGTCCCTATCATACTATTCACTTATAGCCCTACTCTCAGCAGTGGAAAAAACAGTCTCATTCACACACTGAAGAGGAAGAGAAAGTAATAGGGAAATGTTCTGTATTGATAGAGGGTATATGGAAAATGAGTTTAGGGAAAGCAGGAAGGTAAGTGACTAACTTCCTTACTCTGAAATCTTAATAATCATTTTCAAATATTTTATACTTTATGACTGTGGATGGAGCTTGTGTAGGAAATTCTGCCTTCACTCTAGCAGGGTTTTTGTATTTGGTTTGTTTCATACAGGAAGAACCCTATGTGATGTACAGGAAATCTGATAAGCCTTTATATGGAAATGACAGATTTGAAGGATATTGCCTGGATCTGTTGAAGGAACTGTCAAACATCTTGGGTTTCATTTATGATGTCAAACTTGTCCCTGATGGCAAATATGGAGCCCAGAATGACAAAGGGGAGTGGAATGGAATGGTCAAAGAACTTATAGACCATGTAAGCAGAAATGTATCTTTTATTTATGCGTTTTAAGTGTCTAACAAAATGCATAGCAAGAAGTAAAAGAAAAAAAACAATTGAGTCAGGGTCAGAAGAAATGCTACTTTTTTTGGAACCCTAATAATGGTCTAAGAAGTACGAGAAAACAAGAAGAAAATGGAGTTTGCTTGTGTAGAAGGGCAGGAAAGGACACAAACTGAGGACAAAAACTTACGGGTCTATCTGTCATGCTAAAGAATAAACCTGAGTGCTTCTTAAATTCAATAATGAATTCTACAGTTTTCAGCTTAAGGTCTCATCTTGTCAGATGATTTTATGACAAAGTGTCTCCTTCCTTGTTTTGCTCACATGTCCTTTTTCAAGACACCCTCCTGCAGTTTTTTCCTCTGTTTAGTTCCAGAATGTATATACGTCTGTCTATCTGTTTGTATTTCATACCTTCTGGGTTCTCTTTGCTAATAAATACTATTTCACAAGCACAACTGTGTAAATCAACTGTTTTTATACTAGAGCCAATCATTACAGAAACTTCTTTCATGAGAAACATTTGGAATTGAGAAAAATAGATCTGGAGGACACAGGAAAGTCCAGACATTTGCTGGAAAGTGAGACAACTAAGACAATGATTTTGAACTTGCTTTTGCAGAAGGCTGATCTGGCAGTGGCTCCTCTTACCATCACCTACGTTCGGGAGAAAGTCATTGACTTCTCCAAGCCCTTCATGACACTGGGCATCAGCATTCTCTACAGGAAGCCCAATGGTACCAACCCAGGAGTCTTCTCCTTCCTCAATCCCTTGTCTCCTGACATTTGGATGTATGTGCTCTTAGCCTGCTTGGGAGTCAGTTGTGTACTGTTTGTGATTGCAAGGTAAGTTCGAGAACTACTGAATTTACAGCAACAGATCTAGGTCAGTCTCAGATTATCATGTATGCTCTAGACTAGATAAACATAGGTTAAGAACTTTAAATGTTCTTTTAGTTTTGCCTAGTGCTCTGTTCTGTCAAGTTCTTCCTCAGAAAGCCATGCTGTGAATGAGTACTTCTAATGCTTTTTTATAAAGTTACTTTTAAAAGACAAGAAGGTAATTTTTATATTAATTTAACTCTCACAGTATTTCAGGCAGCATAAAATGTTTATTTACCTATTTTCCCTGAGTTATATTACAACAAAAGCAACAGCTCAACTAATAAATCTAAAATGTTCCAACAAGAAGAGTAAAATGGTGTCCAGATACTTGACCCCTAGAATATTCCATTACGCAAAACAGAAAAAAAGTTAGCTAGGAATTATTGTAGCAAATAAGAAACACTGGGGTTAAACAAGATTGTGTAATCCTAAGGAACAAAGAAAAATACTTTGAAAATTTGATAAAACTTATTTTTAAAAACTTTAGAGAGTGAAAGAGCATTCTAGAAATAACTATTTTAAAAAAGATTACTAAGAGGTAGAATCTAGAGGCATGAAATATTTATGCTACCATTGATGATTCAACTTAGGTTTTATTTTCAGAGATAACTCTATATTTAACCATTCCACTTTACACAATTCTTCAAAGGATTTTATACCTTTCAGTAGATTATATTTTCTAAATACCTTTGATGCTAAATTTGAAACACAGCTATTTTATCTTTCTGTTGGCTTAAACATTTGATATCCCTAGATAGACCATGTAAAAAAAGAAATGCTTTTGTATGTCCCCCACTCGTTTTCAATCTTTTTCATCCTTCAACAAAACTCAGTGAACTTTTTTCCCTGATCAATTTTTGTTTTCCCTCCAGGAATTTCTATGAGAAATATTTCTTCATGCCAGCTCTCTGTCATTGTCCACTCTCTGGTTTTGATTAATGCCGGGTAACTCTTTCCCTGGCATAATTATAAAGCAAGCTGGGGAAAATAACCCAGGCTAGAAAGTCTTAAAGCTCCATGAGGCACACACATACAGTCAAACTGAATGAATGTGTGTGCTCACATGTGGGTATTTATACGTTCAATATGAAATAGATGTTTTCTTCATACTTCACACCTTATAAAGGGTACCATTACTAGATCCCAGATCATTTTCCAAATTTTGGCCAAGTATTAAGCTACTTTTAAATAATGACCAGAGCTCTCTTTCCATAAGTCCTGCCACAGAAGATAATATATTAATGTGCATGTATATTAATGTGTATGTGTAGTGATATTGTGCTTTGATACTTTAGTGTTCTGAATCAGTGGTTTTCAACTAGGAGAGATTTTATCTTTCAGGTAACATTTGTCCATATTGGACAAAAAAACATTTTTTTGGTTATCACAACTGAGGGTGAAAAATGCTACTGATATAAAGTGGGTAGAGTTCATGGATGCCACTAAACATCCTGCAGTACTCAGACAATTCCCAACAACGAAGAGTTACCTCAAAATGTCAATAGCACCAAGACTAGGAGACCGTGCTTTAAATAATTAAAGAAGATGTTGCTTTGGGTATCAAATTTTAAGAGATAAGTTACTCACCTTTGGAGGTGTATTTCTTATTACTGGTTAGTAAGTGAAATCAGTACTGCCCTAGAATGGCTATATAATAAATGACCACTTGATGAACATTTGAATGATGAATAAGAAAGTTTGCATTGACTCGCTGTTCCATTCTTCTGCTCTGGGGCCCACATTTGTTGGGTGATACTGGAGACAGAAGAGGAATCCAAGCAGCAGAGGGAAGTGGATTTCCATCTCCTCCAGTCTGCTGCTCTAAGCAGTGATGCTGATGAGTAAAATAAGCAAGACAATGCTGATCACCAAATATGTCATTTATCATACTGATCTGATCAAAGCTAATGGGAGACAAAACATGTCAACAGCATCCTGAAGTTCTTACAAGAGTACAGGCTGAAAGGACCCCTTTACATCTGAGCCCAGCTGTACATTTAAATTGCCTTATTTTCATCATCAGAATATGTCAGAGTAGTGTGACATTCAGTCATTTTCCCCTCCTCATTTTGACTTTTTCCCCATCAGCAGTCAGTGACCCAGACCCCTGTGTTTTCTGACTTCATTCCATTTCTATTAAGAAAGCAGCCCCCCAATCAATATTATCTACTCAATATTCCTACTCACCAACAGCACCATTTATAAATCAGCTCTTTCTTTAGCTCATTCTCCTTGTCGCCTCCTTCTCACTGCCTTTCCTCTCATTCTGGGTCTTGGAAAAGTGGAATTGCTGTGCATCAAATGCACACTTGCAAACAGTATGGTGGTGGAATGTGGGGGAAAAAAAATTCCCTGCAAGACACAGGTGCACCATCATGGGGATCATACTTTCAACTACATTCATCTCTACACTCTTGAATCCACTCCTATTTCCACTGCATAAAACCCCTAAATATATTTTGGAGATGATTCCCAACGACAAAATCCTTGTTGAATAGTTGTGCCAATTCACTTTTACTTCCCACCATCATAGCTTGAAACTATGAACTTGGTCACTCTGCACCAAGAAGCTAGGGTGTGAAACAGTTTTCTGTTACCATCTTAGTGGTTTGCCTTCAGAGTTTGTGAAGTAGAAATAAAAAAGTTAATCTCACAATCATCGTTAGCTCTGGAGAGGTTCTTGAATTTGTGTTTTGAAGTATATCCTTTTATGTTCTTTTAAAGGGGAAAAATAAAGCCCATCACTGCATTTAGGCTAATGTTCTCCTAGATAGATGTTTAAAAATCATTTGTTAAACTGCATTGATATCATAAAGTTAGACAAACTAAAGAAAACTATATAAACATTTAAGTTACTATGACTTGTTTAGTTATGATGCTGTAAATGTGCATGCCAGGGTTTCTGTTTTGTGACTAACATTTTTTAAATTACTTTTTGAAAAACATTTAACCCCAAGGAATTATGTCTATCATGAACACACAATTTAAATAAACCAAATATCCAGATATCACAACTGCTTACATTTATGATTTATGTTTGTCTTGTTAAAAACGAACATTTTTAAGTTGGCATTTAGCAAAACCAAAATCACAAAAACCTTGACTGTAATTGTAAAGTTATAATACAAACCCAACACTTATATCATAAGCTCAAATAGAGCTCTGTCCTTTAAAAGATGAACAGATCTCCCACTCCTCAATGCAGCCCAATATCCATTCTCAGCCATAAAAGAATCCCTTAATTAGAGATTTCCAGTCTCAGGATTGTTTTATATCTCCATTCAAGTAAAAGCTTGGTATATATAAACATAAACCCAAAATGAACGTTTACATTTCAACATAATGTTACTCTTTTAAATGCAAATTTTGACACCAATGCTAAGCACATTTGTCCTTTTCTCTGTCATTTGACTAAAGATCAATATCAATTGAGAATAGCAGCTTCAGAATATCATTGGTGCAGGTCATATATTAATTTTCCCCCAGCCTTCCTGATGCTGACTGTACTGTCACACTGGTCATCTTTAAGCAGGCATTAGGCTTTTCAAGCTGAAATATCTACATCCAGGCAACAGGTAGACCTATTGTATCATGAAAACCCAGTGTCTTCCAACACAGCCTTTTACTAACACTTACTATCCCTCAGTCCAAAGCAAATCACTCAGAATCCTGGAGAGAAAGAACCTAAAATATCTTTGTAGAGCAGGTAGAATCATATTGCTGTTTAAACAGTTTTCCTTTCTGTCTTAGAAAATTAGATTAATTGTTCATTTAGAACTGCAAAGTATGAAACACTGACACAAGACCAAAAGCAACATTTCAAAGAGATGAGTGGTGAGGTCGCCGATGGGAGCATAAATGAGGAAGAAGTTCTTGAATATCAAGGGGGTTAGTGGTTGCCCCATTTTATGGCCCATTGAGAAAAACTCCTTGTGAGTGCATAAGACTCCTAATTTATTGCAATTAATATTTTAAAATTATTGTACAAGTGACAATAATATTGTTTAAGTAACGGCATCTTTACTGTGTCTACTGTTTCAATTAGTGGGTTCATTAATATTGGTATTCATTTCTTCAGCTCAGCAAACTACTATGGTTAGAAGAGTGTATAAATTCAAAACTTAATTATATTGTTGAAACAGTAATTAAAATGTATTGGCATGGCATTGTCAATTACAGCTATATTCATAAGCTTCACAGGAACCTGCACTGCGTGCCCTGCAGCTGTGGAGGAGGCACAGTAATGAGTTGGAAACCATTACTTCGGGGTAAACTATGAGGCTATTATCCCTGGACCCATAAGACTTGATGAGGAGACACTGTACACTTTCCAGAAGGTGTCCAGGGGGTTAGAGAATGGTTTTTCATTGAGAGGAACTGTCCACCCAGTTCCTTCTGCATGATTCACAGTGTGTCCTGATTCACAGTGTGTCCTGCTTTTCACTGTAGATAATGTATTCACCTTAATCCTGGTTCTCCCCATTGTGTCAGCAACCTGCTATTGTTTACTGCTGAAACCTTATGGCTGGAGAGCGTTCCCTATGTTCCCATCGGTTTTATGGGGTTTTAACATTACTCTAATGTTCCTGCTTGCATTAAAAGAACCCAATGGCAAATGGCAAAGCTTCCAGTGCTGAGAACTATGGCATTTTAAATCATTTCCAGATCACTTTGCAGAGCATCTGCTAATGTCTCTTTGGGGAAATAAGTGCCCCTTGGCAAGATAACCCTACAAAATAACCACAGAGCAGGCAACTCCTTGGGCTACAGGGTCAGACAGATGTTTAGAAAACAGAGAAAGAACCAAAAGTCTATCCAATTCCCCAGATTTTTTTTTTCACTAATCCCAGAGATATCTGGATTCCCTCTTGTTCACTAATAAGGAAACTGAGGCCAGAAAGGTTAAGTGACTTGTTCAAGATCAACTTCTTAACTCACCGGGGCTGCTGATCAAGTGACTATAGTCCATCATTCTATAAATCAATTAAAAACAAATCAAAAGGGAATTTTGAAAGAAAAATTTCCCAGTGAGACATGCTAGGGAGTTAACACTGATGAACCCCTCCCCCTATCCCTTGGCCAGGATACTTCCAAGTTTAAACCTCCAGTCTTCAGTGTGCCTGGCTGGCTCAGTTGGAAGAGGATGTGACTCTTGATCTCAGGGTCTTGAGTACAAGCCCCATGTTGCGCATGGAACCTACTTAAAATATATACATATACTTCATCTCTTCACTTAAAGATTATGATTTTTCTTTCCATATATGTAGTATCCTAAAAAAAACTGAATATACCCCAA
>CM053603.1:172887814-172927814 GCA_028646535.1 Procyon lotor | reverse complement strand
TTTTCTAATGACGTTTCACTCGACTTTTATTGCTTATATAACTTCATCCTCTCCAGTTTCGAACTTAGACAAATCATCTCTATTTCAGGGAAGTCATTTCTAAGTATTTCAATTAACGGTGAAAATCATGAGAGTCACAAAACAATGTGAAAATAAAAAACACAGTGAAATGTCAAGAAATCTAATTCATATCATAGACCAAAGGTTTAAAATGTAGATTTCTACTAGTTATTCTTTTTTACTTTCCAAGACAACTTCATTCAAAAGTATATTTAAAGTATGATAAACTTATATTTTTCTGATTAAATTTATATTACTTATAAATTTATATAATTTCTGATTACTAGTCAGTGGCCCAGTTTTGCTGCCACATAATACATAATTATACAAGTAATAAATTGCTACCTTATCTTTTCATGAATGTGACCAAGTAACAAAAGGATAAATTTACAGCAGAAAATCTATACCTATAAGCTAAGAAAATATATTAACTGTATTGCTTACTTCCCATGGCTATTTTATGAAATAAATGGTATTTTAATGATAACCAACTAAGGATCTAAATAATATCACACTGCCAAAAAGCTGCTTGATCAATTAAGTAGAAAGATATGAAATAACCTTGGGCATTAAGCACACGCAGTCACCCACAGGCACATAAATCCCATTAAGCCACAAGATTAAAACAACAGCAACAAACTATCCCACTAAATCCTTGGAGGCAATTTAATGGAAACTATTATAAATCTGTGTAATATTACATACTGAAACTCAAACAAACAAAAGAAGGAAATACAAATTGCAATGAAACTACTTACCTCATTAAAAGAGAATAAAGCTCCCAGATACCTAAGAGCATTAGGAAAATGTATCTGTTAATTCGAAGCCCAGAAAGTCTGCCAACCTTGATCTGCTTATCATGAGCCTTGAGCTAGCTTTGATTTCATGAGCATTATGTGTGTCTGTTTATAGATTAAATTTGAGTATAAACTCATTTATCTGTAGATTGGTAAACTCTAATTCCCCATTCCATCTTAAGCCATTAACCACAAAACTTCAAAACACCCAATCAGAATAGAGAAAGAACCCTTGAAAATAGATATTTCACCTGCTGTACTTCACCTTTTAGATTTTAACATTTTCCACTTTTTAACTGATGATATAAACTCACCATGCCTCTAAGTTCATGGAGGAAATGCTAAGTACAGAACCCATGGTGAATTTCAGAGTAGCCAAAATTCACCCATGAATTAGTACAATTGTAGTGAGTCCTGCATCCCCCCCTTCTGCCCCTTTTTAATTCTACTACTGGATTCATAGACATCTACAGCTCAGGTTGACCAATAGTTTTGAGCTGGAGAGTTTTCACAAATATTTACCCTTTGTGTCAGTAAACTTGGCCCATATACCTTTTCTTTTAGAGAGAAAGGGTCTCTTGCTAAATATGTTGCATGCCTCCCCATGCTATCTTTTACAAATAATAAACTTTGGATGACATCTAAATATGTATATGTTTACCAGGAAAGGCCCCTTTCCACCTGAGAAATAGCCAATCATTGAAGTATAATTAAAAACAAGCACTTTGGGGGCACCTGGGTTGCTCAGTTGGTTAAGCATCAGCCTTCAGCTCAGGTCATGTCCCAGAGTTGGCTCCCTGCTCAGTGGGAGTCTGCTTCTCCATCCGCCCCATACCCTGCTCTTGTGCTCTCACTCTCTCTCTCTCAAATAAATAAGTAAAATCTTAAAAGAAAAACTTTTTTAATAAATAAAAATGAGCACTTTAAAGACAAAAGTATGCTTTTCAGTGAATATACTCTTCTTAGTCACACAAGAATATACATTAGAAAAAATAATTTTGCTTTAAAACTAACATAAAACAATGGAAATTGATTCATCTACTGTCAAGTGTAGCTTTATCATATTTCATTTGATTGTAAAATCCTAAAATTTTATTAAAGTATATGTGACAAATGGCATATGTTAATCTTTTAAATGTTTCTCACATTCTTTAATCTTAAACAAAAATAAGTTAATGTTTCAAAGCTTTCACAGTTGTACAAAGACTGATAACATTTTATTTCACACAATAAGATGCATATCAGACAGTTTAATGAAAGTCCCCAAAGTCTTGGAATTAACTTTTTAACAAAAACAAACACATAAACCCAAATCTAGGCAATTAAACTAACTTCATAAATTTTAGACATGGAATAGCTCAGGGTTAAAAACATTTAATACCATCAAATGTTGATAAATTACATTTTAAGCCACAGTTGTAATAAGTGATAAAAGATCATTTAGATTTTGCTCTATTTTCTAAAAAACACTTCTATCTCACCTACACACACACGAGTCCTCAATGGCTTTATAATTTTTATGTCATAAAAATGCATTATCTCCCTAGACTAGTGACAAATCATAAATCTTCTCTTTTCTCTTAATTCTGTTTAACACTCTTATTCTGGTGGTACCATCCCAGGATCAGAGCTGATGCCCAAAGCTCTATCGACCAGAATAGTTGGAGGGATATGGTGGTTTTTCACCTTGATCATCATCTCATCCTACACTGCCAATCTGGCCGCCTTCCTGACAGTGGAGAGAATGGAATCCCCCATAGATTCAGCAGATGATCTGGCAAAGCAAACCAAGATAGAATATGGGGCCGTTAGAGATGGATCAACGATGACCTTCTTCAAGGTAAGAAATTGACAATGTATCCTCAAAGGTTACCTCACCCAGAGGGGAGGGGAATATGGAAGAAAAGAGTCTCTCCAAAAAAAAAAAAAGATGTGGGCAGTGGCTGTTTTTTTTTTTTAATTAAACTTATAATGGCACTCTCCCATTATAAGGAATCCATGTGCCCTCAGCAGTCAGCATAAAGCAATTTCTCTACCCCCTCAATCCCCAATTTAGCACACTCAGATCCACGGATCAGTATCTTGTTCCTTCAAACTAAAAAAAAAACTTTTTAAAATTTTAAAAATTGCTGTTTTCTGAACATAACCCAACCACCCATTAAAGAATAACTCATTCATGGAACCCATAAAGATTCCTTAATCTGAAATTCTGATAATCAGAATACAGAATATTTGAATATCATTGTTTTGTTCTTTATGTTGTGTATTTAATGAGATAGAGGCAGATAATAAATAAATGTGTTCATACTGGAATTTATTTGGAGATTTAGAACCAAAAAAAAATCTCCCCGGGGATGCCAGTCAAATATTGTATCTGCACCAATGAGGACAGTGCCCCCAGGGTGGGCCTGAAGCTTTTCAATAGCCAGGAGTGCCTTCCAAAGCACCAAGGGAGAATTAAGTTAGAGTCAATATAGTTTCATTGTCAAGTGCATCTCATTGCTCAAGTCTTTTTAATTACTTACTTAGACTAGTGCAACTGATTTCTGCCTTACTTATGGAACAAGCCTAGTACTTTTATTATGAAATGCCAGATACAATAGTTCCCCTTGGGGGCGGGGGGAGGAATGAATTTCAAAAGACCCAGGGAGTTGTAGAGATAGCAAAAACACCTTGGAGATCATGAAGGTCAGCCCTTCACTTTACTAATGAAGAAAACGAAAACTTCAGAAACTAAATTAGCTTTCAAAGTCACAAAAGTGATGCTAGACAGGGATGGGTTAGAACCTTCTTTTAACAGTTCACCTGAAGAAAAAAAGAAAAAAAGAAAAATAGCTGTGCAACCAAAATAAACTCTAATAAAGCACCTGTGTCAAGGTTGCATACCTAGCTAACCAAAAATGAAGCTGTCACCTCAAGATTGAGTGGACAAAGACTGATGAAGAATATTAATTTAGAACCAAAAAACCTAAGGGTGGGAAAAAAGGGAACACTTCTTTGGATACCAGTACTGGTTCACCAAAATAGGTACTACCTACACAGTAATTTTAATTATCAATTAACAATAATGATCGATAAATAAAAATGACTTTAAGTACTTTGTTTAAAATCACTCTGTTTTAAAACCCAGAGGGTTATCAAAAACAGATTAACGTGGAAAGTTAGGATTTGCTTTTCCCCTATGTTAGAAAAAGATGATTTTTAAACATTCTTTTCATTTTAAGAAATACATCATTGGTTTAGTGACTGTATAAAGTGTGGTGATTGTTCCCCGGACAAGTGTTGTTTTAAGGACAAATGACATTAAATATATGGCTATCCAAGTTTATGAAAGCCTAGATTTTTGTAAAATCAATAGTGATTTGAGACAGAAGTTACCTCAAGCTAGTAATTTATCATGATACTTGTCAGGGACCAGAAAAGTTACCTTCAAGGCATAAAGAACCAAGGGACACTGCCAAAGTAGAATTGGCTATGTCTGAAAAAATATCTGAAGTGATTTACCTCTTTTGCCAGCATCAGAAAGTTTTAAAGTATCGGGAAGTAGGTAAGTAGAGGCAGAGAAGAATCTACTACCTTCTGGATGTATACTACAAATATAGAAGAGGGAGAGGCTGCCTTTTGCAAAAGCAATAGAACTGAGTTTGCTACTGTGCGAACAGGCTATGTATTCACAAAGCATCCCTTATCTCACTTTGATCTGTTTATGCTCACATGCCTCTTGCATATCAAGGGTACCAGTCCCCATTTTTCTAGCAGGATCCATTGTAGTATGTTGGATAGTGCATTTCCCTACAACAGTCATATGCTACTCTCACAACTTCTGCTCCCTGGGCCTTTTCAGAGAGGGTTCCTGCTTGCTCCTTGGCCCTGAAAATGAGGCACAAATTAAAGTGGTCTCTCAGGTCACCAGGCAAATGATGAGTCAATAAGCGTCTCAGGGAGAAAGAACGTGATGATAGTACTAACAATAGCAGTGAGAACAGCAACATGCAGAGGACCCTAGTTCAAAGGCACACACTGCGTTTGTTAATGCTCTACATATATTATCTCATTTGATCCTTATAAAGACCAGTTGAGGCAAGTACTAATATTACCCCCTTATATGGAAGAAAACGAGGCACAGCTCAGTTAAGTAACTTTCCCCACATTTACAAAGCTGTCAATAGAAGAGCCAGGTTCAGCCAAACTTCAGAGTGCTACAAGGTAAGCTCCTTGAGGGTAGAGAATTGCTCTGTTTTGTTTGCCATTACACGCCCAGAACCTAAACAATGCCTGGCATATAGCAGGCACTCAGAAAACACATTTTCAAAGATGAGCAAAGGCACTAATGAATTCTAAGCAAGATGGAATTCATCAGAGGAGGGGGGATGAAGGGGGAGAAGTAAACAAGTGTCTCTGGCCATTCAGGCTACTATCATGACATACTGCAGACCTGGGAGCTTATAAAAAAACGGAAATGTGCTTCTCACTCTTCAGGGGACTGGAAGTCTGAGATCAGAGTGTCTGCATGGTCAAGTGAGGGCCCTATTTCAGGTCACAGACTCTTTGTTATACCCTCACATGGCAGAAGGGCCAAGGGATCTCTCTGGAGCCTCTTTTATGAGGCACTAATCCTCTTCTAATGGCTCCATCCTTATGACTTAAAACACTTCCCAAAGGCCTCACGTCCTAATATCAGCATCTCTGGGAGTTAAAGATTATCATATGAATGTGAGGGAGACACACTCAGACCATGGCAGGAGGGATAATAGAGACCCACACAGGAAGAGACACTGTTGCCATGTTCCTCAATTTACAAGTTAGCTTGCAGCCAGGCAACCCTATTTATCAGGAAGGAATTTATTTGCAAAAAGAGAACAAGGACTAAATCCGATTTAGTTTTCCCCTTGAGGGAGGCAAGCTGTCAGAGAGCTTTAGAGGGATACACACCCAGGGTTCTTAAGCTGGATTATTCCACAAGGGAAAGAAACATTCCACGCTCTCACCTCTCAGGGTGGTTCCACCTTGAGTCGCTTAGTGACCATAGTTAATGGTCAAAAAACTCAGTCCTGAGTCAGATCTTTATTAACATTTCACCTCTGCTGTGCCATCAGGCCTCCCTCCCTCACTCTCTTAATCAAAGACAGTATCCTCTTGGGCTGTTGAATGAATAAGGAAAATCACCTTCACCCAGTCTATCCTAGAATGTTCTAATCCATTGTTGGGTCATCAGCCATTTGCTCAGATGGGTCTCATCTCCACTTAATCACAAGGAAACTTCTAATGAGAAGCATTTCCTTATTACACACAGTATAATTTGAAGTGTTTTGAAGTAATTTGAAATGTTTTTCTTCCCAGGGGTGGGGGGGGGAGCGGGAAATAAACAAATAAATATATATATATATAATTGCCATATATGGATATTGCCATATGTGGAGATATAGATATATATATATCTATATCTCCATCCCTGTGGCAACATCCAAATAGTAGAAATCTGTCTCTTTGCTTTCAAGTTGATTCTAAATTGTTTTTTACAGCTAAATGGAATGGGAAATAGCGAAAAGGAAAGAACTATAGAAATTACCAAAATCTGTGAAGACACAAAATACAATAATCCCTACTATGTGGTCTCTGGGCCACAAGCATTTAGAGAAGTTTCTCTTTGAAATGTGTGGCCAGAAGTTGCTCACTAAAATTTTAATCAAAATCCATTGGCTTTTTTCCCTAGACTTTACCATTAGCATCCAACACTTACCCCTAGCTATTAGTCTTACATTTTCAGTCTCCGTGAATTTAAACAAACAAACAAACAAAAAACTCTATGTTGGTCTTTGCTCAACTTCTTACTGTCAGTGATCTCTGGAAAGGGTGCCTCCTGCTAATGGGCAGAGAAGTCCAGAGGGAACACCTGTGCCCAAGATCTCAAACGCTTTCAGAGGTGAGGCCAGGCAAAAACCTTAGTTTTTGGAAGCTTTCCCAGGTACACACATGGTGTTTGCAGAGGAGCCATTTCCAGATGGTAGATAGCCAACCAGATGGTAAGGTTGTCCTTAGAATTCAGCTGAGAAGCAGAGTAAGGTAGTTCAGAAGGATTCATTTCAGTTTATATGTTTTCTAAGATCTCCAGTCATGGCTCTAGTTCTAGCACTTGAGGTTGGCATTGTAAGAGGTAGGAGGGGGACAGGTATAAAATTGTGTGCAAAGCTTACAGACCTGAAGAGCAATGAAGAGAAAAGATGCACACAGACCTGTTAAACACAAGACAACATGTGATTTAGGAACATGTCTTGTGCAGACAGGAAGTGAGGTGAGCATCAGAAGTCCTCGTGAGCCGGAAGGGTAGAAAATACTCATGTAAGAAATGTTTCTTAGTAGAAGCTTGCCTGGTAACAAATCACTATCCTCTCAGACCCAAGCCAGAAGATTACACAGATTATATCATGATTCAGTTTAAAATGACTTGGATAAAATAGGTTTAAAAAAATCATAACAGACTTGTCATTTCTGGCTTTCATGGTCTAGGGACTTTGTACTGGCTATGGGAATAAGGGACTCTCTAACCTTTATAACTCCTTCCAGGGAGTGGTTAGGAGCTGTCATCAACCCCAAAGACATTTCAAGGAAGTTATTGAGCACCACACCAGTGGAACAGAAGCAATGAGCCATTATGGGAAGATAGGTTTTAGACAGAAATAGTCATATAAGGAAGCACAAAATGAAAGACATTTCTCAAACTTCTCTGCATAAGAAGATATTAGTTTGTGTGTGAAAGATTCAGCTAATTTTACCATCAGTACCCAAAATGTTAAGTCCCTGTACATTAAAAATGTATTTGTTTGGGAAAAAATCCATGAGGTGAATTAAAGTTAGCCTTTTTCAAATCCTGGATTGCCTGTAATGGACAAATCTTTAACTCTAGACAGGAGAAAAGCATGAAAAATATTTAAGCAAAGGTGTTTAAATTCCACTGAGGGAATTTTTTAAAGGGGGTACCATGAATTTTTAAAACCTTGGAGATTCTGCAAATGTCATAACTTTCTATCAATTCAAGATAAGAGCACAATCAACTGCAATGATCATATTATATACATTTGAAAGACAGAGGCTTTCACTGTAAGTATAAATACTTTCTTCTGAGATCTTCTTTCAAAGGGATTTTTGTAAATTAAATCATATTTTATAACTTCCATGAGCATATACTGTTTAATGAAATAATATATTTAATTGTGAGTTAAAATGGTTATTTTAAAGGCAAACTACCTCTGATGCATCTGCTTCAAAAGCTTGGATTTCTACATAGATGATTTCCAGATCTTTGACTGATTTTTAAGATTTATCTTAAATCAGGATTTATCTAAAGAAAAAGTAATTTGAAGATTTTAAAATGTAACTGTTTTGGCATTTTATTTGTTCAATACACCTATATTCACCATATTCATAATAGCATTTTTGATAAGACGACAAAGACCAAATATGAATAATTTATTCCCAATGTGTATGTATGTAGGGTTATGGATGTATATATAATAATCAAATATAAACACAAACCTATATGTAAAGTCTTCAGATGTATTGGTCTTAAGCAGAATTGCAAATTACTCATTCTAAGTAATAAGATTATATATCTTCAGTGTAGAAATCTATAACTTGGTTGAAGAAATAATGTGATAAATCATGCTCATCTCAGTAAAAATGAGATATTAGGATATGTCTATAAAATGGAGGTTCTATAGGAATTAAGACCATCTTACACTACAGAATTTACACCTGTTTTACACGTTATAGCAGAAACCCTGCAACTCCAAACAACAGAATTATATGAAATAATAAAATATCATTAAAGGAAAAAATAGAAACAATATCCAAACTTCCTTCTAAGTTCCAACTGTCACACTTCCAAAAACATCATCTAATTTTTGGTCTACACAAATGTAAGCTGCCTAACTTTATGTATGTTATATGCCTAACTTTATGCCATACATTAGATGTCAACTACAAGAGGTGCAGCGGTTCTGATTATCATAGTAAAATAGCACCATTACTTACTAAAGTTGTTTCTCTAGAGAATTTACCTGTTAAAACATTAGCCAAGGGGCGCCTGGGTGGCTCAGTCGTTGAGCGTCTGCCTTCGGCTCAGGTCATGATCCCAGAGTCCTAGGATCGAGCCCCGCATCGGGCTCCCTGCTCGGCAGGAAGCCTGCTTCTCCCGCTACCATTCCCTCTGCTTGTGTTCCCTCTCTCGCTGTGTTTCTCTCTGTCAAATAAATAAAATCTTTAAAAAAAAAAAGCAAAAAACAACATTAGCCAAATCATGAGTTTGTTGTTTGGTGTATTAAAACAAATAGCTGATTCTCTGTTGGTTAAAAACACAGAGCCTGGAGCCAGATTGCTGGAATCAAATCCTAGTTTCTTCATTTCCTCATGTGGTGTTCCGATTCCTCACATATAAAAGAAGCATAAAAATAGCATCTTTCTCAAATGATCACTGTGCAGATTAAATGAATTAATATACACAAAGCGCTTAGAACAGTGCTTGGCAAAAAGTAAACACTGCATGTTCTGGTGATTATTACTATTTTCAATAAGTACTTTTTAACTGAACGCAGACACATTGTAAATCATTTCCCAGTGAGTATTTAACTTGCATGCACTATAGGGGGAAAAGAGAAATAAATGATAGTCATCAAATGGAGATACAGTAACACTCCCTTATAACAGATTTTAGATGAAAATATGCTTAATCTTTGCCAACAGTGTTTCATCAGCAACAGAATAGCCACATAATCAGGTTGAACCAGGCAAAATGAAATTATCTAAACCTGACGCTCTTACAGTATTTGAAAAAAAAAAAAAAGGCGACTTTGGATTTAATAAATGATAACTTTTCAGTTTTAGGTACTTTTGCTAAGAAGCTCAGAGTGCTTTACCTATATTCTAAATACCCTTTGACATATTTATTGAAACAAGAGGCATTCACTGTTTCTATTTTTTTTTTTAAAGATTTTATTTTATTTATTTGACAGAGAGAAACATAGCGAGAGAGGGAACACAAGCAGAGGGAATGATAGCGGGAGAAGCAGGCTTCCCGCAGAGCAGGGAGCCCGATGCGGGGCTCGATCCCAGGACTCCGGGATCATGACCCGAGCTGAAGGCAGGCGCTTAACGACTGAGCCACCCAGGTGCCCCTGTTTCTATTTTTTTAAATATATGTTATTTAAAACAATTTAGCAGGCTAAGACTCCAGAAGATTTAGAAGCGCAAAAATATCTGTCATCCAAACAGTTCCATTTAAGAATTACAAGATTTGTGTCTTAAAAATGGAAAATCCGTTAAAAAGAAATAAATCTAATTACTACCAAATAGTACTTTTTGACCTAACAAAACATTACAGAACAAGGCATGACAATGGACGGAACTCAAGAGTAAAGTGGAAAGAGACCATAATTCTGTTCTGGCTCTTTCACTGACCAATTGTGACCTTCTGCATGTCTCCAAAGTCAGGACCTGTGTGAGTAAAATGAAGGTTGGTCCAGAGAGTAGAATGTAGGGCTTGAAGAATCCTTAAGGGAAATTCTTCCCACAATGCAGTTCTTCTTGTAGGTTTCAAAGGTAGAAAACTGACTGTATCCTAAGGTGCTTGAGCCACCTAGAGGTATTTCTAATAGTTAAAATATTATTGTGTAGCCACATTTGGGGAGTCTTTCTGTATATCTAAGCTTCTCAGCTTCTCAAATAGTCTATAATTCCAAACGTGGAATACAATGGAGTCCCATAAGAGCAAAATTTCTAAATGATGGAAGAGAACTTTAACTGGAAGCCTAAGGGTGCTATTCTCTGTTCCATTTTGTTTACCATCATTAAGCCCCATCAAGAACTTTGACAATTTTAAAGGAGGGGGTCAAAGAAATTAAGATTGTTTCTTGTACCTTCGACTTGACCAAGTCCTCTACCAAGTGGTAGTTTTCTTACTGAGAAAAAGTTCTGCCCTCAGTGTTTCAAAGGAGTCCATACCAGTTGGACTTCCCCTCTAGCACCACAGGGAGTTCAGATCAAGAATAACCTTCTACTCTGAGAAGAAAGAAGTAGATATGGTTGAATTAAATCCATGATCTCCAGCTCCACAGAGCAGCACTGTGCATATTGCGGTGCGATGAACATGCTAACCCAGGAAACATTGTGTTACCAAGCTGTGATGAGACAAGAAAAGAAATTGAGAGTAGGAGATGAGAATTTTTGTAGTTCATGGATATTGTGGTAGCACTAAGTATGTGATTAGTGAATACTTCTCCTTGAGTGTAGATGACTTTGAGGGCTGTTGAGTGCTCTTGGTGAGCCACATGTAATACAAGCTGTATGCTAGCCACATGTAGTAAGACCATAGATAGGTCTTCCATGTATTGAGAAATTAGACAACCCCCCAGAACAGATAATTTGAGAACATACTTGATGGGGCTCAATGAAAGCTTGTAGGTTTTGAGTTGAATCTTTTCATCTCCCTCCATGTTCTTCAAATCCTGGATTCCCCACACTTGTCCATTTACATGAATGAACTCACAATTTACTTTGTTTTGTCCTCAACTTCCCTAAACTAAAAATCCAGTTTTCTATTTACAACATTCATTTTTAATAAAAATTAAATATGATTAAAAATGGATGTTTCATGGGAATTTTTTTAAAATGTGAAGGCTGACTCTAAGTTTGTATTAACATGATATAAAATAGCAAACCACTTCAGGGAATAATATAAGTCCATGAATTTAAGCTAGATTGTTACAGGTAGAACAAATAAAAATAAAATCATTCTCAGAGGAAATTTGGCAATAAGGACTTCTGCTTCCCCCAAGGTCATCATGGTCCAGTGGAAAGAGTATTGAATTAGATGTCAGGAGTCCTGGGGTCAGGTATTAGCTCTGATACTGACTAGTTCTGTGACTTTCATGAAATCTCCAAACCTTCTATACCAAAATTTCTTCCCTGTGAAAACAGCAGTTTGAATGAATCAATTTCTAAAGTCTTTTGACAACTTTAAAATTTCATAATTCTAAAATAATTTTTACTTAACATACTTTCCTGAAGGAGGAAAAATTTTCCCAGCTGTACATTTACTACCAAAAGACAGTAATTTTGTCTTGACATCCCTGTACTCCTTTGAGTAGCTCTTTATTACAAATTTAGCATTATCCATCTCTTAGAGGTTAAATCAACAAATGAGACATTGACCCTGATCCCCAAAAACATGCCTTTGTCATGGAGACATGAGCTCCAATTTGCAGATATCTCTGGGGTTGAGGAGTAATTAATTCACAGGGGCCTAATCATGAAAGAATGGGTTCCATAAAATACCAGTATCTATAAGGTACTGTTTATTGAATTGTTGCTTGTCTCACAAGACCTTTCTCAGGGGGATCTTCAAATGCCTAACAATCCAAAATAAAGCCATCTGTCCTCCCTTAACTCATAAAGCCTACAGCATTAACCCAGGTCCTAAATAGAGTTAGGAATTAACTGAGCCCCCAGGAATACTTGAGCATGAATAACCACGCCAGAGTTGATTCCACAGGTATTCCATTTATTGCTTATGGCCCCAAATCATGTTTTAAGCTTCTCTGCACTCCCAAGATGATACACCCTATGCCTGCCAAAGAAGCTGTCTCATGTGTGGGAGCTGGAATTAGTTCAAGATTATCAGTAATTTCCATAATGTCTTTCATTTTCAAAATAAATTGAGGGGAGTATTGATGCAAATGAAGACAAATTCAGAAAAAAAGGGGGAAATATAGAAATTACAGAGTAAAATGTAAAATATCTAATCATAAATCATTATTCAAAAGAACAAAAAACCTACACCCAAGCAATATGAAAACTAAGGCAGTATATTTTAACAAAGAAAGTAAGATAATGAAATAATGAAATGTATAGATGCAGATATCATATGCATCATATTTATGGTTTATTATTGAATCTATCAAAAAGTTGAAGAGTAAGGGGAAAGACAACATCATGGAACACTTTGAAATGAAATGTTCAGTCCTCATTTTCTAAAATATAGTTGCAATTAAAATTGAATATGTACATTAAAAAGCATATAAATACAGTATGAAGAATTTTCTGATCTGAATTTCAACTTGAAAAGAACATTTGTAAAAAAACAAACAAAAAAAAAAGAAAGAAAAGAACATTTGTATTCTAAGTTTCCCAGAAAAGATAAGAGTGAATGGCAGTTCTTTCGTAAACAAAGCAGCAATAGCATGTGATTTATCTCAGGGCTGCCCCCAGCAAAGGCATGTTGTATCAGGTATAGAGATGTACATACCAGAAAATAGTAAAACAATGCCTGCTGAAGTTAAGGGGGTGAAGGGGAATGGAATTAATGAGTAGAGTCCTGGATTGAGCTAGTCATTCCTTGGCCCAGTATGCCTTAAGGATTTGCTCTGTGACCACAGTTCATTAGGCAAATGCTGTCATCGATACCAGTGTTCTTTCTTCCCTAATAGAAAACAACAAAAAGACTTGGAACCAATGTCTTATACTCTTAATCTGCAAGATCTCCTCCATTTCCTCCATAGCTGCCTCAGAGCTTCCAGTCTTTTCCTGTAGTAAATTGGGCTCTTCTCAACTACCAAACTGAAGTCCAAGGATCAACCATACTGGTTTCCTACCTGAAAAGAAAGAATCTCTATACTATTTGGACCACTGGGATTTTGACTAGCTTTAGGATGCAATTTCTCAGCACTCCTCTGCTGGTGGGTGTTCTTTCTTTCCCTGCAGAAATCAAAGATATCTACCTATGAGAAGATGTGGGCTTTTATGAGCAGCAGGCAACAGACTGCCCTGGTTAAAAATAGTGATGAAGGGATCCAACGAGTACTCACCACTGACTACGCCCTGCTGATGGAGTCCACCAGCATTGAGTATGTGACACAGAGAAACTGCAACCTCACTCAGATTGGGGGCCTCATTGACTCCAAAGGTTATGGAGTGGGAACACCTATCGGTAAGAGAGGCAAGGCACGAGCCAAGACTGAGATGGGCAATGTCAATTATGAAGGATAGAAGGGAGTGAACTCAGAGATACCTACTCCACACTCTGAGAAGTTCTAACATACCTTTAGTGGACTAATCAATAAGGGAAATGCTCATGTAGGTCAGAGGCATGTTGTGAACTGACAGTTCCCAAGTATTTAACTTAATGAACCTTCAATCCACTGTTTCTTTCAAGTTCTACCATTAGATATCTGGTTGAGTGTATCAACTTTATTATTGTACTCTCAAAAAATATCTTTAAAAGAATATCTTCCTGATTAATCCTCCTGACATTATTGTCTTCAGTACCTATACATGCCTATCTAGTTTTTTCCATCTTAAATTATATTGGAATATAACAAAATTAATTATGCATATAGATGTTAAAAGTTGAAAGGTTAGAATTTTATATCTGTAAAAGAAGAAAGATAAAGATTAAATTATAATTCTTTGGCAATATGCTAGATACAACCAAGGATAACTATCTAAAACCTCCAAATATTCCTATTTCTGTATTTTGTGCTACTGTTTTCCCTAGGGGTATTATTGCCTTATAGACATAAAGACCCATATAGCAAGGTTTTCTTGCATGCCTAACATATAGAACCGTGTTCTATATTTAAGGGACAATTATGAGTTCTTTCTCTATAGAAAAACTGTACCATATAAGGTTTGGGTATGGTGGTAATCTGCTTTTCTCAAGTGAATGATTAGTAATTTTGTGATAAGCTTTCCAAAGGAGAGAAATCAGGGGCCACCTTAGACCACTGGAAAGTCTAATAAGCAAAAATCTTGGTTACAGTCAAGTCATATTATCAAAGATCCAAGATTAAGATTAGCTTTGCTCATTTATATTATTATTTTTGTTGTTTGAAAGGGATTGTCCAGTTCAACCCTCAACATTAGACAGAGATCACAAACTCAAATGCTTAGAGGCTAAGCAGATACCATAGCTGAATAAACTTGTTTGCTTGAGGAAGCAATAGGGAATGGTAGCAACTATGGAAACTTAGAGACTATGTGGTCATCCAAAGGGAGCAAGCTGCCTTTCAGGCTAGTCAATTGCATATGTGGGAATTTGAACACAGTTTTGTTAGATGTTTTTCATTTAAAAAAATCAGATTTTAGGTGGACTGTCCAAAATGTTAGAACATTTAGCCACAAATTCATTAAAAAAATTATATATTCTATATTCAACTTTTGATCAATATTAATTTAATTAACCAGATAAAGATCAACTGTCTTTACCTTTTATTATGAATATACAACCAATTTGACCCCCTGCTGTCTTGCTGTTGTTAGAAATATATGCTATGGAGAAATTAACTTTATTATTATTATTACTATTGTTATCAAGAATATATTCTAAATAAATCTGAAAAATGATTGAGCTAGGGAACCTGTAACTACTTCCTTGTCCCTTTATTTTCAGTAACTTTTCCCGATGAAAATACCAATATTGCTAGTAAAAATGTATACATATATTTTTTTCTCAAATGGTAAACTCTCCTTCGATTAAGTGAACATGTTCTGCGGGAGGCTCAGTGGGATTGTTAGACACTAATTAAAAGAATACTATGACTCTTTTTGCAGAACAATCTACTATCACCCTAACCAACCTCTGTCACCTCATTTCCATAACAGGGGTGGGGAGAGTTAGACAGATGCTATTTTGTTTATATCCCACAACTGCTGATTTTAGTAAAATGGACCATAAGTGAGAGAAAAGTACTGGAAGTGGGTACCTTTACCTTAATCTTCAAAATCAAGACCCTATGATTGATTTTGTCATATACTACATCTTCTCAGAGGAGAAACTGTGTTTTCTTAATAGAACTATATTTAGATTAAATTATAGAGTCGAAAACTGCACTTTTCCTCATTTTGTCTTCCACCTCATAAGTCCACCTTGATCACCTTCAACACTACTCCTTGCTCACCAAATTTCCTATCTGGTACTAATGAGAGAAAATAGCATTGTGAATCATTCCTTCTGAGAATATTTGTAGTTTACTATGATATTTTTAACGGGCATTTCTTCTAATGAATGAATATAACACTAAAGTTAAAGTTTGCGGGTAGGGAGTATGGAAAAAAAGCAAGGGGCTTCTTTCTGCAACAGTTCTAAATTAATGCAGCAATTTGAAAATGACTTTGCCCTTGTGTAAACGAGGCTCAATGAGTATCACTGCATTGTATATTGTATGATATAGAGATTTGAGTGTTCCAATGCAGTCTGCTTTTTTCCAGCCTCGTCCATACTCTGACACAAACGTTCCAAAGTTGAAGAGCTCTTCCCCCTCCTTAGATAAAAAGAAATACACGCCAGGAATTTTTCATACTGGTTATAAACCTGTCAGGCTTTTAAACCAAAAACAATGAAGGAATAATTGGAACAGATGGCAGACCTCAGAGAGAATACATCCATTGGGAATACAGCTGTTGGATAAATTTGTGAGATGTTTCTTCTATGATGAATTGACTCTTTGAGAAAGCTCAGTTGCTATTCAGGAAGATCTGCGTGTGTACATATATATTTTTTCAAGTGACTTATCATAAATCACTTCTGATGTCACTCAGTCCACTTAAGTAACAACAACAAGACTGAAGTTAAAATACATCCAGATACAAAAAAATTCTCCACACAATTCTGGTCTCGCCCTCACTCACTCCCTGAAGGGCTAAACTCTTTCCTGTGGTCTGAGATTGGCAAAGTCGGCTCAGTCACAACACAAAATTGAAAACTTTGCTTCTCTGAGACTCTCAGGACAGAAGCTCTGGAAATGTACCTCCTGAGGGATTTAAAAATAAAACTTCAAGAGAATAAGAGCAGTTACAGCTTAAACAGGTTACCAGGAGGCTGGAAATTACCTTCCTTAGAGAACAACCTTAAATGGAGATCCGATCCCCGTCTGTCTGAAATGTTTTAGGTATTGAGCAGCCTGAAGGCAGAAGGAGAGCGTCAGTCAACATTTATTGAGTGCCCACTGTGTATACTGCTATGATTACAGCGGCAACCGCTACCGGAAGAATCATTTTTAACGCTCTTCAAAGCATTTTCTTGTACATTAGAGCGAAGCTCTCCTGGTTCCCTTAATTGCTCACATGCTATCGGTATGTTAATGATGCTAATTTTGACACTAACCATTATTCTGGGGGTGTTTAAGCAAGCAGCCAATATCTTGTAATTTGGCTTACAAGAGTCATTTTCTCACCAAAAAATCCATTCTTCTAATTGACAAGCCACAATCTAACCCCAAAACATTTTGCTCTTCTTTTAAACTTGATTTTGAGTACTGATAATCACTTTAGGAAGTTTTGGGAGGGAAGAAAGAAAAATGACAAATGCCACAATGTTAACCTTCTGCTTTTCCAACATAAAAGAACAGAAGAGTTGTGTATGTGGAGGCTGAAGGCCGGAAGAGGGGCAGGCTCTGGGGTAGAGCAAGCAACTTTCAGAGAAATAACACTAAGTGAGGAGTAAGAGGAAATGAGTTAAGCCCTTGTCTCTGCCAGTAACTAATACTTTTACTCATACTTTCACATTCTAAATTTCTTCAAGGCTAAAATACATGGACTATATGATTTCTAAGATCTCTTTTGGTTCTAAGATGACTCATTTTTCTATTTGCTATTTGACTTTTTGCATTTTTTTTATTTGTACCAAGAAGAACTTTAAAGTTTCCAACAGAAAGAGTGAAGGTGTACTATCTTTCTACTGAGTAGAAGAAATACGAACAAAAATTCTTAGCATCCAACAAGAAATTGAATAAATGCATTTTACCATCTTTTAATCTCTCCCTTTGCATTAATTGGCATAGGAAGCCAGTCCCGGACAAGCTAAGGCTACAGACAGATGTCAGTACTGTCTATCCCTAACATAATTAAAAGTTCGGTGACATTACTAGAAGATTGAGTATAAAAGATATCCATGAAATCCTTGCAAATCTTCTAAACCTAGCAGAATTTTTAGAACCTTTGAAGTACTTCAAACCTAATCTTAATAGTATGTTGCTAAGTATATTAGTCAGTATGGACTAATTACTATAACCAACATCTGCTATGTTCAAATGGCTTATACCATAAATGCTTGTTTCTTGACCTTGCCATGGTCCAGTGTGCACTGAAAGAGAGACTGCTTCATGTAGTCATCCTGGTACCCAAACTCCTTCCAACTGGTGGTTTCACTATCCCGAGTGACTTGGGGAAATGGAGAGAGAAAGTAGAGGATCATGTTGGGAGGATGTGAGATGGGACTGGAACTGGGAAGTGTCTAGCTGCTGCCCTAGGAAGAAGACGAGGCGGTACTGGTGATCGTCTAGCCAGGCGGTCACAATATTAGACAACTGAGAAAAAATAGAATCTAAACGATGAAATCCACCAATGTGGGAAAAGATTTATGAAAGGCTCACCAGAAGCAGAGGTATGTTACAGAATTCCCAGCTCAGCTTTTCCTTATTTAAAAGGAACCGACAGTCTGAGCAAGAGTTAATCTCAGCATGTCAGTTATCCACTTTCCAATTATTTAGAGCCTTCAAAATAGAGAATTCAAGCTCCATGCCCTTTGCCAGTCAATTTGTGGATCGGGGTTTCCCAGCAGCCATAAAGTCGTTACCTTCAGAACAATAATCCTTCTTGACATCTTCAACCTTTTGGTGACCAATATCCAAATGACCTTCCTTACAGGCTCTCCTTACCGGGATAAAATCACAATTGCTATTCTTCAGTTACAAGAAGAGGGCAAGCTGCATATGATGAAGGAGAAGTGGTGGCGGGGGAACGGATGCCCCGAGGAAGACAACAAAGAGGCCAGTGCTCTGGGAGTGGAAAATATTGGGGGCATCTTCATTGTTCTGGCTGCTGGACTGGTCCTTTCTGTGTTTGTAGCCATTGGAGAATTTATATACAAATCCCGGAAGAACAATGATATTGAACAGGTGAGTCATCTCTTTCTAGGACTAGGTAGTTCTAGCTTGCATTATCTGTCTTAAGTTTGGGGGGGTTGAAGATGCCTGCCCTTTTTTGTAACAGTCTATTGAGATTAGATGCCCAGAAGAGCCATTTCTGAGTTAGAGCAAAGAGCTACTGAATCCCTGCCAGGTGCTGCTGGCATTGCAGCCCCGTCATTTATTAATGAGAAGAAGGAAGCGCCTTATATACTAAATCCAATTAGCACTACTTGGAACGGCAGTGCAGAAATTCCAAACTCAGTTAATTTCTTGAACAGTTATTTGTTCTTATGATAGAAACCCTAGATAAAGCAAGCAAGAAATAAATCCAAAATTGGAAAAGATATAAAAAGATCTTTGAGAGAAATGTTACCATTCTTTCTTTAAGTCTAGATGCTGAGCACATGTACTAATGCAAAGCAATTTACATAAAGAGATAAATGTGGTATTTTGTAACTGAGCACTTACCTCTTTGGGAATATGATTTGTAAAAGGATAATTCACCAATTCTGGGGACCCAGGAATATGATACATTATACAGAATGGCAACAAAACATATTAGAGACTATTTTTCCAATTGTATTTCAATAGCCAACCATTTTTGCCTGTCACTTTTATCTTTGATAGAAATCACACCAGGAACTTACACCACCCTGAATGAGATGATTGTATTAAAGAGAATTCCTTCATAAGCATACTGGAATAAACAAAGTACAAAGCTCATGCCGATTGTGGTGCATTAGGCCACCCGTTCAATTTAAAGTTACTGTTAGAATTTTGCGACTATAAACAATTATTAACAGGGCTAGTTTAATGCTCAGCTGCCAATGTCCTGAAATTAATAATTTTTAATCAAGGGGTTCCACATCTTCACTTTGCACTGGGCTCTGAAAATTATGTACCATTTCTGATTAATAATTTCATACTGATCCACTTCCCTTAAGTGGAAACTCTCCTTGTAGTTCCAAAGCTGAGGGTGATTGATTATAACCTGGTTTTACCATGAAAATCCCCATGAAAATTGCAATTACAAGTCAGTTGTGAGAACATTAAGCACCCTTTTCTTAGATTTTGTTAGGAAAAAATATCTTTGCTTAAAAGGGAAAGTGGACTGTTCTGCTTTGTTTTAACTTTCAATTTGCTCTTGAGGTGTCTTGTTTTATGCAACTAATTTGAAAAATAAAAGCTTGTATATGTTATGCTTTAATGTGCTTCTCATAATTGCCAGCTTCATTTTATTTAAATTTTCATTTAAACATTCATTTTTGCTTCTGATTTATTCATTTTTTTCTATATTTTTCTCATTTCTTTTGCATGCAAGGCTTTTTGTTTCTTTTATGGACTGCAGTGTAAGCAAACCCATCCAACCAACTCCACTTCTGGAACCACTTTATCTACGGATTTAGAATGTGGCAAATTAATTCGAGAGGAGAGAGGGATTCGGACACAGTCCTCAGTTCATACTGTGTAATCAGTTAAAGGAAAAAAAGTATGCCCAGTAGAAATTGTTTCTGCTAATTGGTGTTGTTGATGATATCTGTATCTTCTAAGCATAAATAGCCAAGTTCCCTATCCCTTTAAGATAGCAAAACTCATGGACTCTAGGCATTGAATTCAATGCACTGAGAACAGATGTGCATTTTGTGTTGAAACTGAGGTGTATTGGGCTATATAAACTCTAAGAAATGTGTATTTTCCAGAATCTGCTATACCATCAAGACAATGGTTATCTCAGTTCTATATTCATGCATTAAAAATAAGTAAGTCTTTCCTCATGAAAAAGTAGATCCAAACTTTCAACAGTACAATGCATAAAAACAAAATGCAAATACTGTGGAAATGTTTTCATCTTTGTGGACTTTTTCTCTCCTCTTTCCCTCTCCCTGTCCCTTATGTTCTATAGATCCTCATGTTCAAACTACACAACCCTTACCTTTTCGTAGTAACTCCTCAACAATGTTGATGTTCAACTCAAATTGATTCCACTATTTAAAATGTATTATTTACGTAAAGACTCAAAGATGTCTTGGATTTTAAAATTTGCAAAACGTGATCCAGAAAATGAAAACTAAACTTGAAACCTCTGGCGTCACAGAAGAGCATTTGCTAAATTGAACATCACTCAGGAAGGCACAACACAGTCAAGAATGATCCCTGGGTAGAAATTCATTATAATCAAGTTTTCACGTAACATTTACTTGACAATCCTCTGTAGGTTCAGATCATAGTATGCTTAGAGTCTCTAAAGAACTGTGATTTTTTTTTCATGCTACAGATTATTTCCTGCAAGCTCAAACAAGGTCCTAAACAAGGAACTAACGCATAACACCTTCTATTTTCCACTTACTCACTCTCACTCTGCACTGATGAACATCTTTTCACCAGACGTTATTTTATCCCCTTCCTACTGACCCGGGATAGAGTGGTTGTTCTCATAGCAATCTTTTCTGAGCGTTGCCACTTTCACACTCATTTCTCTGAACCCTTCGTCATTATCAATTCATTCCAAGCATACTGGGGAGAAGGGCAAGGAGGAGAAAATAAATAGAGGAAAGAATTTCCATACACATTACAGATCTCTGTAGATTTATTTTCCACCTGCATTCAAAATGTTGTAAATAATTCCCACTCTCACTCAGCTTGGTGACATAGAATACCAACTGCATTCTTAATTTGTTGTTATGAAGGATATCTGCTGTCCCTCCAAGATTCTTGCCTCTTCACAGTGAGTAGGGGAATTGAAGATGCCTTTCATCTTTCCTCAATATGGAATAAGTCGGTCTTTGTTCTTTTTAATGAGATTACATTTTGACATATGAATTTAGCCCTCAAAACATATTTCTCAGAAGTAAAGATAAGCCATCTGTGCAATCAGGTAGCATTTTGCCTTCTCTATGCTTAGCTTTAAATGGGCTCCAAATTATGAACCACAGGTCTCTCCAGTCAACATTATATTTCTCCAGTAAAGCATGTTTAGGAAAGTTGACTCTTGCCCTGATTGTTTCTCAGTCTTACTTTCTTCTTTAAATAAATGTACTTTTAAGAAAATATCTATAAACTACACCAACATTTATTTACTATTATTGAAGTGAAAGCACCATAATTTGTCCTAGGTCAGAGTTTGCATCTTCCTAATCGATAAGAGTCAGATCTTGGAAAAAATATTTTATTTTTCATAACTCATTGATTCTGTATATAGAAATCACAAATTACATAAGTTTATATTCCCAAGGGCTATTTAATAAATCAAAGATGCTGCCAAAAAATTATAAAGGTGATTGATGAAGTTTAGATGATCAAAATTAGTAATAACAAAATTCACTTTTCTACAGAGACTATCTTTTAAAATTGTGACTCAGAGGTTTGGATAAAATTAATATTTGTGTGCCACTTTAAGCTGTATACTACCTACTCCTGATATTTATATGTTATTTTATAGTTTTCAAAATGTCTTGAAATGTTCAAAATGATACAGCATTACAGTTAATCCTTTCAACAATTTTATTTCAGCTTTACTAACAGAGGAATAGATATTAGTCAGCCTGGAGTCCTAGATTTTAGAATCAGAAGAAAATTTTCAAAATCAACCAAACTTAGGTACAAGTTCTAGCACAGCCACATGCTGAATGGGATCACACACAAGTGAATCTCTCAGAGCCTTGGTTTCTTAATATGTAACACCAGGACATAATTTCTAGGTCATAAGGTTATACTGAAGAAGTATCTTTCACAGTGGGTCCTATTGGAAAGTGTTACTTAAATAAGATTTTCCTGGTCAAGGGACTGATGGAGCATTATTCTAAACACTCCTTCAACTGCATGATATCTCAGTGTGTTTAATATGCTATGATGCATTGGGAATTTTCAACAAGATTGGAAAGTATTCAGTATTTCCCAAACTTATTAGATAACAGAAGCTATTTTTCCCCAAAAGCATCTTGACAGACCATTGTTCTACAGATAATACTCCAGAGAACACTGGGGCGATGATGTGTATCTCATCCAGTGATAATGTACACAACACATTAGCCATGCCTGGCACAAAGCTGCCACTTAATAAACAATAGTTTTGGTTTGGGGGTAATTTTTAATTTCTCTGAGCTTCAATTTCCTCAGTTGTAAAATGAAGGTAATCTGTTGACCTATATTTACAACAGAAGGTAATCTGTTGACCTGTATTTACAACAGAAGGTAATCTGTTGACCTGTATTTACCAGGAGAATTAAATGAAATAATATCATGGCATAGAAAATGAGATCATTTATAAGAATCCTGTTAAAAGATACTGGTTAACAGATGTTAGTTCCTTATAGAAAAATTAAATATTCTTCTCTGGTCAGCGGTCAGTAAGTACAATTTATCATGCATCTTAATACAGAGTCAGTTTGGAAAGGAAATTTTCCAGTTTAGAGGTTCAAATTATATCTAAAACCGTATTTCCTTATATAAGCATTAAAAATCAAGGGCAATTTCATTGCACTCAAGAGAAGGACCCATATCAGCAATATGTGAGGATCTAGTAGAAGTTTTGAGCCTCGTCTCTAGAAATTCTAATTTGATTATTCTGGAATGGGGGGAAGGACAATAGCTTTTTTTTTTTTTTTTTTTTTAGATAACCAGTTGATTCTCTTGTGTAGTAGAGACCTAAAGCATAATCTTATGCATATAATTGGTATTCAGTAACTCAACTGATGTTTATTGATTGATTCTAGAGATATGATCACTAATTTGAAGCAAGATATACAGCACATATTTGGCATCAATAGACCCTCTCTAGAGAGAATTCAAAAAGAAACCGAACATCTTTGAGATAAAAATTTCATTATATTCAATTGACAACCTTCATATTTAGTTATAGGTGCTACGCCTACTCAAAATGATCAAATCAGTTTAATTGGTCTCTGCACCTTTTTTCCCTCAGAGACGTCCATACATTTCAGAAATGTAGGTTCCTTACATTCTCTTCTTTCTCCTTTTATACATGCCCTAGATAACCAGTTCTTAATATCAAGTAAATAACCACTGAGACCACAGTGACCCCACCAAGGGCCATTGCATTTTAGTGAAATTTGGAAAAAAAGGGGCTTGAACATGAAAAAAAATTTTCAAACTCTGTTTTTACATCATTAGTTCTCAGACTTTGGTGTACCTCAGAATCACCGAGGGAAATTACTTAAAATATCGATTATGGGTTTTATCTCCGTAGATTCCTTCTCAGTGATTGTAATCCAGGAACTGGCATTTTTAACAAAATCTGAAAGTGAATGCTTAAAACTACTTGTGCACATTAGTTTTCATGAAAATTAGCTTAAATATAGCAGTTTTCCCCGAATTTAGGTCATGTACATGAGTTTTTATTAAAACTATCTTCAGTACAAGAGGTTTGTAAAATAAAGAGGTTTTCTTACATGAGTTTTTTCCCAACAATATTAAATACAAGTGTTTAAAACTGTTGGTAAGCACGAGTTTTCTTTAAAGCTTGATGGCTGAGATGCTTAGCTGAAAGAAGAGAAGATCCATGGAAGGTGTGAGCAATGTCTTCAGATAGCCAGAAGACATTTGCATAAAACGGGGAGTGTTTCTTGGTCCAGATCCACAAATAAAACAAATGAATGGCAGTGAAAGAGATTTCACATAAAATACAGCAAAATTTTTCTAACAATTAAAAAAATAAATAAAGCTAGATGGAATGCAGCAATTTGACTTCAATTTAAATGGTAAGAGTGAGATTTTATTAACATTGGCAGTTTATCTGTGGATTATACTTTGAGGAAGATTGTTTCAAGTTAGCAAGGGAGCACAGATATGAAAATATTGAACAAGTACATCAAGAATTATGGAACACATAATGTTATCTCATCTGGTTCCTGACAAGCCTGTTTATAAGCCAATGCAGTAAGAAAAAAAAAAAAGCTGATTTTTGTCTTAAACTAAAATTATAAGCTGAATTATTTTAGAGTCTTTTCAGCAAAATTGGAACTACCTAAGGAACACATGATGGGTAGAGATAATGCCCTTAGGAAAATCAGCTGGATCGTATAGTTAAACCTTCTCCCCAAATTATTTCCAAATACCTTACTGCATTTGACTAGCATTATATTATGTTCTATGTAAGCCATCTATGGCAAAGTAGCAAAACAATGAATCTTGATTAGTTTCCAAGCCCATGACCCTTTACACTATTTCCCAGTAAGCAATTTAAAAGTAGCCTGGCTTTGAAAAGCAAAAGGAAAGCAAAGCATTCTTACTTCTTGCACTATTTTCTGCACATCTGACTGTGCCAAATAGCATTATTAATTAACTCTTATAGATAATGAAAAATTTCTGCTTGATGCTGCAGTTTTAACTTGCCTTCAGGAACCATCTCATTATGCTTCCCACAGTTATGGAATTTTATATGCACAGATGCACAAGCATATTAAAATCATTTTTGCTTTCAAAATCCTCTCCATAGAGACTGATGTCATGGAAAATGGGATTCTCCTTTAAATTTTAAAAGAAATTCTATTTGCACAAATAAGAACATTTTTGTGATAGAAAACCAAATGTTCTGTGTGGTTTCACATGCTACAGAATCTGAGCTTTGTAATCGGCAATCCAAATAGGGCTAATTGGCCAAATTGCACAATACCACCATATCTCCATATTACAACATACACATCTAGATACAGACAAATATATTGAGTAAGACCTGAGTGATGTAAAGAAGTTACTGTTATTCCGTTTATCCACTAAGCTTAAGTTAGTAGGGCCAGAATTTTCTTTCTGTCCAATTTTTTAACTGAAGTGTTTAGACTTCAAATATTCGGATTTTTCATCTCAAAAAAAAAAAAAAATGGTACTCTGATCACTTAGTCTTTACCAACCATAAGAACAGAGAAACTACTGTCCACAGATAACCCACGTTCACTTCACATTTATCTTAAGTCCTAAGTGTCACTTGGCACATTATCAGATGCCTCCAAGTGTCCTGAGCTTCATTTCTTTGTAGTCTGATCACTTTATTTAGCAAGTGATTTGGAGAACTCTCAATAGGTTTTTTCTGTAATTGTGCAAAGAGGCTTTTCTTTGCCTGGAAAACCAAACATTCATCAATTCACAGAGAGGCCAGGAAGTAATTAATATCCATTTAGAAATAACTTTTCCAGGGTACAATGGCAGTGTCTTCCAAATCACACATACTCTAAAAGGTATAAATGGCTCAATGGAAATGTGACCTGGGAATCACAAGCAAAGAATGCAGGTGTCTGTGCTGTTACTGAATAGGTATGTGACCTTGGGCAAGTCATTGTTCTTCCCTCATTCTCAGTCTTCCCATCTGTGGAATTAGGGGGTGACATTTAAAGTTCCCTTTCAGCCACAATATTTTTTAAATTGGATAAGAATTGAGAAATAAATAAAAACATGGAAGCAGGACAAAAAAAAAGCCTTGGCCAAATACAAATATAAATAATAATAAATAATATTGTGCGGTTACCTTGAACGTATTAAATTCTTACTGCCATAAGCAGAATTACCTATTCCTGCCCATGACGCAGGATGGAATGGTTCACTATATCTATAGATGTATAATGGTTCTCTATATCTATAGATATAGAGAAAAGCATCAAAGAGTGAAACAGTTCTCATCCACTCATAAGCAAAACATTACAAACACAGGGAAGGCTGTAGAAGTAGAATCATTCTAGACTTTGATGAGCCTACAGGATAGGTAAAAACAAAAACAAAATAAAACAAACAAATGAGTCAAACAAAGACATATGGCTAGAAGTTATCTGAAGTATGGAACTGATTACATTCTCAATCACAATTCAAGAAAGGGGATATCAATGGGACTGGAGTGCATGGGGGAAAACTATTCTGTAAGTGGAACTTAAATTCTGCTAAAGACAAAGGGAAACAAAGAAAAGACTGGTGTGCTTTTATTGTTTATTGCTTTTACCCCTATCCTCCTCCACCCTCAAGCACAAAGATTTTTTATATATATTGCTTCCAAGCTGGACATGAATCAAACTCTTAGCTTTTGAGTTTTAAGCAGACTTTACAGATTTGTAGCACAGACAAAAATCTTGAAAACCATGGCTTTCAGGCTAAAGAACCAGGTGTTTCATTGAGTAATTAGTTGTTATAATTCAAATAGCTTATCTTTAATTAGCAGGAGCCAAAACCCAGAGGCCCTAAGTTGGAGAAATGCACAAAATGATGTTTTCTTATTTTTGAAGGAAAACAGGATTTTCATGTCCCATGAAACATGAAATCACGAAAACAGGATTTTCATGTTCTAATCCTGACCAGCTTCTGACCCCTAGGAAAGAAGAGATGAGTGGGAGGGAAGTAATTAAAACTTGGTGGTACCAGAAACCCTAAGAGAAGGACCCATCACCATTCCTGAGCCAAGTCCCAACTTGAGAACAGGAAAATAGAAACCTCAGAAAAGTTCAGGGGGTATCCTAAACAGAAAATGCTATTTTGAGGTTCAGAGGGTGCCCAGGAGGTGGCAAAACTTGAGAGAAATTTTATATCCAACTGTCTCCAGAATGGTGGAATAGCAATGTCTAGGCCATGAACATTGAACAGCTTCATAGTCCTGCCCTGTCCTAGAGCATCTCAGAGAAAGAAATGAAAACTCTATGGTACTTCCCAATGAAGAGCTTTGTGGAAGAGTTGAGAGAACCAGTGGACTGAAAGAGTTGAGGCTGGAGTAGAAAAGACTCAGTGTGACATGGAGACCATAGAGAGGCCACAAGCATCTCAGAGAACACGGTGGAGAGAGAGAACGCAGCATCCAAGACCTCCTAGGATGCCACATCCCAGCGGAAGCGAAAGGACAGAGCATGGCCATAGACTAGCTGCTCCCACTATCACCAATGCCCAGGCCCTCTATTAAACTCTCTTACATGCAGATGCACCTGGGAAAGAAGAGGAAAAGGGACATGGGGAGGGACTCATTTTAACTCAGCCATTAACCAAAAGAAACTTAGTTTTAGACCAAGAGTGAGTTACCTTGAGATGATAATATCCACTAGCAGACAGGGATCTCTAAGCTAAGGTGGGATCTGTTATTTTTTTTAATGGCAACACATAATTTTCTTGCACACTTAAGTTTATAGCTTGAGAAGAATGTATGTCCACTACATAAGAGCATAAGCTGGTATTGCAAGGACTCTGTGGTAGCTGAGTTTGTGCATGTCCACACATGCACTATGAACAACTTAAAACCCTCCATCAGGCTCAGTTTACCTCAAGGCTAAGGCCATTCTCTATACGAGAAGGGACATACAAAAAATTTCTTAGAAGTTTATTTTTATGGCCCTAACTCAGCTTCTGAGTTACTGAAAGGAACAGGCCCTCTTGTCCATATGGTAATGGAAAGTCGGTCCTCATAGGATCATCCCAGGCCTTCAACATGGAGGCCCGGTCAGGTACATATGAGACTAATATTCAGAGGAAATGTGCAGGCTCTGAGCTTGCAAGAGATGCTGAGGCAGGCTCAGGTGATGTAGAGAAGCCAGAAAGAAGACAGAAGGCCAAAGAAGATAGTCACATTGGCCTCTGATGATGATTTCAGACAGGAGAAAGGTACTGTGGGTACTTTGGATTGGCATGCAAACTCACATTTCTGCCATTTTTAAGCAAGGAGAGTTGCTTACCTCTGGAATATGTCTGGCCCACCTGAGGCTTATCCTCAGAGCTAAAACACTTTCTGCTCTCTGGTCATAACATTTGAGTGGCCACTTTGGAGCACCTCTCCATACCTATCAGCCACTTTCGTACCCACTCTAGGGCAATGAAAAGTTTCAGGTGCTCTTGAGCACCCTTCAGAGGCCATGAGGCAGAAGACAATCTCCAACTGGCCTGATGATCGGCTTTGATGCCATTTCTGCACTCTAATGACTGCTTCCTCTGAGTCTGGGACAGAGTGGGCACAATTTCCCTGTGTTTTCAGATTCTCACAACTATTAAGCTGTCCCACATTTATTTGCCTTATCTTACCCCGTGGGAGTTTAATCCCAAAAGTGGCAAGTAAGGGGCTCCTTCCCTGGTGTTCTTTAGCGTTAGGCTCTCCCAGCCCCTAGCTGGATGATTCTCCTTGAAAACAGACACAGAACTGTCCTAGCTTCCTACCCCAGCCCCAGCCCCACCAGCTGGGCCCTGAAGGCTCTAAGGCAAACTCTTACAATTCAAAGTGCCTCCTTTTTCCTTCTTTCAAACACCTGGCTGTTGTAATTAATAGCTTCAAAGACAGCAGTGGCTTCTATAGATCCACAAAAATCTATTTAAGAACTCAAAGCTACAAATTTTACTTTTTTTTTCTTTCTATGTCATCCCTACCCTGAGGGCAATGCATATAAAAGCTCTTGCTATAACTTTAAAAGTGGAAAAAGGGTTCAGATTCAGAAGATTTGGAAAAAGCCCATGGATTAATATCAAAATGGAGTACTGCTCCAGTATTAACCTTACTTTTCAAAGTTTTCCATGAAATACCTAACATTAGAGGAGAATGAACTGATACCCTAACAGTTTGGATATAGAGCCCTGAGCAGGCACCTCAAGTGAAAAATGAAAAATTTCTTTAAGAATTCTAAAAAATAAATAAATAAATAATATATATGTGTGTGGGTATATATACATATATATATGTATATATGTATATGTATATACACACACATATGTATATACACACACACACATACATATACCTCCGACTATACACTTACATTTATTTTAATGAAAGAAAAATTTTCTAAATACAATCTTTAATAAAGATGGACCCGAAAAAGATGATCCTCATGTATCTGGTGTCACTGAGTAACACTGTGTCCCCCACAGGTGTATGTTTATGATTTGAAGGAACTCAGATTGGAAAACACGGAATTCTGGGGTATGCACTCATGCAAAGAATTAGCTAACATCTAGGATCTGAGAAAGCGAAGACGTTGGCATCGAGCCTCAAGTGTGGGGACAAAAAAAGATAAAGTAGAGGAATTGAGAGGGAAAATTGAGATATAGATATGGTGAAAATATAAAATTAAAAAGAGCTAGGAAAATAAGTTACAGGGACTGATGAACTACAGCCAAAGGAAAGACAAGGCTGAAGGGAGTGGAGAAGTACTTTAAACGTTGAAGGTGCAGGAAAATGGGCTGGGTGATGAGTGGCTTCTGGGTCACAGGTGGGGATAAGCGGACCACATGTTGAAGTTCTAGTTCAGTGTCTAGATTTCCTCTACCCCAAAATTTGGGGCACAGGTTAGGAGATGAGACTCAGCTCCAATATTAGCTTTCAGGCACAATTAATCATAACCACTATTCTGAAAGCTAATATGATGGCTGACTCCTAACCTCTCAAATTCATTTTTAAGTCCAAAAATGGTTGCGTAAGAAATGGCCCAGGGATTCTGAATGAACCAGGAAACTGATAAAACAAGAGTAGAGGTAGCTAAATTCTGAGCTCTGGGATACAAGAACTTTACACAAAGATTGTGTACACGTGGCTACTCCAACAATTCACCTCTCCCTTCCTTAACATTATTAATGGGACATCACTGGAGTTTGATCTCTGCTTTTAGATCATCAGTTATCCTGTGAAGACATAAAAGACATAAAACATGTATGCAGATGGGTGACCAAACTTTCCAAAGTCTTAAGGTAGCAAATGTACGAATAGAATTCTTCCATCCTTATTCTTTAAAAAGTTTGTTTCCTGACATTTTGAACATTCTGGGTTGTTCCCACATTGAACCTCAGAGTTTAAAAATGTTAAGTATGTGAATGCTTAGAACTTTTTCTTAAAAAGAAAAAATCATCAAGACGCAGTCTCCACAGATTGGCAATAGTAATTTGACCAAACCAATAAAATAACAGCAATGATACTCAAATTATTTCTCAGTAACCTATTCCTTGGTTTCTATATTTCACTAAAATTTGGTCTATTTTACTAACAATGGTCCTTAGAAAAAGACTTCAGATTAGAGCTTGCTCTCAAGTTAAAGCAGATCTATATAAAAGGAAAGATTTTATATCTATAAGATGACACAAATATTATCTATATCTTTCTTCAGCACATAATGTGAAAATTTATTAGATAATGTCACAGACCACTTCAAGGGTCTTTAAATAAGAAGCCTAATAAAGTAGCAAAAGAAACCTATTAAAAATGTAAGATGTGTGCATTCCAAGCAGTTCTTCTAAATGTACCAATGAATAAAAGCACTGAATACATAAATGTTAAATATACAATGACAAATCAATATGATATTCACAATCTGATGCCAAGTTTGCAACTAGTCTGAAAGCCATTCTCAGTCAGCCTAGCCTCCATCTTTTCAATATTACAAACTCAAATCAAATTTTAGAACACAGTGTTTCCTATAATGTAAAAGAAATCACTCTCCACCGCTAGACTAATTTTTTTTAGGGTAGTTTATTTTAGGTACAAAACAAGAACTTGATTATCTCCTCCTACCCTTTCCAAGGGAATATTTGTAGTATAAGGATAAAGGTGTCAGGAAAGAAGAATAATATATATTCCGGTTCACATCAGTACCAGGAAATCAAATATTAGGGATTAATCCAAAGGAGCTGCCATGCTGTCAGCAATTACTTTTAAAAATCAAGCCAAAGAGGAAGGTAAAAGAAAGCAAAAGAAGGCAGGAGAAGAGAAGGATGGAGGGCAGGTGGGGGCCGGAGGCGGGAGGCGGGAGGCGGGGGGCGGGGGAGGGGGGGAGAGCGGTCACTCAAGACACACCGCAGGCACAAAAGTGGAGAAGAAGAATGGCTCTCTGCCAAATAAACAAGCAAATCTTTTACCTTGTAAAACCAGAAAAGTTACAGGACTCGCTGAAGCTTCACTTGCGGTTTCTAGCAGACTACTTGTACCTCAGTTTCCTTCCCTCTACAAGAGAAGTCACAGGCGCGCATGCGCACACACTTGCACTTGCGCACACACATACACACCTATCTTCGGACGATGTCCAGAGCAGCGTAAAAGGCACTAACATAGTTTATTGGTATAAACCCATTTATTTGTAAGTGAATTTTCCTATCAGACTTGTCATCATAGGGCTTCATTATCAATGGGTTCAGAAGCAGGGATAATTTTTTTAAATGGCAAGGGACTGCAGTTAATTTTCATTTACTTCTTATGCTTGAACACCTATCCTTTACAGGCAAGATACAAGCTCTCATAAAACCTATTACTACATAAATACTGAAACGTGTCATGAGCTAAGTAAAACAAGTAAATAAGCATTGAAAATGCTATGTATTAAACATGTAGAGAACTTTGAAACACTGGTATAAACAAAGAATTGGTGTATAGAAAGGCACACAATGGCTAAAATTAAAGGAGAATCAACCTTTCACTGTTCTTCCCTTCCATCCAAAAAACAAAACCAAAAAAACAAACAAAACAAAATACAGATAGCGAGTTCCATAGACTTAAAATATTTTCGGTGACATAGACATTCCATAGACTTAAAATATTTTCAGTGACATATACAATGTTACTTTAAAGAAAGAGAGTACTCACTATGGGCCAGGCATTGTGCAAAGTGTTTTGCAGGTACCCGCCCCACCATTCCCAAAACAACTCAATGAAAAGACTTCTCCTATTGTTTCCATTTTATTGATAAGGAAACTGAGTCAAAGAGAAACTAAATGTCTTGCCCTGTGTAACCCAGCTACTGGGCACTATAGCTAAAATTTAAACTCCAGCATTCTCATACCTGGCCAATTCACAACTATAATTCATGGTTATATATGTAGACACATTGAAAATGTGAACTCCATCCACCAGACGAAAGAGGACCCAGGAGGCAAGCTAGAGGGGAATTTCCAGTCTCCAAAGCACTAGAGGGTACTGCTGGGGTATCTATCCTACCCCTAATTTCCCTGCCTACTGAATATGGCAGCTAGGGGGTCTTCCATGTGTCTGACACTTTCTAATGAAGTTAGTTTAGGAATTTAAACTTCTATGTTTAAACCCAATTTTGTATGGCCCTCTGAACACAAGGGAGTTCATGAACCATGTCCAGAAATAGAAGCTTTGGAAAGCTACTTAAATTTTTATCCTAATTCAGAAGCTCAATATATATTAATATATTGATATATTAATATATACATATAATCTATATTATCTTTAATTCTGAGATTATAAAAAGCAAATTGAAGAATGAATAGGAGACCTTCCCTTGTCACTCTGTGCTGAGAGATGACCTTCACAGTTTCATTTCCTGTGGATACAAGAGTGTGTGGTTTGCTTGAGCATGAGCTCAAGGCTGGTAGGGACCTTAAAGGTCATCTTGCCTTATGACTACAGCAAAAACTTGGAAGCAGAAAGGTCAGTCCCAATATCTTGCCATTTTCTTTTTTGACAGTTGGAGACAAAGTGAGAATCAAAAAGAAATCATTGTTTGTGACCAAAGACAGAAAAACCAGACCACTCATAAAACTATATTTATATTCACTTTCATGCTGGCAGCAAGAAATAAATACTTGGGGTTGATCAAAAGAATAGACATTTGTTATATTTTAAGGCAATACAAAATTTGAAGGAAGATTATATTTTTAAAGAGAAATATAATTGAAACATATTGTCAAGATAAGATCTGTGACTGCCCTTCTACCCAAAATAAGAGAGAGAGAGAGAGGGTTTCAAATCCCCTCCTGGTTTTGTCTCTTGTGGGAACCACATTTGGAGACTTGCTTTGGTAGTTTTAGTGCAAAATAAAGAGAAATGTCTAAAATCAAATGTTTTGAGAGTTGAAATAAAACACAAAGATTGCAATTTCTAAACATATATTTATAGGAAAAGAATCTACAAAAGCTCTTTATAGTGGTTCAATAAAAAAGAATTAATCAAGGTGTTGGAGATTTTAAGTGAAAGCAATTGAGTCTGGGAAGTCAGATGGACTGAGTTCAAATACGAGCTTTTTCTCTTACAGACCACATTTTCTGGGCAAATTACTTAATATCTCCAATAATAAATTTCCCTATCTACATAATGGGCGTAATAATTCCTACCTTATAAGATTGCTGTGAGATTTGTGTATAATAGTGTGGGGTATAAATTCCTTGGCACTTCTTCCTTCTTTCTCTCTCTCCCTTCCATTTTAATGATCTTCCTGAAATTAGAAATGTGCTGTGCAAAAACAAAAAACAAAAAACAAAAAACCTTACACTAAAATAAATATCTGAGCAAAAGTTGCAAAACTCCAATGCAATACCATCTACCACAAAGGCACTGTAAAACATTCAGTTCATCTTAGTAGCAACACATAAATTTCACATCACATTATGCTACAAAAAAAAAAAAAAAAAAACATTAAATTTAACTTGTGACATACTGTAATATTTTTTGGAAGTGTAATTCACAGAAAACATTTTGAAGTTTTTCTTTGTGTGACATGATCCCCCTCTCAGTTCACTGAAGACACAGCTTACCATTTGAAAGAAAATTAACATGCATGCCATGAATTTTCAGTACTATAAGAAAATGGAAATGAAATCCAAATCCTATAAACACTCATGTGTAAAAGAGACAAAAATTCATATGAAAACTACTACTTTTTTAGAGATGTGTGTCTGATAGACCAGTAATTTACATCTAAGATCTAAATTTGTCTTTCTAGTTTTCAAATCAAGTAGAAAAATTAAAAATACTGCTTATTTACGCACGCCTGGGTGGCTCAGTCAGTTAAGCATCCTAACCCTTGGTTTCAGCTCAGGTCAGGATCTCAGGGTCATGAGATCAAGCCCCACCTATCACTCCACACTCAGCGTGGAGTCGGCTGGGGATTCTCTCTCTCTTTTCCCTGTGGTCTTCTTCCTGTGCTCTCTCTCTCTCTCTAGTAATTTTTTTTTAAAATACTGTTTATTTAAACTATATCAACTCTTCTGTGGAACAAAAATAGAGTGTAAATTTTCAAAAATACATGTCGCCTGTTGATATGCAAGGACTGCAAGAGACATTTCATACTTTGCACACATGAAACACCAATTTCTTCCTATCAGGCCCTCACAACTAGAGAAATCAGCTGGTGGTATGTCATAACATATCCATTTTGTGAGTTAATCACAAATGAGTCACACAGTTACCCTTCCGCACACTTTACCAAAGGCTTTGGGGTTTGAAGGATGTTTTAAGGGTGATCTCATAAAAAACAATACTACTTTATAGAAGTCTCTATAAGCAGGAATTTGTCACTCAACGATCTTATCTTGGCTGGAAGAAATGACAGCAAATTATGCTTTATTATAGCATTTGTATACTGTGCATGTGAATCCATACAGTGTAATTGTAATAGATCTGTATGTATATATGCCATCTGCATATGTGTGATATTTCATAATCATTGCTCCATTTTCTCCTTGTATTATGCCATCATCGTTGCTGTGCGGTTCAGTACCATATTATTTTCATTTCAACCACAGCTGCATCATTGCTGCTGCCAGATCTCTGTTTTTTTTTTGGAGAAAATATACAATTTAAAATTGTTTTTTTTTCTTTTTTTTTATCAGAAAGGAAAGTCATCAAGAATTAGATTTTATTTTAGGAACAAAGTAAGGTTTCATGGGAGAAAAAAACAAAGCCTTGGTGTAGAGAAGGTTTGTTCATTTTCTATAGCATTACTGAAGTGTCCGTATGCCTTGATAAACCTATCAATGTTTGGATCATCTCAGTGGGGGAAATGACTTAACTTTATTTTGGTATCTCAGCAAAGGTAAGTTGTCTATTTTGAGAGCCTAACTGGGTAGTCTTATACTACTGCATCTGTGAATGAAACCCCTAAGTTTGCCCAGCTAGCTTGCTGCCTCCTTTTCCCCAAATAGAAAAGGCAGATGGCCAGTGGGTGGAGGAGGAGGTGTGGGAACTGGCCGGGAACTTACTCTGTGGCAGAGTTGCCTTAGACCAACATCTCATATTCATAAAAACCTAGGTGAGAGACAAACCAGTGGAGGAAGGAGCTAGTTTGGCTACACTGATGCTCTATTATTTCATGTTCTCTAGTGTCTCTCTTTCAATGCCATCATGGAAGAACTGGGAATCTCCCTCAAAAATCAGAAAAAGCTAAAGAAAAAGTCGAGAACTAAGGGGAAATCTCCCTTCACAAGTATCCTTACTTGTCATCAGAGACGAACTCAGAGGAAAGAGACTGTGGCGTAATCCAAGAACACATCTACAGGCAGCTTTCAGAAAGAAAAACGATATGTTCTCTGCAGGTTTTGGGAGAAGGATTCCTGACAAGTGTGTGATGTGTTTCCATGTATCTATATACATAACTCTGGTTATGTATATAGATATAAGAAATACAAAAGCTTAAGAAGCTCTCACATAGACAGTGCTTGGGAAGCGGCACTGATTCTTTTGAAATGAATTTGTATGCTCACTTACTTTGCCTTTTCTCTCTTCTGGATAAATTGCTGTATGTGCTTTCTAAATAATAATAAAACAACAGGGTTTTTTTTTTTCCAGAAAAAATCAGAGTGTTGGTTTCTTCCCCTTTTCTCAGCTCCCGTTCACAAGGTTTGGTTGCCAAGTGTCATCTGTTGTTAGTTATTTTGATGACCCTTCTTACCTATTCAGACAGAATCATTTCTAAGTAAAAAAAAAAAAATACTTTTAGTTCGTACCAAATACCTAACTATTATAGTAAAGTAAAACTATTTATCTTTGTGCTTCAAAATCTAACTTCATAAATACTTTAAAATGGCACTTGGAATATCGGTGAGTATAAGATAAAGGGATTCTAAAAAAAGGGATGCATTCATTCAAAAAATAGAGGTGTCTACCACATTCTGGACACCATTCTGGGTTCTGGGGATACTGTGGTGAGGAAGGCAGAGATGGTCCCTGCCCTCACGTAGTTTATAGTTAAACAAAAAAGAAAAACATTCTATTGCTCAAAGAGGGATTACCACTTGCTCTGTGGAAGCCAGGAGCAGAAGGAACATGCAGGAGAAGGATTCAATCAAGGCTGTCTTCTTCATGAAGGAAAGTATAGCTCAACTAGGATGTTGACAAGTTAATCAGGTGAAGGGAGGAACATAAGATGGAGACTCAAGCGTTCCAGGCTGAGGAAGCAGCATATCTGAAGACCCTGAGAGAAGAGCAACTAGGGTTAGAAAGGAGATGGATGTGGCAAAACACAAGGGGATGCAATGGGCCTGATAGGTGACAATCACTCTGGATGAAAAGTCAAGAAAGGATTGAAGGCAAGGAGCCTGAGGAGCGGCATGCAGAGCACTGGATGATGGAGGTAACTTAGAGGCACAACTCACGTGGCCAGAGATTCAGATGGCAGTCATGAGGGAGGGAAGAACGGGGTTAAGAAAAAGTCCAGGATTGGGGTAGGGGGAGAGGGAAGCTTATTGGGAACCAATGGGAAAAGAGCAGGCATTGGATCAATATTTCATATGATTAAGTCCCATTAGTTTCTGTAGGATGATTCTATAACTAAAAGAATCTTTTAATATAGTCTCTATAAAGTTCAAGTACAAAAATGTTTCTAGACATAAAAAGAAAAAAATCGGGGCGCCTGGGTGGCTCAGTCGTTAAGCGTCTGCCTTCGGCTCAGGTCATGATCCCAGAGTCCTGGGATCGAGCCCCACATCGGGCTCTCTGCTCAGCAGGGAGCGTGCTTCTCCCACTACCATTCCCTCTGCTTCTCTGCTTGTGTTCCCTCTCTCGCTGTGTTTCTCTCTATCAAATAAATAAAATCTTTAAAAAAAAAATCACCTTTAAAATAGCAATAACAGATACTGGACAGATATTTTCTGTGATTATGATCAATGCTTAGATTTGAGATCAGTCAGAATTAGAAGACAATATATTTCATTCAAAAATGCATTAAGATGCTTACATAAAAACCACAAAGATGCTTACATTGAAAACAATATGCTTAAATATAGAAACAGATAGAAAAACAAACAGAAATATGGTATATCCAACAACTGAAGACAGACTAGAATGATAATATATTAGAGGGGAACATGTCATTTATTCAGTTCACTAAAAATTATACCAAAGTCATACTATTCTCCATTTTCTAATGTGACAGTATGATACCTTTCTCTCATTTCAGAAAAATATTACTGTATCTTTTCACAGTCTGTTACAGTAATTTGTGGGAAAAGAAGTATTTCAACTTCTAATAACTAAAATATGTTGTGTGTCAATCTGGTTTATAGGTACTTTAAGGCCCACTAACCATTTTCCTTTTCACTTAGCCATAAGTGCATTTTCCTTCAAGGCATATGATACTTGCTATGAGTAAACTGGTTAAAAAATAAGATTGAACTAGGCAAAATTGCAGAATAGGACTTTTATGGCAACTACTAAATGTGCATTATCATCTTCCTTCCCCCACCCCAATACTTCCATTCTGAAAGTATGTTTGGTGTGAATGCATGTACACATGTTTCTGTGCGTCTCTATATGTTAGGGCGAAGAACAGAGTAAGATAGGGAGTTCAGAGAAGAGAAAAAGAAGAAATTGTGGAATATTTGGAACTTGATGCAGAGAAATCCCTGAGGAGAACAACCATTAATCTTGGAGATTTTCATCCCTTTCACCAAAGAGCAGTGATTAATATACAGTTATGTGGAAATCAATGGCAAAGTTAATTAAAAACTGGATCTTACATTTCTTCCTTCAGCAATTTCTTGATGCTAATAGAAAAAGATTGCCCAGGTGAAATATTCAGCCAAAAAGAAGGAGGTCAGTGTTGATTGAAAGACAATGTTCATGGCTAAGATTTATTTTCCTTTTCAAGTTTCCCATCTGGGCCCTTCTTGACTTCAGTACAGAGAAAGGGGAAGAAACAATTCCTTGCTTGCATTGACCTCATGGGGTTGTAGACACATCTAGGAGCTCAGAGTTTTCAATCCTTAGGCCAGAAGAAGCTGGAGAGAGAAATGAGAAGGAAGTGGGTCAAAGAAATTAGACAAAGATCAAATAGATCAAACTTTTTGTTCTTTGTCTCAGCAGTTCCTGCTTTAATTTAACCCTTTGCTTGACTCAAAAGACTAAACATGTTCTTTTTTTATGTCAAGTTTTTATTTTAATTCTAATTAATTAACATATATAGTAAAATTGGTCTCAGGTGTAGAATTTAGTGATTCTTTGCTTACATATAACACCTAGTGCTCTTCACAAGCGTCCTTCCTAATACCCAACACCCATTTAACCAGCCCCCATCCTCCTCTCCTCCAGTGAACCCTCAGTTTGTTCCCTATAGTTAAGGATCTCTTATACTTTGCTTCCCTCTCTCAATCAAGAAGCTCCTGGGATTGTTGTTTCAAAGGAGGAATAATGTAAGAGTAACTATTCTGGGAAAGGTATCCTGGGAGCTATCCATGCAGTCGTGATTTTTTTGAAAGAAACATAAGGTCTACCAGTCCCAAAAGATGAGGTCCACCAGAATTTCTCCAACATCAGAGGAGCCAATGTATTTGGTAACAAAATGAAGCATTATCTAAAAGAAACTCAAGTTACAGTCTACTTGCTCGAGGAATTTATTAGTTGGCTCCTTCAGCTTGAAGCAAGGAGAAGGGAACAGGTATTCACTGATCAAGGATATTCAGAGAAGTGTCGTGAGTGTACAGAGCTAGGATAAACAAGCCATTCCACCTAAAGTAATGGAGTTCTTGGAGAAGAAGCCTGTTAGGGTGGCAAGAAGGTAATAAAAAGTGAGGCCGGGAATCACATCTCAGTTTTGTTCATGTCTAGTCCTGTATATGAAAGGAATTTTTTTCCAGTTACATTTCTTAAAAGATGGCTGTGTGGAGGAAAAAGCAGGACAAAATAGGAATAGTAAATCCATCAGAGTAGAGACGTTTATGCTATATTTACTAGTAACTCAGTCCCATAAGCCTTGGTAAAGAAATGATCAACGTTAAACCATACTGACAGGTTGACACTTAGAAATCCAGAAACAGGGACACGTGGGTGGCTCAGTGAGTTAAAGCCTCTGCCTTTGGCTCAGGTCATGATCTCAGGGTCCTGGGATGAGGGCCCCACATCAGGCTTTCTGCTCAGCGGGGAGCCTGCTTCCCCCTCTCCCTCTGCCTGCCTCTCTGCCTACTTGTGATCTCTTTCGCTCTGTCAAATAAATAAATAAAATCTTTAATAAGAAGAAGGAAGGAAGGAAGGAAGGAAGGAAGGAAGGAAGGAAGGAAGGAAGGAAG
>CM053603.1:172851339-172887314 GCA_028646535.1 Procyon lotor | reverse complement strand
TCACTTAACTATAAAGTGGCAAACGATGCAACATAACTCCAGCCACATCATCACAACCACACTCCGTTCCTTCCTAACTCTGAGTACTATTGGCCAAACTCAGGCTTCCCCCAAAACATACTTGATCTTACAGTGTCCATCAGCAGCCTTATGATGCTGGCACTCTGTATTACTGTTTCTATTTCAGAAAAGGAATTGCAAGAAAAAAGAGTAAGTAGCTCCCCAAGGTCAGACTGCCTGTTGGTTGAAAACCCAAGATTCTAATTTCAATCTGTCAGAGTCCAGAGTCTCAATCACAGCATTAAATGGACTTGTGTATTTAATATTTTTATTTATATTAAAACAAATACTTGTTTTGCATTAAAACAAACTCTTGACACAACTTTTAAAGGAGTATCATAGGGCAAACAGTCATCTCCCATTAGCATTTAACAGAATAAATAGAGAGATAGCTGTTAATGTTTACAAGAAGCAATATCTAAGGATACCTATGCCTTGCCAGGGTACTTAAATAGTAAAATATCATTTCTAACCCTTAATAGTTAATAAAATGAACTCTCCGCCAAATATGCAGACTAGTTGCATTACTGATTTGAAGTAAGTCTTTGATCATTTCTCATTTCTAAGGCAAGTCATTCAAATCATAATTAAAACATATGAATGGCATTATGCGTTAGTTCCTATAAACACCTAAGGCTTATCATGTTCCAGCAATCTCATTCAAGACTATTAGATCATAAACTCCTAGTTGATTATAAACTTCTAGAAGGTGACTCAAACTATTTCTTTTAAATATCAATTACTCTATAGAAGTTGTTTATCCTCTTATACATAGTGGGTAATAAACAAAGACTTGCTGAATAATGAACGACAACCTTTTGAGGATATGCCATGTGGACACCTGCCACAAATTTTAAAGAAGATAGTCCTTGCCTTTGAGAATATTAGACATGAGGGGCGCCTGGGTGGCTCAGACGTTAAGCGTCTGCCTTCGGCTCAGGTCATGATTCCAGAGTCCTGGGATCAAGCCCCGCATCAGGATCAAGCCCCGCATCGGGCTCCTTGCTCAGCAGGAAGCCTGCTTCTCCCGCAACCATTCCCTCTGCTTGTGTTCCCTCTCTCACTGTGTTTCTCTCTGTCAAATAAATAAAATCTTTAAAAAAAAAAATTAGACATGAACAGGTCAGAGTTCAAATATGTAGCCCTTGCCTTTAAGAATATTACAAAAGAATAGGTCAGATTGCGAAGGTGAAATTTTGTTGGCTCACTTGATTTTCAGGGACTACAACTACTGATGCCATTGAGTTTTCTAGGATTTACATTCCCATCCCCCCACAAGGAACATATACTAGCAAATTTTTCAGTAAAAGACCAAGAAATATAACATCAGGAAACATACACACATACAAGATAAAGATTTTCAACTAACCAACATCACAGAGAATTTTAAATGCGTTGATAATGTCTTCAGTACTTGCAGATCTGTCATTAAGTTACTTCCAGGATATCTCTGAAGAGGCAGGCTGCTTTTCCTTGTCTTCATGATGAATTCTGTACCTTGAGCAGCAAATTAAAATAAGACCATTTTTAATAAAGCCATGCCAAGATTTAAAAGTAATTTTGTGGCATTAAGCATAATAAACCAAATTATAGTGATGAAAGAAACATTTTCATTAAAGCTTTAAAAAATTACACTCAGAACTCCAATGTAGGGATGCAATTGAGTCTACATTGTCTCAGGGGAGCCAATATAACAAATGACAGCTAGAATTTTAAGCTCATCATAACAAATATATAATTAGTTTTGACCTTTTCACAACATCCCAACAAATATAATGATTCATAAGCATGCATATTGCAAATGAAATTAATTGCAAGGGTATCTTTCAGCAAAATGTTTAATGATCTCATCATAGATTTCCTGGATGATTTCCTTCTAACTTCCTCCAGAAAATGATGCTATTAGAGAAGCCACACACCAGGTTAATTTTGTCGAACCAGAACCAACCAACAACTACAACTTGTGCCTAGCTCGTGTTTTCCCATTTATATGGAAGACTTTTCTTTCTTCCTCTCTCCCCACTTCCATCTCTCCCTGACCAAACTTGACTTAAAGACTCAGGTCAAATGCCACAGATGCATGAAACTTTCCCTCATTTCTTCCCATCTCTCTCCTGTGACTAATCTGCACTTGAGCAATTTGACCTTGATGTTATTTGGTCCATGATGGTAACTTGTGTAGCACTTTATTTCATGCCCAAATCAGCCTCTTCACCACCACTCCCAGGAACTGGCTCACATAATACAAGATATTATATATACTAAATATGCAAGTGAATCCAACCAAAGCCATTAAATTTCCCACCAAAATATTAAACTTACTCATCTTTTCCATTCTTAAGCTTTCCTGGAAAGAATTTGGATTCATATTTTCCCTCTTTACTTCCCTCTTTATGATCTTATTTTGTCCCCAAATATATAACAAAATTTTACGATTTCCCAGAAACTCACAAAACACGTCAGACCTCTCAAGCAAGCATCCATGTTGAGGAGATTCTTCCTCAGGGTAGATATGTTTTCATTTGCCCTGGCAATCCTCAGAAGTCATTTATGAAAATAAAAGACACAAGTATAACCTAGACCCTAAAACTATGTAGCACGTTAGCAAAGGTGACTATACACTCACAAAATGGATTTACTCAAAAATTTAAGACTAATAGATGAAAGGGAAGAAAGAGGGGAAAGAAGGAAAGAAGGAAGGAGGAAAGGAAGGGTGGGTCCCTGAGTTCAGTTAAAGAGCAACTACTTTCACATTTATAAAGTGTTGGACTGGGATATGAAGATGGGTGGTTTTACTCCTCCACTGAGGAAGGCAGAGAGGGGCTTATGCTATAATCTAGAGGAGATAGGTCATAAGTGAGTTGGACACTCTTGATAGCAGTGGTAAAATGCTAGCTTCAATCACCAAAGGACACAAATGCTGGCTCTCTGAAAAGATTACAGGGGTTCTGATTCATTTGAGATGTTTTAGAGATTGTGCTTCTTTAAAGCAAAAAAATGGACTATAAGATCTACCAGACCCCAAGCTATTTTTATTGCTTTATATGACATTAAAAGCTATTTAAAGTGTATCAAATGTGATTGCTCTTTTCACACTTGAATTAGCACCTAGGGCTGAAAGCTGAGAACAAAGAAGCATCAGGTAGTCCACCTTATAACCAATGTCACAAATCCTGCGGGCAGCTATCCTTTTCAGGTCCTATTAGTTATCACTCCAATCATGCTCTTGCTGAGCCTTTCTACTCCCCAACCTATGAAAGCAGAGGTCTAGGGATGCCTGGATGGCTCAGTCTGTTAAGCATCTGCCTTTGGCTCAGGTCATGACCCCAGTTCTGTGTCGGGCTCCCTACTCAGAGGGGAATCTTCTTCTCCCACTGCCTACTGTTCCCCCTGCTTTGGCTCAGTCTATCTCTCTGACAAATAAATAAATAAAATCCTTAAAAGAAAGGAAGAAAGAAGAAAGAAAGAAAGAAAGAAAGAGAGAGAGAAAGAAAGAAAGAGAGAGAGAAAGAGAGAGAGAGAAAGGAGGGAGGGAGGGAGAGGGAGGGAGGGAGGGAGGAAGGGAGGAAGGAAGGAAAGAAGGAAGGAAGGAAAGGTCTATGAAGGACAAAGTGTGCGAGATATTTCAGATTATCCATCTTGGAAAGTGGTACCTTTTCCCTGTGAGGGAGAGATGTGGTCTGCACTGCTACCACCAGTCACATGAAGGGGGCTCCATCTGAAAGGATGGGAAGGATTCAAGCAAGAAAGACAGGCATTTCACTCCCCTGCCAGATACATCTGCAGGTGACTAGCTAACATGATCCATGCTCATCTGAGAAGATGAAGTAAAAGATTACAGAGGGACCCGTCTTTGAACTCACTACTCTTTAGCATGGAGATGCACCAGATCAGTTTTGTAATATGCACAAGATGAAGAACTTAGAGAAAGACTAGAACTCACCATGAGTACATTCTCTCAAACATAATGAGTACATTCTCTCAAAATAAATTTTACTCTATTTCAAGACTGATCTTCTGGCCATGCCTCATATTAGCTCAAGTCAGCCAGAACCCATATTTGACCTACTGGTCAAGATATCTAATGATTCTGACTCAAAAGGTCACTCTTCTAGACAAAAGAAAAAATTGACAATTGGATGTGAAGATACAGGCACTACTCAGCACACTATTTTTCTTCTATATTAGGATTTATGTGGATCAGTAATAAGTACCATTTAAAACTAAAGTATTATCATTATACATTTCAAAGTGAAATCCAATATGTCTCCTGAAATCTACTTTAACTCAGGTGGAAATCTGATGTTACAAATTACTTCTAGGAGAGAAAAAGAAAAGAGTGGAGTAAAATCAATATAAGGAATTTTAAAGTAGAAGGAAATAATTATTTTCAAGGCTCAGGATTTGGAGTAGGTAGACCTGGGGTGAGTGCTGCTCAGCTGCTTACTGTGTGCGAACTTGAGTAAGTTGCTTGACTTCTCCCTGGACTTCGGTTTCCTCATATCAGCAGTAAGACCATTAACAGTGCATACATCATGCCTGACACAAAGTGTTATATTATTATTATTTACTATTATTATTAAAGTCTGAAGTTAAAATGAAGAAAACAAAACTCTACTAGAGAATCTCTCTATCTGGTCTCAAAATAAAATCATAGAGAAACTCAATAGGCATGAGGTTCCATGTGCAGCTCACAGTTAAACTATAGTATTCAGTGGCCAAAGGACCTGCACTTCAGAATCATAAAATGGTGCTTCTTCAAGCTTATGTAAGGACTCCTCATGCTCATTATCATCTATAAATTGCAACATTCATTGCTGGGGCACATCAAAGCCAAATGGACTGTAACCCAGCTCCAAAGAATAGGAAGGTCTTATGGGGTACTTAGCTTGGTCAAGTTGGTAGAGCATGTGACTTTTGATCTTGGGGTCATGAGTTTGAGCCCCACCTTGGATATGGAGCTTACTTAGAACAGGAAGGTTTTATCATAAGCCTGTAGTATCCCCCAAACTTCAAAGTATATCAGTCTGTGGGACATGACAGGCTTTTCAACAAGAGTCTTAGTCAAGGTCCCAACATGAAACAGATGGTGAACTCAAGAAATTAATAAAAGAGCTTTTATTAAAGGGACTATTTATAGGGGTGAAGGCAAGAATGAGGAAAACTGCTAAGGACTGGCATTATCATCCTTAAGCCAGAAGAGTCAGTGAGAATAAATTATGTTACCAGAATCCAACCAGAGCACTGGCCACAGGAGAAAAAGCACCTAATAGAAGTTGTGACTGTAGGTAAAAGGTAAAAAAAGGCAGCCTCTGTTGACGATCATAGGCCACTATGAATAGAGGAATGGAGGTACTAGGGACTATTATGCAATGGAACCTCCCATTGGATAGACCCAACTAGAAGTCACATGGCCAGGGAGCCAGAGTGTGTGGTAAAGTGTTCTTCCAGCACACAGAGCACAGCAGAGTAGTGTATAGAACAGTTCTACAGGGATTATGGAGAATAATCATCACAGCACAAACTCTGTGAAATCAATTAAAACAAAGGCCAGATGCAAAATTATCCATAAGAAAAGATGAAGGCCATATTTAGACCCAGAAAATTATTTGCCATTCCAGACAGAACACGAAGAAATGAAAGATACCATCATGTGTTAATACAGATGGTTGGAGCCCATGGCCAAACAACAGAAAGGGCTTCATAATCTTCTGCCTCATTAGCAGTTATTTCAGAATATTCTGCGCCTAGCTTCAGTGCCCATTCCAGAGCCCCAGCTTACTCTAGGCTTCACCAGCTGGTCCAAGTCTCTTTTATTCCCTACTAAAGTACTTGAGAGATATATGACTTGAAGTTCAGCCCAAACCTCTCTAGCCACTTGACTCAATCACTAGGACTGCTCACTGTTTACATCATGCAGTAGACACAAAAGTGATACCCACAGGATGTGATGGACAGCATGGTGATCACAGTCAATAGTATTGTAAGGCACACTTGAAAATTCCCAAGAGAGTAAATCTTAAAAGTTTTTAGCATGGGCACCTGGGTGACTCAGTTGGTTAAGCATCTGCTTTCAGCTCAGGTCATGATCCCAGGGTCCTGGGGTCGAGCCCCACATCTAAGCTAAGCAGGGAGTCTGCTTCTCTCCCTCCTTCCCGCTTGTGCTCTCTCTCGCTCGCTCTGTCTCCCTCAAATTAATAAATAAAATATTTTTAAAACGTTCTCAGCATGAGGGGAAAAAAGGTATAACTTTATATGGTAACAGATGGTAACTAGACATATTGTGGTGATCATTTCACAGTGTATACAAATATCAAATCATGATGTTGTACACCTGAAACTAATATAATGTCAATTATATCTCAATTAAAAAATTATGTAGACAGTGTATCTGGATTCTGTTCCTAGCTTCAAAATCTACTCCACCATGTCTAATATCTTGGATATACCACATATTAAACTGATGTTTATTTCTGTCTCATCTGCAGGAAATTTAAGCTCAAATAAGAGATTATATGTGGAATTATAAAGTAGGACAAAGGTATAAAATGTGATTATTAGTCTGTGCCTTGGTCATTTATAGTTCTTGACTGAGCTTTATATATATTAGATTGTATAGGCAACACTCATAAAGTACAATAAAAAAGTAACCTTATTTAAAAAAATAATACCCACAAATTCTGCAGGATTTTAGTTAAATAGCCTCTTCCCTGCAGTGTTCATCGATGTGGTGAGTATTGGGGTCTAGCTTTCTTTTTCTATTTAGTAGACCTGCTGTCTGAATGTGGTTCTGGAAAAGCAGAATGTATAACTACTTGAATTCACATGTTAGGAGAGGTTCTCTCTGGATGCAGCGGTTGAAGTGATTGTTTCTCTTCCTGCTTCACTATATTTTCCAAAATTTTTGATATTCTTGAATGAAAAAAATAATTTTTTTAACTGAGCCTTAGTGCTTTTAAGGTTTCTAAATGGCAAAAACCATTTATGTAAGTGCCTATAAAGAAAAACTTGTTTGTATGGAAAGGGAGATGGAGGATAAAATGAAAGATTAGGATGAACTAAAGCTTCTTTTTTCTAAGCCCTGAATCCAGCAACAGTAACACTTGCTTTATCTTTGAAGTTGATAATATATCGTGAACAAGCTGGGTTTATCTCAGAAATGCAAGGAGTTTTCAAATATAAAATAAATCAATACAACTTACCACATTAGTAGACTAGTGAAAAAAAGATATATTATTATCTCAGGTAATGCAAGATAAAAACATTGAGTAAGATTTTATTTCTATTATGATATTTTTAGGAGTCTCTTATACAAGATACATAGAAGGAAACTGTATGTTTAATAAATAAAAAATATAAAAAATATACGGCCAAACTACAAAAATCAACTCATTGTCCTTTACCAGCAATAACTACTTAGAACATGTAATCAAATGGGATCTTATTCATAATAACAATAAAAACCATAAAGTTTCTGGAAGCTAAGTTAACTAAAAATTCATAAGAACACAATAGGTAAAATTTCAAAATGTTAATAAAGGACGTAAAAGGTGGGTCAAATAGATGGAGAGACAGTCTAGGCTCCTAAGTGGGAAGACTCAGTATTATAAAGATGTTAATGGTCCTCAAATTAATCTACATAGAACATTCCAATCAAAATTAAATTTCTTTGATGAATTGAATAAACATGCATCAATATTTACATAGAATAATAAAAACCAACATGTAGCCAAATCAACTTTTTAAAAAGAAGAAACCTAATGTAATGATATTGACATATTCAGTCATAGTAAGAAAAAGCAAAATGATACTGGCACAAAAACAGACTGGGTGACTCAGTCAGTTAAGCAACTAACTCTTAATCTCAGCTCAGGTCTTGATCTCAAGGTTGTGAGTTCAAACCCCACAGTGGGCTCCATGCTGGGTGTGAAGCCTACTTAAAAAAAAATGACTAATGGACAGAATAGAGTTCACAGACAAATGCACATATACATGTAAAGTAAATATATGATAAGGCTGAAACTATAAATTAATAGGTAAAATTGTTCGATAAATGATGTAGCCAAAATTAATTTATCACATGGAGAAAATAAAAGTGAATCCCTACTTAACAACACTGGAAGGGTGAACTTTAAATGTGACAGTTATGACCTTGGGAGCAAGAAAGACTCCTTAATCAACATTTTTTTAAAGAATAAACAGATAGGGGCGCCTGGGTGGCTCAGTGGGTTAAAGCCTCTGCTTTTGGCTCAGGTCATGGTCTCAGGGTCCTGGGATCAAGCCCCACATCAGGCTGTTTGCTCAGCAGGGAGCCTGCTTCCCCTTCTCTCTCTGCCTGCCTCTCTGCCTACTTGTGATCTCTCTCTCTGTCAAATAAATAAATAAAATCTTAAAAAAAAAAAAAAGAATAAACAGATAAATTCAATTTCAAAAATATTCTTCAAGTCAAGAAAAGGATAAAAACCACAGTGAGGAAATGAGCAAGGAATACAGATAGGCAATTTACAGAGATGGTAACCCAAGGGTTAACAAGAACGTGATGAGATGTACGAAATCAATAGCCATTGGAAACATGAAAATTAAAAGTACAATGATATATTTCTGTGTACACACTAGTCTACAAAAATGCAACCTGAAGCAAGAAGTGTGCATGGAGATGTGGGAATAAAGGCATTCTTACACACTGTTGGTAAGGGCAGACAAGTATTGTCAATCAAGAGTCACAAAGCACACATGCATATCCTAAGACCACGCAATTCCATCCTCAGGTTTATGAACTAAAGATATTCTCACACAGGTCCACAGAGTATTAGAAAGGGTGTGCTAACCGCAACGTTATTTTTGGTGGTAGGAAACCAAAGGCAATCCAGCTTTCAATCCCTGAGAAAGGATATACATGTACAGGAAACGGCTATCTTATCACTAAGCCTTTTCCCTTCTGTTCCAGGAGGGAAGAAACACATTTCTTAGCATCCTTTTGAGATTAAGTGTAAACCCATGGCTGAATTCCAGAAAAAGGAATGTTTGGCTAGAGTTTGGTAGACGACTTACAGACCTGGCTATAAGAACTTCCCTAGTGCAATTCTTTTTGCTCTTTCCTCCTTCCACCAGGCTTGAGTGGAGGTAATCCCTGCAGCAGAATGGGATCCGTGTGTTCAAGGTTGTGGAACCACAAGATGGATGGTGCATGGGTCCCAGAATCATCTCTTGGTGGGAAACCACCTAACGTGGAACACCTACTTCAGACTGTTAATTTAGTTTTAACTTCATTAACTAACCCGATATTCTGGGTTTTTAAAATATATTATTAACCCAATATTCTGTTAAGCCTCTGAAATTTGAAGGATTAACCAGTTACATGTGTAGTGTTACCTTAACTAATATAATAGATAAAATGAGTGTATACACCACTGAGTATGCAATAGACCAAAGGTATGTATCTCCCCCAGAGTTCAAGGGTTGAAACCTAATCCCCAATGTGATGATATTTGGAAGTGGGGCTTTGGGAGGTGATGAGGTCATGAGAGCAGATTGGTCTCAATGGAATTAACTACATTATAAAAGATATCCCAGAGAGCTTTCTCACCCCTTCCACCATTGAGAACATAGCAAGATGGCTGCCAATGAACCAGGAACCTTACACATTAAGCATCATGTAATGTTGGCTATAAAGGGAAAAGAGGGCAAAAAAATGAGAGAGTGTATGAGATAAAAGAGAATAAGTAAATATGTAACTGAATAAGTAAATGGCTAAATGTAGAGTTTATGCATAAACCAATAGTGACATGGTGACACAAAGTAAAGACTGTGACCAGTACTCAGTTCCTATAAGAATAAAAGGAATTGATGAAAAATCTAATTAATGTTGATAATGACTATCCTATTTCCTCAGTCCAATGCAAAAGTCCAATGCATCACTTATGCAGATGTATCTTTAAAAAAAAAAATTGATGCATGTGCTATTGCCTCATTTATTAGTTGGATCTAGCTGCCACAGAATACCATTCTGCCAACAGAATACCATAGACTGAGTGTCTGAAACAACAGATATTTATTTCTCACAATTCTGGAGATTGGAATTCAAGACCTAATATGTGCTACCTATATGAGACTCACTTCAGCTTTAAGGATGGATGCTGAATTACTGTTGCAGAATAAATGAGAATGAGCAATATCTTTTTTTAAAAGATTTTATTTATTTATTTGACAGAGAGAGAGAGATCACAAGTAGGCAAAGAGGCAGGCAGAGGAAGAGGGGAAAGCAGGATCCCCACTGAGCAGAGAGCTCGATGCAGGGCTCGATCCCAGGACCCTGAGATCATGACCCGAGCTGAAGGCAGAGGCCTCAACCCACTAAGCCACCCAGGCGCCCCATTGAGCAATATCCTCTTGATGTTAAAAGCAAGTGATGATGCTGACATCACTTGTGGTAACTCTTCTTATAAAGGGCACCACTTCCATCTACCCTCATGACCTTATCTTAATGTAAAAGCTTCATAAAGACTTCATCTCCAAACTCTATCACATTGAAGGTTAGGGTTTCAACATATGAATTTGGGGAACACAATTCAGGCCATAGCTTCTTGCAATCAATTATTCTCTAATGCTGCTCAACCCCATAAAAGTTAGGTCAACTTCCAGGATTTTGTATAAGATCCCAGCAGGAAGGCCTCTCAGAAGAAAAGAAGGAACAAGAATCAAACAGTGGAAAAGAAGTGTCTTCTGCTGCCTGAACAAACTCCTCTGAAACTAAGCACAGAGGGAAAATGCTAATTAGCCCATCATTGCACCCCAAAATGGGCTGAAGTGCCAGTTCCAAGTTGCTGAAAATGATCATGGCAATTCTTTCCCAAGGAGTCTACCCTTCTTCGCCTTATAGATAGGGATGAATATTTGGGGCAGTGCTGAACTGATGTATGCTGTTTTCTGAATCAATCCTGCACACCATACTGTGGGGAAAAAAGCAAATCCAGAGGCCACAGCACAAACACACTCTCACACACCTAGTTTCAAGCAGTACTAAATTACCTGGAAGTGTCTCAATTAAAGAGAATTACCACTCCCTTTAAGCCGCAATCATAGCCATTATGTATCATCGGGCTTAAATCAGTTCCCTGGGAGATGTCCTGATTAAGCGGATTTCCCAATTAAGCCTGTCCCAGTTGAGTGGAGCATACTATTCTGATTAGATTCCTAATTTATATGAGAGGCTTTATACTTTATATAAAAGGAAAAGGGGAGTTGAGGAAAATTGTCAGCCTCTGAAATTTCTCCCTGTGCATTTATCCATTCAACAGCAAACCCTCCCCTTTCTCTGATTTATGGAGTCACTTACTAACCAAAGTAGTTCTAAATCTCTTAAATAATATATGAATTGTTCCTTTGAAGTCACAACTGCCCTTCAAAAACTCTCAGAAACATCACAGTCATCCCCTTGTGGGGCAGATCCCTCAATGGGCAGCAGCAGATTGAGGAACATAGAGGAAACGAACAGCCACAGTGTCCAGAATGGGTCACACATAGTCTTTTGTAGTTTAAAAAAAAAAATCTTTAGCAGTGTACCTTGTCACAAACGCAAGTGAGTGAATGAATGAATGAGTACACGAATGAATCAATGAATCAATGAATCAATCGGTGGCATGCCTGACCACCAGGGCAGGATGAAAAGTTACAACATATCACTGTTGCACTTGCCAACACCACAAAGCCACAAAATGAGGGGAAATGTTGGTCTCAATGCTACACTGAAAATCTGAAAACATACTTGGTTTCATTATTAGACCATCACTTGAACACAGTGCCAAACAAAATGATGAACTCATAAATGCTCCATCAGAATAGCACTGTATAAGACTTTCTGCACAGGTTCAAATATAGTCTTATGAGGAGACAATGACTAGGATGATTTTGAAAGTGTCGCCTAATCTCTTCAAACCCCAGTATCCTTACCTATAAAATATTATTTTAGGTATTATTTAGGTATTATTGAGCTTAAATTAGTTCCCGCAGAAGTTTGGACCAAATAATTTCAGCAGTTGTGCCCAATCTTAAATCTGATAGGGTTCTAGGATTCACTAGAAGGACTCACAGAACTTAGTAAAGCTGTTATAACCCATAATTATGGTATATTATAGCAAAGTGATGCAGGTTAAAATCAATATTGGAAAAAGTTGTGTAGAAAGGATCCAGAAGGTATCAGGCACAAGCTTCTAGGTTTCTTCTTCCAGTGGGGTCATGTGGACAGCACATAATTCCAGCAATAACATTTGGCAATTCATGCAAAGCATTGCCAATGCGGAAGCTCTTGGGGTACAGTGTTTGGGAGGTTTTGGGTTTTGTTTGTTTGTTTGTTTGTTTGTTTGTTTGTTTTGAGGCTCGGTTATGTAAGCATAGCTAATCATCTACATGACTGATCATAGCTCATCAGAGTTCAAGCTGATACTACAGCCCAAGGCCCCCACCATAAATCACATTTCTAGCATTAACCATTCAGCATATCTCAAGGCAGAGATAAGTAACAACACTCTTAACAGGTGGGCTATTCCAAGAGCTTAGAGTTTATCTCTCAAGAGCTAAACAAAAAGTCAAAACTTTCTTTTGAACATGAGGGGTTTGGACAACCTATACTTGCTGACCTAATCCTTTACTACACAGTGTCTCTCCACATTGTCTCTGAATAGCTAGATTTTAAACATGGCGGCTGAAGCTCCCAGAGCAACTATCCCACGGAGAAACCAGAGAAGTCACATGGCATTGTCTAACCTAGGCTTGGAAGCCATACAGCATAACCCTGTTGTCCCATCCTCTTCACTAAGTCAATCACGAAGGCCTACCCATTTTCCAGCAACTGGGACATAGACTTCACCTGATAAAGGGAGGAATATCAAGGTATTTACAGGTGGATTTTAAAACCACCCAGCCACAAAGTCTCAGGGAAAGTTCTTCCTGTTTCTCCTGACTACTAATGAGAATTTTTTCTTTTTTGTCTCCGCCTAAGGAAAAAGTACTTTCAAGTCCAAAGAAATAAACACAGAGAATTCTTCTTTCAAGACAAAAATGCAGTCCATGCTCAAATGCAGAAATTTCTCTTGGCCTGAGGAGAAGCTTTATTTGAGTGATGGGGCACTGCTGCCTGGTGTGGGCAAGGCAGCCCAGAGAACCCAGGTACTCCCCCAGGAGGGCATGAAGCCACCTTGGTCCCTTTCACCAGAGTTTCCTGAAAGAACTTCATCTGTTCATAAAACCTGCTGACTGGACTCCCTTCTTTCCTTTTTCATGTTTTTTTCCCCCTATTTCAAACCCCATGTATAGAATTTTGTAAAATAGCCTCCTTAAAAGCTATCAATCCTTTAAAAAAAAAATAGCTACATAACAAACATGATAGATGTCTTTGCAAGAAAATACTTATTTTTACAAGGATTATAAGGGAAGAGAGACATAAGACTTTTACTTTACGGTCTATGACATTTATGACCTGGTTATTTCCCCCCATGAAAAACTGATTTTTAACTTATTCCATTTCACATTTTACATTTAGTTCACTATTTTAATTTCAGACTCTTAGAAATTGAATTTTCTTTTTGGGAATGACTCCAAACCTTTCCGAAGGATTCTTGGCCTCATAGAGAAAGCATGGAATTACCAATCCAGTCAGCCTCTTGCCTAGCTCCAATATGGGTCCCCACCTCGTCCATAGAGTGGAATTTCTGCAGGTGGTCTCTGACTCAAAGGATAAAAAGCTGAACTGGTCAGAGAAATATCCTGCCTATTTACATTCATCTCCTGACTGGAGATTAGTAGCACAATGTGCCAAGAAAAAACAGTCTCCAAAAATGTTTGTCCAACACACAAAGCCAGAAAACAGTGAAGATGATTCCTAATGATTCCCTTGCAGATGTCTGTTTTGCAATGCAATTCTCAATGCAGCCACCTAACAAGAGAAAGCACAGCAATCTTGGCCTGAAATCTCGCTGCCTACCAGACCTCATTCTGGAGAAAACCATCAGCAATGGCCATCACAGCTTAGAAACTCTTCCTGCATAGCTATGTCGTGGTCCTTTGGATGTTCGTCAAACTTTTGTTTTAAAAGTGAGCATGGGCAGAGCATATAAAGGAGGAAGGTAGAGCCAGAAGGAGTTTTTTATATTGAATTATTTTTCTAGGCTTCCAAAGAAAGTAGACTTATTTGTAGTGCTGAGAACATTGTAGATGGTTAAAACACAAAATGATTTTGAAGTTTAATTTAAATTTCACCCTTCTGGCTATTTGTATTTGTATTTTCACTTCACTTGAACAATAAAGTAGCTTGGACAGTTTTGGGCATGTGGTTAAGCCTTTTAATTTCCTGGCCCTCATGCACTACTGCTCACACAGCAGGGTGACTGCCCTTAGCACAGCAGCCGAATTTTTAAATTGTTCATTGATATCTTTGGCCTAGCATCACAACAATATTTTGTGTAGGTGTCTTATGGCTACATCCATCCAAACCAGATTTTGATGACATTTGATTCCGTCAATAGTGTAGCAACTGCTCTTACGTTCTGTTAACCATCCGATAATAACCTATAGACAGCAATTCTCCAAAGACACCTTAAACAGAATGAAGGGAGCATTGAAGAAATTCTAGAATCCTTTTACACTAATGAATAAATTCTCTGCTGATTCCAAGACTCAGCATTGTGGGAAAATATTTTCCAAATAATAAGGAAGTAATTTTAAGTGTTCAGAGACTTCTTTTCCTTTTCAGTGAACTGGGGATCCTTTATCAAGAGTAGCTTCTTTTGAACTAGATCTTTGTAATCAGAATGTAATGGTACCATTAATTCACTAGTGTATGAATCAGCCTGAGCGTGGTTCACCTTTTCTTCACCATCTGATTGTGTGTTCTTTCATACTCTGGTTTGTCTCCAGAGCAGCTATTTTGTTTTATTTTCAGATTAGCAGAGTATAGAGCTAGTGTGATGGATGATTCAGGGCTGAGAGAAGGAAGATTTGTTTCCCAAAAGGAGTATCTGCAAATGCAGGCATTTTCCCTGTTGCCTTTTGTCATTAATTTGGGTCAACGGTGTGCGATATATGAAAACACAACAAAGGACATACTATCTCTATTTTTTCTAATGGCTCTCCACTTCAACATGTCATTTTGGAGAAAAATTTATGTGTAAGAAACAAATATGAATCTCCAGCTATCACTGTAATAAGTGTATTCGAAAGACAAATATTAAGTCCTTACTCTCACATTTCAAGGAACTAACATTCTAAGTGGGGAAGACAGAGAGGTGAAATGTACACAGATAATAGAAGTGGATGAAAATAGGTGGAGCAAAGAGGGGGAACCTGAGAATAGGGCAGATGTCAGAGTTGAACCAAGCTCTAGACACAGAAGGACAAATTAGGTGGAAGACATCATTTTAAAATCTCATCATAAGGGTGCCTGGGTGGCTCAGATGGTTAAGCAACTGCCTTCTGCTTGGGTCATGATCCTGGTGTCCAGGGATCGAGCCTACATTGGGCTCCTGGCTTGGCGGGGAGTCTGCTTCTCCCTCTCCCTCTGCCTCTCCCCCTGCTCATGTTCTTTCTCTCTCTCTCTCTCTCTCTGTATCTCTCTGTCTCAAATAAACAAATAAAATCTTCAGGGCGCCTGGGTGGCTCAGTGGGTTAAGCCTCTGCCTTCGGCTCAGGTCATGATCTCAGGGTCTTGGGATCAAGCTCCACGTCGGGCTGTCTGCTCAGTGGGGAGCCTGCTTACCCCTCTCCCTCTGCCTGTCTCTCTGCCTACTTGGGATCTCTTTCTCTCTGTCAAATAAATAAATAAAATCTTAAAAATAAATAAATTAATTAATAAATTAATTAATTAAATCCTTTAAAAAATTGTTTAAAAAATAAATCTAAAAAAATAAAATAAAATCTCATCTTGGAGCACCTGGGTAGTGCAATCATTTAAGGGTCTAACTCTTGGTTTCAGCTCAGGTCATGATCTCAGGGTCCTGAGATCAAACCTCAACTTTGGGCTCTGCACTCAGCAGAGACTGGTTGAGTTTCTCTCCCCCTCTCCTGTTGCCCTTTCTTCCCTCTTTCTCTCTCTCCCTCACTCTCTCTCCCTCTAAAATAAATAAATAATTTTAAAATCTCATCTCAGTAGTTTATTTTAAAGTCATTGCGGGCTACCTGGGTGGCTCAGTAGTTAAGCATCTGACTTCAGCTCAGGTCACAATCCTAGGGTCCTGGGATCAAGCCCCATGCCAAGCTCTCTGCTCAGCAGGGAGTCTGCTTCTCCCTCTCCCTCTGCTGTTCCCCCTGCTTGTGCTCACTTGTGCTCTCTCTCTTTCTCTGTCATATAAATAAATAAAATCTGGGGTGCCTGGGTGGCTCAGTCATTAAACATCTGCCTTCAGCTCAGGTCATGATCCCAGCATCCTGGGATCGAGCCCCACATCAGGCTCTTTGCTCAGCAGGGAGCCTGCTCCTCCCACTACCATTCCCTCTGCTTGTGTTCCCTCTCTAGCTGTGTTTCTCTCTGTCAAATAAATAAAATCTTTTAAAAAAATTAAAAAAATAAATAAAAACTGTTAAAATAAATAAAAAATAAAGTCATTGTCAGATTTTAGGATAGGAGATTAGATAAGATCATGGGTGAGACACTATACATACCTGGCCCTCCAAGTAGAATAAAGTCATGCGAGCCTACTTCATTTTATCTTCAAGATATCATCCAGAAATAAGCTACAAAATTTGAGGATTGCCAGGTCCCAGATCAGCAAACTATAACGCACGCCCTGTTTTTGTATGGCCCACGTACAAAGAATGGCTTATAAATGGTGGAAGATAACCAAAAAATATTTAATGACACATATAACTATATGAAATTCAAAGTTTAGTGTCCATACATAAAGTTGAATTGGAACACAGTGACACAAATCCCTTTACATATTGTTTATAGTTGCATCTATGATAAAAGAGCAGAGCTGAGTAATTGTAACCCATGAAGCCCACGAAGCCTAAATAATATTTACCATTTCACCCTTTACAGGAGAAATTTGTCCCATGCTGCCCTAAATAGTAGAGTCCTCGAAAGTCCATGTATAACTCACAAAGAATTGCTGGCAGAAAATAAAGATAATCCTCATTATATATGTTCAGTCCAACAGCAAATAAATCACAGTGTTTATTCTAGAGATCTGCTACTTTTTACTTTGTGTACAATAAGACAAATAGGCTGAAATATCACTAGTCATTGAAATCATAAGTGATATAATTCAGATAGTAGAAGGTGATTCTTTTCCTTCTTACCAAGAGAACTAAGAAAATGGACTTAATCAGTATTTAAGATACATTAAGAACTTCTTGACAGATAGGAAGAACATGGGATGAAAAAAGTTTGGTCATCCATTTTCTCTCTATTATTAAAACTTCCTACCTCTTCAGCTCAGGGCATAAAACAAGACAGACACTCTCTGTCTTTCAAGTGGGATCAGATGTGTAGGATGGGCACGAGGAGGGCTCCCACAATCTTGCCCCTAGTGCTGACCACAGGGGTAGCCCCTGAAAGAGACTGAAATGTATCCTCCTTCATGCATCCTCCTCCTTAACTAGCCCCTGGGCCTAAGGGCACATCAGCTGCCTCCAGCAAAAGGTGACAGAAGCCAGTCTGCCTCAGTCTGATCTAAATATTGCCACTTACCATCCAGCCCATGGGAAGCTGATTAATGGCCCTCAAAGAGGTGAGAACTTGTGAATGTTACATTATATGACAAAAGGGACTTTGCAGATATGATTAAGGGGACAGACCTTGAGATGGTGGAGATCCTGGATTATCTGGGTGGGTCCTCAATGTAATCACAAGTGTTCTCATAACAGGAGGGCAGGAGATTTGACTACAATGGAAGAAGGCCATGTGTCCACTGAGGCAAGTACTGTGCCATTGGCTCTGAAGTCCAAAGAAGGAACCACTGAGCCACAGAATGCAATGAATGCAGCTCTGGAATCTGACAAAACAAGAGAAGGGCTTCTCCCTTAGAGGCTCCAGAGGCAAAGTGGTGTCTTGATTTTAGCCCAGGGAAACTGATTTCAAACTTCTCATCTCCAGGATCATAAGACAACAAATGTGTACTGTCTTAAGCCAACAAGTTTGAGGTCATTTGTTAAAGGAGTCATAGGAAACCAACATGCATCTTCGTTATGTTATTTTTTTTTTACCTGTAAAAATGCAGTAATGATAGGATCTACCCCAGTGAGTTTGAGACCGGTTACATAAATTATTACACACAGAAGCATCAAGAGGAAGGAGAGACTGTGAGGCACAAAGTTTTAAAGAGGGGCCAGAAAGTCAGTAATTGGGATAAATAATACTCAAGTGAACCATATGTTTAAAAAAATTGCAATTAATATAAAAAAAATTCTTAGTGGGGATACCTGGGTGGCTCAATCAGTTAAGCATCCAACTCTTGGTTTCAGCTGAGGTCATGATCTCAGGGTTGTGGGATCTGGCCCAAGTTGGGCTCCACAGTGGGCATGTAGCCTGCTTGGGATTCTCTCTCCCTCTTTCTCTGCCCCCTCCTCTTGTTACCAACATAGTCTCATGCTCATGCTCTCTCTCTCAAAAAATCCTTTGTGAACTATCACAATTTTTTAAAAGATTTTGTTTATTTACTTGAGAGAGAGAGAGAGACAGAGAATGCACAAGTGTGAGGGGCGAGGGAAAGAGAGAGAGGGAGGAGCAGACTCCATGCTGAGCAGAGAGCCTGATGTGGGGCTCCATCCCAGGACCCTGGATTCATGACCTGAAGTCAGATGCTTAACCAATTGAGCCACCCAGGTGCCCCATATCACAATTTTAAATAAAGACAAGATCAGTATTACTGATTTTTTTCTTTGCCTCAAGCTGCAACATGGATTAGCATTGCACTTTTAGTGATCCCATCATCACTTAAAATTTTGGTATTTTGTTCATCGTGGACTTTTTGTATTAATCTTAGTATTAATTCACCCTAGCCTACACTAAGTACTTAGAACAGTGCCCAGCACCTGTTAAGTGCTTCAGCAAACTTGAGCTGTTATTACTTCTCCCAAGACCTCTGCCAGTGTTTTCAAGAAATCTAGCTTACAATCACCTAACAGATGTATGAATAGACTAACTGAAGCCCCCTAGTGTATCCCATGTTTTCTTTTCTTTTCTTTTTTTTAATTTTATTTATTTTTATTTTATTTTATTTATTTAGATTTTATTTATTTATTTGACAGAGAGAAAGAGAGAGAGAGAGAGATCACCAGTAGGCAGAAAGGCAGGCAGAGAGAGAGGGTGAAGCAGGCTCCCTGCTGAGCAGAGAGCCCAATATGGGGCTCAACCCCAGGACCCTGAGATCATGACCTGAGCCGAAGGCAGAGGCGTTAACACACTGAGCCACCCAGGCTCCCCATCCCATGTTTTTCTACTTTTTAAATTTTATTTATTTTCTTTTATTTATTTTTTTAGAAAGAGAGAGAGAGAGAGCATGTGTGCGCACACAAGTGGGGGGAAGGGCAGAGGGAGAGGGAGAAAGAAAATCCAAAGCAGGCTCCTCACTCAGGGTAGAGCCCTATCCTTGACCTCAGGATCAGAAACTTTGTTGTTTTGAGAATACAAATCACTTCAAATGTGGTGCCTCCAAGACTCTTCCTCATGACCTTTTTCAATTCCATTTGGTACTCCCCATTCCTGCCCATTGCAATAGTTGGCCTCAGCCATGGTTCAAAGACCTCTTTCCAAAGTAGGAATAACACTTTCTAGAATTTCAATTGTATTAAGTATTACATATACTATTAGTCAGAGTTCTCCAGAGAAATAGAACCAATAAGATACATAGAGATATATAAGAGGAAATTTATTATAAGAAATCCTCATTATCTATTGCTGATTTCAACCTATAACTGTGGTCTCTAAACACACACACACACACACACACACACACACACACTTACACAACACATGTATACATGCATGTATACACCATACACATTTACACACACATATACACATCATACACATACACACATATACATAATACACATACACATAAACATGCATACATGCACATACACATATACACATGCACATATACAAAGACAAACACATACACACACATCCTACACATAGACATGCACACCCAGTGTCACCCAGATTACATTTCAGAGTCCCTGGTGCTGGGACATGGCAGGTTCTACCATCCCTACACGTTGAGCCCAGAACCAAACTTTCCCCCCTCATTTTATCCAAGCTTAAACCCACTTCTCTCTCCTAATTCTCCAGAAGAACAGAATAAGGCTCAGAGGCAGCTGCTGGAATCCCCAGGGCGTTCCCTTCCTTATAGGAAATGGTTCAGTCTCAGTCCCTCCACTCAGTCATGAAATATATCTCACTTTCTATAACAATAATTCAGTTTTGTGAGCCTCTCAAAAAATATGTGGGTTGTCCTACTATCTATATTCCCACGTGGGAAGAAATAACTAAGTTAATTGTTTTTTAGGAAAAACTATTAAAAGTCTTCTTTATCACATAAATAAAATAAAGATAATTTATATGAGCAAACAGCAGAATCTGGATGGAGTAAGGGGGAACATCAAGGTTTTCCTCAAGAATCCTAGATGGCCACTAGGCTCTTATTGGGAGAATTAAGTAGTTATCTGAGAATGGTGCCCCAAAAGGGCTTTCCACTCCAAGGGAATGCAGGTTTCTATTTCCAGAAATTAAAATCCCTAGAAACCTCCACACTAAAAACTCAATTATCTGCCTAAATTTTTTATTAACTTATTTTATTTAAATTAGTTAATGTATAGTGCATCATTAGTTTCACATGTTATTCATCTGTTGCATGTAATGCCCAGTCCATCATGTGCCCTCCTTAATGCCTATCACACAGTTACCCCATTCTCCCATCTCCCTCCCATCCGGCAACCCTCAGTTTGTTTCCTATTAAGAGTTTCTTATGGTTTTTTCTGCCTCTCTTATTTCGTCTTATTTTATTTTTCCCTCCCTTCTCCCATGATCATCTATTTCATTTCTTAAATTCCACATATGAGTGAAACCATAGAATAATTGTCTTTCTCTCATTGACTTATTTTGCTCAGCATAATACCCTCCAGTTCGATCCATGTCATTGTAAATGGTAAGATTTCATCCCTTTTGATGGCTGAGTAATATTCTAGTGTGTGAGTGTATGTACAATTTTTAAGTAACATTCCTTCCTCCTTGGCCACTCCACTATGGCATTTACTTTTTCTTAATCTTTAAATAGAAGATGCAGTTATTTCTTTCTAACGGTTGAAAGGTTATTCTGCTTTCAAACTATATGTTATATTATTCTCTGGTCTTATAATTCTGGCTACATGTAGAATATTGTCAGCATGGATTTTTCCATTGAAGAAGACAGGTATTGCAACCATACCAATTAAAGAGAAAAGTAGCCCTCAGTTTCATCACTTCTTATTTGCAAAGCTCACAGAGGAGCAGAAAATCAGAAGTGATTGTTGAGAAGTCCCCACAAGCCTGGGTGAAATACCCCAGGTCTCAGGAGTGACACCACTGTGGTCCTTTATCCACTAAATAAAGTTGCCTTCTTCCTTTGAAAATGAAAGAGAGAAAGAACAGCAAATCTTCAGGAAGATTTATCATGTTTTGTTTTCTTAAGAATGTAACACCCCACAATTTTCCCTACTCCCAGTTCTCAGTATGTGATGGTGAACTTTTGCTTCTGCTACAACAAATTATTACTTGAAAAAGTCGTTTTCAGATTTCGACAGTTTCTACAAAGAAAGAGGGCGCATTTCCATGTTAGATGCCTGATCTCCTAGAACACTATGCCCATTTAGTAGAAAAGCAACCCAGCTGGTGTTCTAAAGAACAGAATCTTTGGTGGTTCCAGTTGGTGTATTACAAAGCACAAAATAAATAAATAATAAGGGACCTAGATAAATAGACATTATAAATGACTAATGAAGAAAGCCTACAGGCAAGAGATGTCAACAGCTTGGGAAAAGCCATAGTCACTCCCTTTCAGCATTGTTGGAAGACTATAAAGAACATTATGTCTAATTTTACTTTCACCATTTTATTCGAAAAACTGGCTGCATTGTGTAACACACCCATTATTGTTCTACTTTAAGGACATTAAGTCAAGAGCATCTCCAGTTTTACCCATTACCTAGAGAGTCACTTTCCTGTGATTTTTGATATGATAGCGTATGTTTTATCTAGTGCAGCATCTTCCCTAGAAAATACATCTAAAAATATGACTCTGGGTTAAACAAATAATAACAGTGATCAGGAAAAAAATGAATTGGTATTAGGCAAGAGAGAAAAAGATAATCTCAAGCTGAGTTCTCAAAAGAAATGCAGAGTTAATGAGGCAGCTATGAGGCAGATATGTGCAGGAGGATGATTGCAAATGACAAGTGTAACAGAAAATACTTCTGTGCCAACAGATTTTCTCAGGGAAAGAAAACCATAGGGAAATAAGAAAATTTTAAAACCCAGAGTCGCATATTTTCATGAACAATGAAGAATCAAATTTATTTTTATAAGGGAAATATTGAGGGTTTAATGAAAATTTTAAAAGAACAGCATGGAAAAAATAAGATATCAAGTTAATGTATCTTCTGGGCACATAGAATATTTCAAATAACTTATGCCCATTCTTTCCCCAAAATGTACAGTGTTTCTCCCATATAGGGCAGCACAGAGAGAAAACTCAGTAGAAGCCCATGGTTGCTGGATGGAATATGAAGTTTACCCTGAGGAATATGAAATTGACAGTCTTGTATTGTTCATACCCAAACAAGCCTTCACTATATCCACATTCAAGCCTTATTTGCTCGAACATCTTTGTTTTTACTTCAGCATCTTTGCTGGTATATCTCCTCATATGTGGAAATCTATAATGGGTCAATATCATTCCATTCACTGGAACAGCATCTTCCACTCCTCTCCATAAGGAAAAATGGGATTGGTGGCTTTGCAAATAACCCTTTCTGACATGGAGATCTCAGGTGCATTTTAAATGGGTCAAATGTGATCAATTATCACCAATACCACAGGAACATAGACTGGCAAAGTTATGAGCTATTATTATTGTGACTTTTCCCTATTTACCATACTGAGGCCTTCCCTGCTGAAGAGTTTCACAGAATATGATACCATTGATCAGTTACCTAGGTGTGAGAAGACTCAGGTCTAACTCCATTTTTCTTAGGCTGTCTAGAGCTGGTTCATTTTATTTCTTCTATCCAATTTAACTACACCACGGATATTTGCATTTTCGATCATGAATCATGGAGAAAATATTGGGGAAACTAAAATGGGATACCAATTCAGCCATCTCTGTTTTTATTCCACAAACACTTATTATTGAGTACTTACTGAGTGCCTGGAATTGTGTTTGGTGCTGGAGACACAGAGATGGGGAAAAGGCCTTAACCTTAGGCACCCCACAGTCAGCCAGAAGAAGCATCTTGTGGTGATGATGATGATGATGATGATGATGATGACTGTGATTATTATTGTGATCATAATGTCTTAGGTGCTTTTGGAGATGTGGATTTCTCAGAGCCTCCAGAAGACAGCGGACATAGCTACAAAGACAGGGACAGCAGTATCTCTGATGAGGGAACAGAAGGCTAGCTGAGGACAAAACACAAGCTGACACCCTGGGTGGAACTTATGTGACATTCTTTAGGAATCTCCCAACTATCTTAATGTTAATACCTTGCTAGAGGGAAAAACCTTGACAATGGCAAGGCCTCTTTTATCCGGTATCTTGTAGGTCCTCTTTAGCATATGAAAGTTCTTTTGAAACTTCCCTTTTTCCTTACATTCCCCAACCCAACCCGGGTGTACAAAACCACCCCTCACAACCCCAGGGCAGCAACTCTTCCTGCTCATGGGTCCTGTCCCTGTGCTTTAATAAACAATCATTTTGCAACAAAGATTTCTCAAGAATTCTTTCTTGGTCATCGGCTCTGGAATCCACCCCAGTGAACCTCACTTATATTCTAAAACTTCATCATGTCTATCCAAACTTCCCTGTTCTGCTCTCCATTATCCTGTTTGAAGAATGCCCACTCTCTTTTTACTGGGGCAGGGATGCGGAATGCAATGGCCCAGAGCTGCCCCAACAGCCCGACCCCATGCTTGCTTTCTGCTGCCCCCTGTAGGGTCCGCAATGGATGGGCCCATTTATTCCCAAGGCCATTTCCTTGGAAATCACAGGGCCACACCCTTCTAAAAGGCAATCGCTGGACTCATCTATCCACCATAGGGGAGAAGCGGAGACTGTAACCCCAAGTCAGGATCCAGAGGGTCCCTAAGTGGGTCATTGAACCAGCCATGAGTGCTTAGGGTTGTTGACAAGTGACCACCTCCATTTCATGTGTCCCACAGGAAAATATTTTTCTGAACCCCACTAGGACCCACAGATCTTTTGTTCATCTCTTCTGAAAAGTAACAGCAGTGGTTTAAAAAAGCAAAACAGAACACTATGCTGGTGTTTCCCACTTTCTGTACTGAACAAAGCCAATTACTTCTTTGTCTCTTTCCTACTTGAAAGAATAAGGAATATAAGCAGAGTGTAGATGCTGAGATATTGGAAGACACAGCCTTCGGGATGGATCAGGCCCTGACAAGGGGTGTGAGTCCCCAGTTTGGGAAGTCTTCCCCTCAAGCATCACCCCTGCACTACAGTCTTAAGAAGAGCTGAACACAAACCACATTTGCTGCTCAGCCATAGACTGTGGCTTGTTCTCTTTCTCCTGGCAGTGCCAGCTCAGGGAACACAGAGCTCAAGTGTTTCCTCTTAACTGTGCCCCCCTCAGTCCCTGTCAACTCATTAGCATAATCATTTGCAGGAACGTGTGCTTTTTTTAGAACACATATTACTATTTTTAAAATTGTTTTCTATTTTACTTTTTTTCACTACTTTTTTCTCCCTACCTCCCCCAGTCAATGCCTCAACTTCTCCCAACATTTAATTCTTCCAGGGCTTCTGACAGCTCTGCCTGGACCACCTCTCCGGACCAGCTTCGGTGGTTGTTTCCTCCTGATCTTTCAAATGAGGCAAATGAAGCTTCAAGGTCACGAGCAGCAGCAATGCACTGCATGCTTCCAGGAACATTATGCAGATGGGGTTTTTAATCCTTCTTGTACCTTCATAAACTGAACCTCCCAGACTGCCATAGTTTGAGAGAAGCAATGGAGCTTTATTAAATTAATATCTAAATCACTGTAGCTCTTAGTTCCCACCTGCTTAATGGCAGGACCAAAGAGAGCCCTGAAAACTTCCTCAATTTTTTCAGTGATGCCAGGATTGCCTGCCATGACTGCAAGGGGCAAATCTGCTATTTTCCATTTCAGCCACACCTGTCATACACGGCCTATACTAAAGGCGGTGTCCTAAGGAGTTACCACTCCATGGTGTACAGAATCTCTGAGAGAACAGAGGTTGAAGACATTCCCATTGCAACACTGGGGACCACACCCTTCATATAGTGGCACCCTGAGGTTCCAATATGCTTAGGATACTAGGGTGATATCTCAGTTGCCTTTTCTATGGGAGCCATGAAGTTGCTCTACTGATGCTCAGATTCACAGAAAGTCCTCAAGCTTCTGGCTTAAACTGCTCCCTTATAAGTGTTAAGAACTGGCTTTGACAAACTCTGGCAAAGGGGTGGGACATATATGCCACCACTCCCTTAAATACACCTATTCTTTTCCTTCTCTCCTTTGGGCAGACAGACTTTTAGGGGACAGCTGGGGACTAAAAATGAGTCTGTATATTGTGGTGCTCATTCTGCAATATATACAAATATCAACTCCTTATGTTGTATACCTGAAACTAATATAATGTCATATATTAATCATAATTCAACTTAAAAAAAAGATGGCATAAATGCAGAAATGAGTTTCTGTGAAGCCCAGGAAAGGGAAAAGGAGAGAAGGATTTGGAGTCAAAGGAAGTCTTGAAAGACCCCTGGCCATCTGGCTGGTCCTATTGTTATTGTTGCTGGGAAATCAAGAGTTGACAGAGGTTGACTGGGCAGCCACTGCTATCAGCCCTACATGCAGTTTCTATGCTTGTCACAGATCACAGCACCAGCACCTGGAAACCTGTTGGCCAGGTTGACCCAGCAGGGCCCAGGGACAGTTTTTTCCTGTATCCAAGGAGTAGAGCACATGATGTTCAAGAGCAAGAAAGATGGATCCATGTATGGTTGTCCAGAGTATATTTGGAAGACTCTGGACAACCATACATTGTCCAGAGTCTTGGACTCTGGCACATGAGTGCCAGAACTCCAAAGTGGCACATGAACGGTACTTGACAATAACGAGAAGATTGCTACAAAAAGCACTTCACACCCCCAAGGCTTCCTGGGTGAGAATGAATGGGTTTTCAAACAAAGATTCCCTGAGTATTCTCAAGGGCCATATACAGTCTATAGATATCACATTTGTGTAATTGTGTGCTCTATACGAGATGACTCTTCTTCTGGGACAGAAGGCTGCCTTGGGCCAGAGGGTCTTGTGAGTTTCACAGATGAATATCAGGCAATACTGGAGCATATTATTTGCCCCCCCAGAATGGCCAGAGAGAATCCTAATTGTATATGATGCATATAATACACATTCTTTTATATTAATTAAACTTGTAAATATAACATAGTATGTTAGAAAGATGTGCGTTTTAGATATATCATTGATATGTCTAGGTAGCATAAAAAAAGAGGAGATAGCACTGGCAATATGTTATGAAATAATTCACCTGGGAGAGATGGTCAATGAAGCATGGATTGTGGTTTTACCTAAAGATAGTAACCCTTGCTTCCTGGCTTCACGGGAGTGTTATGAGGATTAAAATCAAAATGGGATCAGAAAAAGGAAAACACGATCAAGATCTCACAAATTGAAAGTAACACTATCATTATTATTTTTATTAAAAAGTAATTTATGTAAGAACTACACACGTGGGCTGCAAATTTTGTGACCTGGCCCTCAGGTATACAGAAAGTTTCTGATTAAAATTTTAATAACCAGTTTATTACTTGGAGGAGATTTTGCAAGAGCAAAACAACAAATGGCAAGAGCAGTTGGATTCTGATGATTCCTAGACTTCCCCATTCCAGTATTTATGTTCCCTCAATATACTGTCAATTCACACACACACACACACTATAGGTCTCCTGAATTCATATCTTTAACTATAGACTACAGAATGCTAAACAGAACACCTTTGTAAACTTTAGTATCTTTAAAACAAGAAAAGAAAAGACTTTTTGTCCTCTTATAATCCCTTCTGAATGGATTTTTGAAAGTATTCTTTTATCTGTTTCTCAAGTCAGCACAAATCCCATTTTACCTTTTTGTTCAATGTGTTTTTAAAAACTCACAGCAAAGAAAAATAAATCATGATTGATGAAGAAAGACAGACACTATGATGTGGCTGTGGCATGTTGGCCCATCAGAAATGACCACACTTCTCCTGAAAGTAAGATTACAAAATCACAACCGGAAAATGACTTTTGTAATTAGTCTCTAAAACTAATGCCCAAAATGTAGCATCTTTTGCTAAAGCTCCTGGAAATCTTCCTACATGCTATAAATCTGCATTTGCAGACCCTCCACCAAGAGCTAAATTTGTGTTCTGTTTAGTGTTTTTTTAGATTTATAAAAAGCTAAGCAGGAAGTTTTAAATATGATGTGGATGTCTAAAGAAATACCAGTGAAAACAAGGACCACAACAGAAAGGAGAGTGGAAAAAGGATTTTCTAGATTCTCCATGAAAGGTCTTTCTCTTCCAAGCATCTCCCTCCAAATTTTGTTGTACCTACTCTGAGCTCAACATTTGCCAGATACTCAGAGGCATACAGAAATGGAATAAACCAGATTTCTGCACTTCAGGAAATTTGAAATCTATTTGAAGGAGTAAGGCTAGCACAGGAACAATTAGTTTGCATACTAGAAAACATACCAGTAGGCATAGTTGAGTGTTAAAGTTGGTGAATTTTAAGTGCCTTAAAATATAATCAAAAGGAAGTTCAATGGAAACACCTAGAATAATCTGGAAAAGCCTAAAGATGAAGTGAGTAATTTAAGATGAGTCTTGAAAGATGTAAAAGCTATTAATACTTGGGCTACATAGAACTTCCCAGCTAATGGGACCACCATGAAGGAAGGCAAAGAGTGATTCTCAAATTTTATTATGCCTAAGTATTACTTTGAGAGCTTTTATAGAAATAGTAGATAATTAGATAGACAGAAGGTAGAGAGTAGGTAGATGAAGATCAATCAATTGATTGATAGATAATAAAGAATGGAAGGAAGGAAGGAAGGAAGGAAGGAAGGAAGGAAGGAAGGAAGGAAGGAAGGAAGGAAGGAAGGGACAGAGGAAAGAAATATAGATTAATGGATTGATAAATTGCCCTGAGACCCATTGTCAGAGATTCTAATTCAGAAAATCTTCAAGTGAGTTCCACAAATCTGAATTTCTAACAAATTATCCCCCACACACTCAAATGAAGAGATGGTCCTCAAGCCACACTTTGAAAAATATTGGCCTAAAAGCAAAACTGATAGTTCCCACTATCTTTTACATCAGGGAATGCAAAGAGATGCTATTATTTGAGATAGGCTTGCTCCAAGACAATTTTATTAATATATGCCTTTACATTTTTGAAGCACTGTCATAATTGTACTTTTATTTCAAATAGTTATTATAGTTATTCAGATAGTCAGATAGGTTAACTACTTATTTCCATGTCTAATATATAGGATAGTAAGGTGTAAAGTGTTTTGTGTCTTAACCAAGATCACAACCAGTTAGTGTCTCCTGATGACTAGACAAACACAACCCAGGTCTCCTGATAACTAGATAAAGACCCATTCCACTAGATATAACTGCAATAATATCCTTGCCCTAAATGGAAGTTGTTATTTTGGCATCCATAAACTGTAGGAATATGTAGTTAGATAGGTGACCTTATATTTAAATGCAGAATGTTCAACTGTCTTTCCCCAAACTCATGCCATATATCTTCTTTCTATTATATATTCATTTATTCCTTCATTCATTTCACAAAGTCACTGAGCTACTGAAACATGCCTCAGCTGATTCAAAGTTCTGGGTATAGAAATGGTCTCTCACCTCATGGAGACTACATTAAACCAATATATACAATTCTACAAAATGGGGAAATAGAGGGTATTACAGAGAGTAAACAAAGGGAGTTCAGAAAAGTTCTACCAGGCAAGACTCCTTTAAGTTAAAATGTGAAAGGTGACCAGTAGTTTATTTGGGAATATCTATGCTTAAGCAAAACAACATAGCTCATTCAGGAAACACAAAGAAGACTTGATGGCTATTACAAATGAACAAAGAAGAGAAGAGCATTTGATGAAGGTGGACGTTGTGGAGAGGCAAGACTGCTGATCATCCAACACTGCTGCGTGTCACAGAAGGTATTCATTCCAGACTCCACAGGAAGTGAGTCTAGTTAGGGAGAGGGTTCTTATGAGCCATGGAAAGAACTTATTCCTTTTTCTAAAAGTAATGAGAAGCTGTTGAGTTCTTTAGTTGGGAAATGATGTGATCAGAATGGAGTTTTGGGGAAAAAAAGATCACTCTACTTCAGTGTGGTCTCCTTTACAAAGGAGGTAGGCAGGGAAAAAAGTGCTACCAGGAGTCTAGTTATGTTACCAGGAGGCCATTGCAGTAATCCAGGACAGAACCAATGGTAGTGTGGAGCAGGAAGGCAGAGATGTCTAGAATGAGAGACAACAACCCATTGGTGTTTGGATATGGGATGAATGACAGAGTATGCTGACACCCAACTGGCTGACTAGGAAGGATGTTGACTGCCATTCCCTAAGACAGGAATAACAGGAAAGTGAGCAGGTTTTGAAGGGGGAGGGGAGGAGGGAAGATAATTAATCAAGTTTGGACTAAGTTAAATTTCAATTGTCTGGAAACCTAAATGGAAATATTGGGACGCCTGGGTGGCTCAGTCAGTTAAGCATCCAACTCTTGGTCTCACCTCAGGTCTTAATATCAGGGTCATGAGTTCAAGCTCAGCATTGAGGTCTACACTGGACATGGAGCCTACTTTAAAAAATAAAATATAAAATAAAATAAATAAATGGAAAGGCAAGTAGAGAGTTGGATATTCTCACTGGAACTCCAGAGAGATGTCTGGACTAGAGGTGAGGTTTCAGGAGCCATAAGCACGAGAGTGAATGAGACTTCAGAAAAAAGTATATGGAGTAAAGTGACAAAAGAACCTAGACAAGAATCCTGGGAAATCCAATAGCATAGGGTTTTGTAGAGATCAGCAGCAGAAGATGAGGAGAAGCCATAATAAGGTAGGAGAAAACCAAGGTCAATATACCGGCATGGATGCTAACAACAACATGGTCACAGTAATGACAGTTTTTTTTTAATCATCCTTAAAACATCTAAATTTCTGTATTTTTGGTAAGATAGAAACTGCTCTGCCATGGGAGAAAGAATACTCACTCATCGATGGTGGTAACAGGATCTCATCTTGCAGTATAATCGTGATATGCTGATCGCTTCATTTTTTTAACTACTGGCAAAATGTAAAAAGGTTCGTAGCAAGACACTGACCACAAATATAACTCCTTATTAAAAAAACTGGAAGATTGCACATAACTTCCCATCACTCTGAAGCTCACCCTTGAGTTTGATCATCATAGACACCCTTTGTTTTAACGCTTGCCAATTTTGGCAATTTCACTCAAGAAAGTAAATTATGTCACCATATGATTCCAATGAGATTATGCTCCTCCTTGGAACTGGTTCTGGCTGAAATTTCATCAAAAGAGAAGAATGAAATTGAATTAAATTTTTAAAAATTATCTCGGCTTTTTGTTTTTTCATATGAAACTGCAGTGGAAATTTGTCTTCTTGCCAATGGGATGACCTCCTATGGGATGAAGATCAACTTGGCTGTAATGTCTGTCACTTCATTTGCCACCAGGGTTGATTTGCCTGATCAGTATGACTGCTCCTTTTTCCCCCTCTGTGTGTATTTTAACAGTGGCTTAAATGGACCACATTTCCACAAAGAGGACAGTTCTTCTAAGAAGAATAAATGAGGAAGGAAACCTCCAGACAACTACATTGTGTACCTATCGACAGAGGAGGCTCTGCCCCAAGATGAGATATCATGAAACTATTCTTCTGTTCTGTCTCAGTCATGGGTTTGAATTCAAAATCTCAACTATTTCTGTATAATGTTTACCTAGGTTAGTCAAGAGTGTTCTGCTCCATATTGTCCTAAAACTTTGTAAGGTGACGCAGTTCTTAGTTTCAAATGTCTTCTTGCCCTGGGCCTCTTCAATCCAGCATACATTTAATAAGCATCCTTTAGGTACAAAGTACACAGCAGACTTTTGTGATTGATATGAAAATATATAAGCCTGAACAGAAGGGTGAGGCCACCCTAGACTCTGGAATCAAGCCATGGATGTCTTTGAATTTTCCAAAACTCCAGAATAATAATAAAAACCATTGTTAGGATATTGAGAACTTCAGCCATGACCCCAAATCCACAAATGGCTGAAAGCCACTCTAAAAAGAGTACAATGGGAGTAGAACAGAGAGGAGACACTGATGCTTAAAATATACCAACACATTAACTAAAAATTAAATGGCTCACGTTCATTTAATGTTTGCTAAGTCTTAGCAACTACACTAACTACTTTCTATGAATAATCTCATTTTAATTCTTATAAACAATCTTCTGAGTATGTATTATTATTTTTATTTTTTAAATATTTTTTTAAGATGGTATTCATTTGAGAGAGAGAGAGAGAGAGAGCACAAGCAAGATACCAGGAAAGGGAGAGGGAGAAACAGGCTAGGGTGAACAAGGAGCCTGATGTGGAGTTTAATCCCAAAGCCCTGAGATCACAACCTGAGCTGAAGGCAGACACTTAAACAACTGAGCCACCCAGGCGCCCCTATATTATTATTTTTAAAAACCTATTATGTAGATGATGAAACTAAAGTTTAAAGAAATTAAATGCATTACACTAAATCACTAAGTTGGTCATGGCAGAGCCTGAAAATGAACCCAGATCCTGGGGTCTGAGCCTCTACACGGAAGGACTGTCCTCCTGGTCTACCTTTCTCTGTCCAGCAACCTCACGCTCAGCCCCACCCTGATCACAGGGCCCATTAATCCACTAGATACAGTACACTCAGTGCCTAAGGTCCATGAAACTTTAGGGTCCCACAAAAATTTTTAAGTTTTATCTCTTTTAAATCAGAAGAAAAATATGAATATAAAAATAATACATAAATAATAATGAATCCATCCTGGATTGTGTTCATTTTTATACCAACATAATCATAAAATATAACTTTTTCAATGGAAGAAGGGACTTTTTCGGGGCAAAAGTGTCCCAGATCCAGGGAAGTCAAAGCACGGTGGACACCATTTCTTTGACAGTAAGAACTGTGTGATCTGCCTTTCTAAACCCTTTCAGGCCAAAAATTACACTTGGGTTAGTTTTCCCTCTTCAATTTAATAAAATAACACCAATCAATACTTACATTTCTACCATATGCAAAGGTATGATTTTCAGAACTTTAAATTTATTCTTCAGAGAACCCTGTGGAGATGCTATTATTAGCTCCATTTTAGAGAGAACATTTGATTTTTCCTTTGAATCACATCCCACCCACATAAAAATACTAAGGCTCCCTTTCAGATGTGTCCTCAACCCTAGATCCTCCCAGAATAGCTTCACTCGTGCATTCATGCAATCATTCACGTATACCTTTAACTTGTCTATCTCTCTTAAGTATAGAAACTGTTTAATAGAGAGTTAATAAGACTTCTCCCTAGAGGATTAATTTAAATACTATTTTAAAAGAGACAACAGGCCCAAAATGGAGTCACTTATACTAAGCCCACTTCACCAAATTTAATACCTAATCTAATTGCAATTTCAGCCTCTCCTAGGAATGCAATCTTACCCAGTCAGCCTGGAATTACCTAGTCAACTCTAGTGGGGTAACCTGTCTGATAGACTCCAACTATCCTTCAATGGAGGGTGACCTTGCCTGAAATAATCAGGTATTTGTTAGAGTAACTATTGCTACTAACAATAGAGTACTATTGTTAGAGTAACTTCCTTGTCCTGCCTTCTTCTGCCCATAGCCTTTCTTTTTTATTTTTTAAGATTTTTATTTTATTTATTTGACAGAGAGAGAGATCACAAGTGGGCAGAGAGGCAGGCAGAGGGAGAGGGGGAAGCAGGCTCCCTGCTGAGCAGAGAGCCTGATGTGGGGCTCCATCCCAGGACCATGAGATCATGACCTGAGCCGAAGGCAGAGGCTTTAACCCACTGAGCACGCAGGCGCCCCCTGCCCATAGCCTTTCATTCTGTACAGCCCTTTGGAGCTCCTTTCTACTTCCTAAGTGGGATGCTACGGATTCAGGAATCATTGAATAAAACCAATTAGATCTCTACTTTTACTCAGCTAAATCTTTGTGTTTTAACACCGCAACTATTTGTTCAACATTTTACATGTAACTAATAGATTCAATAATGCAAATACAAAGCACTATTTCAGTCTCTTGCAAGATGTGAAAACCACCGAGTTTTCATCAGGAAAGCAGTCCCTCCATCACAGCTGGAATTCAGGGTTAAATTTGATTGTTTAACTGTTTTTCCTTTTCAAGCACAAACCAAGCGCACACTCTGCCTGATATCATTAAGATAACTGAAGATGACTGCCCATATGTTGACAAAGGGAGAGATTCATCATTATGATTTTAAAAAGCAGCCATACTGATTGTTAAAACTCCAACCACTCCCCCCCATCTCACAGCTCACTGCTATTAAAATATTCTTTCATGGAAATGAGCACATCACCATAAATCTATTTTCTTTTTGAAACTCTAATTTGCTGTGGAAACCTGGAAGCTCTTCTTTGGGTAAATCAGAGAGCTCACTAAGTGGGTCCTTCATTAGTATTATTAATATCAAGAATTTCATCCTGATTTCCATTTGCACCAGCCTTTACAATCAGTTTTATTTTGTCTCTAGTTAAATACTACTTGACTAAATGATAGTGGACCCTTTTTCCTGACAATACTTATTTTAAATGTTTCAATATTATTTGTAGGAAACTTTTACCTTCCCAACTGACTAATTATCATATTTCACAAAGCCTTTTTCTGTGAGAGTAAAAGAGCAAGCCAATTGCCATCATTTGCATGCACACTTAAACTAGCACAGAGAATGTGACCTTCATTTAGGCACTGAATAATGTTCTAAGCTTTATCCATCCTGCCTGCTAATCACCACAGCTACAACACAGTCCTGTGTTGGGCAACTGAATTGTTTTTGTAAACAAAAAGGAAATTGTCTATTAACTTGTCTACACATTTTCTAGTAACAGAAGACCAACAAAAAGAATGATCACAGAATGACACAGACAGGGTTCCAGCTAAGTGTTAAGGATGGGAGGGGGGAAAGGTTCTAGTAGATAAGGAAACCAATTAAAGCCTTCTTTCTTTTCTTTGTGCTTTATTTGGGAAATAAGGTCCTATAATGACACAATTAAAACTCTCCCCTGAAAGGAAAGTGAGGGCCTGTTGGATACATTTTTAGCTAAAAAAAAAAAAAAAAAGTAAATCTATACTGCTAATATTACCACCAGAAAAAAAAGAAGACATCTAGATAATAATGCATAAACTTATACCTATTATCTCTAGTCCAGATGGGGTAGTTTTAATTTTCTAAGGAGTCCCTAAAAGAAGCAGAAAGAGATGTGAAACGTCTTATAATTGAAATAAATCCTTTTACCTGCCTCTGAGGCAGATGGTAGGCTACTCTCAAGAAATGAACCTTGAGGGAGAGGGGGTGGTCAGGGTGAGAAGATTCTGGTCCATTGAATTCAGAAAGCAGGTGTCCTGCAGCAGCTGCTATTAAATAAATATTCTGGATCTATAACAATTCTAACTCTGGTGACAATTTGCATGATACACTTAATGAAAGCACCGTTATAGAATCTCTCATTTATATAGTTAGAAGGAAAATAATAATTCATGGTTGTTCCCTGTCCAGAGGTTTACACTCTCTATTCCAGAAAGGACAATTTTATGTCATCAGCAAATATATAATGAGGAGCCGCTTAAAGTTCTGGTTTCATTAATCATCGAATTAATGAAATTTATTTCATTAATTTTAATTTTCTATTCCTGTTCTTTGCAAACTCCAGTGAATGCACACACATCAAGTGTGTGTGTATATATGTGTAGATAGTACATACTTATATAGGATATTTTTTTTATCATGGCTGATGGGCTTAACTGATTAGAGCCCTGTTCTAATGATTCCAACATCAGGATTTAGGTTCTGCTCCCTGGCCAGAAATGGCACCCTGGGATATTGTGACTTACTATAAAAAATAAATATTTGGTCTTTGTTCTTTTGGCATGGAGCTCCTGAAACCCTTGGAATTTCCTAAGTGATGAGAGCAATAAAGGTGTCGTGTGTTTTGTTAACGAAGTGACTTTTGGAAAGACCCTAGGTGACCTAAAGTGGACCTTATTGCCAAGAAAATCAACACATGATTAGTGAGTTAGAACTTTCCTTCCCCCACCCCCCCGCCCCGCACCACCATCTCTGGGGAGGGAAGAGGCTCCAGAGGTTGAGTTCAATGGCCAATGATATAATTATGTCTACTAATGAAGCCTCCATAAAAACCTCAAAGAGGATGGAGGTGAGAGGACTTCCAGGTGCTGAACACATGGAGATATGGAGAGAGGGCACTGAAGCTCTGAGCTTTCTCATACTTTGCCCCTTGCCTTTCCTCCATCTGGCTGTTCCTGAGCTATATTCTTTTTTTTTTTTTTTTTTT